>VZRW01013304.1:83633-138270 GCA_013398125.1 Aegotheles bennettii
GGGAGCTCCGTGCCCGCCACCTCCGGGTTGCGGTGTAGCGGGGCGGGAGGCCGGGACCCCCTGCGGGGCCGCTGCTGGGGAAGGAGCAAAGATGCAGAGGTGAAAATTGTGCAGTTTTGTGGTTTTGTCTCTTTTTTTTTCCTTCCCGAGAAGCGGGGTGCGGGGTGTTTGTGCTGTCGGGGTTTCCAGGGACCGGGGAGGCGGCAGCTCGAGCCCAGCAGTGCTCCCCTGGCCCCGTCCGGAGAGCAGAGCAGGTCTGGGGGTTACAGAAGCTCATTCTGGTGACCCTGGGTCACCGCTGCCTTCTGGCATCGAGGAATAGGTGAGCTCTGTACAGCCCTGCTGCGGGTGAAGCCACGGCAAACTGCATAGAGCTGCGTGGGATGAGCTGAGCCCCCTGGTAAAGTGAGGCACAGCCCTTGTGCATCCTGGAGTATAAATGTTACATCTTCCCATGAATCTGCTGAAAAAGTGTAACTGCATAAAACATCAACACAGGAGTTGCAGCTTTATCCCAAAGGCTTCATCTAGCGCTGAGGAGAGCAGGTGATAACAGCAAAGTCCCCTCCTCTCCACCCTGCAGCTGCCAGGGAAAGCATGTGGAGAGGTTCGTGCTCCCTGGGAACTCACTAGCAGCTGGCCCTCAAGTGTGGAACCTCTCCACCTCTTCTGGCCAACAGTCCCAGTCCTGCTGGGTTGGTGTTTGGCCAAGCCCCTTTCTCCTAAGCACATGGGAAGTACAGAGAAAATGCATGAAAAATGTGGTGAAGTGTGATGCTGCATCATTGGAAAAGGTTCTGGTGATTTTGAAAGGTTCCCTGGCTTCCAGACGTGTGGAGTGTTCGTGAGGAGTTGGTTTTAGAGAACAGCTTAATTGTGTTAATTACCATGCAGTGAATGAGGTTGGGAGAGGCTGTGAGTACAGGGGAGGGGCAGGGACAGGATGGCTGGAGGGAATTTCATTTGGAAGAAACAAAACAGTGCAGACAACAAACTCGTGTCCTGAGGGAACTTCTGAGCAGCAAGTTCCTTGGCTGGAAGTAACAGGAGGAAGAAAGTCTCTGTGCCTTTGTGGGTCACAGCGTGGCCAGGGGCCGTTGGTGGCCATTAAAAAGCCACATCACAGGATTGTTTTGGTTGGAAAAGACCTTTAAGATCACCCAGACCAACTGCTAACCCAGCACTGCCAAGGCCACCACTGCCCCATGGCCCTCAGCACCACATCTCCATGGCTTTGAGATCCCTCCAGGGATGGGGACTCCACCCCTGCCCTGGGCAGCCTGGGCCAGGCCCTGACAGCCCTTTGGGGCAGGAATTGTTCCCAATATCCAACCTAAACCTCCCCTGGGCACCTTGAGGCCTTTCCTTGTCCCATCACTTGTTCCTTGGGACCAGAGACCGACCCCCCCTGGCTCCAACCTCCTCTCAGGGGGTTGCAGAGAGCAGAAGGTCTCCCCTCAGCCTCCTCCTCTCCAGGCTGAGCACCCCCAGTTCCCCCCAGCTGCCCTTGCTCCCCCAGTGCACGGGGGTGGTTGTCCCACTGGTGGGTGCTGTGTTTTCTCTCTGGGTCGCTCCTATAGTGCAGAACGGGAGCAGATGGGTGTCCTGCCCCAGTGCAGAGCACAGGGTGAGGTGGTACCACCTCTGAGCTGCTCTGGGGAGAAGCCTGATAGCCCTCAGGTGGCCCTGCAGACAAAGCTTCTGAGCGCTGCCTTGTGCGTTACAACAGCTGGAGCTGAGCACAGGGGAATGTAAGTGAACCCCGGGACCTAAAAAGGGCTCATTCTCCCCCACTTATCCTGAATGGCCCAGGGAAAGGCTCCACATCGCTGCCTTTGAAGCTGACTGAGGCATCACAGCCTGTGTGGTGTTTGCTTCTGAAGTGACTCCCTTCGTTCCGAGCAGGTCACCGGGCAGATGAGTTCTGCCCTCAGGAGGAGTGAGCAGATGGGATGGACACGGGGCAGGCGCCTTGCTCAGCTGTGGGCAGATGCTCTCCCTTCCCGTGCGAAGGGCTCGGTCACCAGTGACAGTGGCAGTCGTGGTACAGAGCAGGTCCACTTGGCAGTGCACCCGGGGGGTGCAGCTACCCCTGCTTTTGGAACGCTTTATCTGCTCCTCATCCATTCCCTTTCTCTGGCAGGCTGGATCAGAGCTCCAGATGGGATCTTAGAGGATCTTGGAGGGTGTTTGTACACAACTCCAAGGTTAACTTTGGCTCTGGCTCTCCTGTTTGGCCCTGCAGGTCCCTGGTGGCCGCTGCCCTCAGCCTGCACAGCCTCCTCTCTAATTGAACGCTGGTTTCCATCTCAGCAGCTTCTCAGAGGTGGATGTTTATCTCCAACACGTCACGTTCCAGCTGGCAGAAAATATCTGATAAATACGCATATCTACCCCAGACATTTCACTCTGCAGGTCTGTGCCTTGGCCCAGCCTGGGGCTGTGCCTGACCCCACTGCAGAGTCACTGCATTTCCCTCCTTACTCTCACTGATCTCCCCATCTCCACACTGCAGCTCCGTGCGAGGAGCCCGCTGCACATGGCCAGCACCCGTCAGCTCAGGCTGGCCCTTTCTCTGAGCTCTGGCATCTTTCACAGCTGTGGTGAGGAGCCCCCCTGGCAGCAGCCCATCACCAGGAGGGCAGGGGAGCTCCTCACCCAGCTCCTCTCTCTCCCTGCCAGTCCTCGGCGTGGCAGGGCTGGTGCTGCTGGTGCCCTGTGGTTTCACAGAATCACAGAATCCTAGGGGTTGGAAGGGACCTCGAAAGCTCATCCAGTGCAACCCCCCTGCCAGAGCAGGGTCACCTAGAGTCCATCACACAGGAACGCATCCAGGCGGGGTTTGAATGTCTCCAGCCAAGGAGACTCCACAACCTCTCTGGGCAGCCTGGTCCAGTGCTCTGGCACTCTCACAGGAAAGAAGTTCTTCCTGAGTTTCACATGGAACCTCCTGTGCTCCAGTTTGCATCCATTGCCCCTTGTCCTATCATTGGTCAGCACTGAAAAAAACTTGGCTCCATCATCCTGCCCCTCACCCTTTACATATTTGTAACCATGGGTGAGGTCACCCCCAGTCTCCTTTTCTCCAAGCTAAAGAGACCCAGCTCCCTCAGCCTTTCCTCACAAGGGAGATGTTCCACTCCCTTCATCATCTTTGTGGCTCTGTGCTGGACTCTCTCAAGCAGTTCCCTGTTTGGAGCCAGCACTGTCAGTCTACAGTCTCCCAGCTCTTGACAGCTGTTGGGTTAATGAAAGTTTGCACTCTCGCTTTGGGCTGAGCAAATGAAAACCCATTTTGGTTTGATGGAGATCTCCTCAGTGGTGTTCACTTCCAGCCCAGTTCTGAGGAGCACAGAGGCCTTTCCCATTGCTGTGGTGGTGTGGAAGGGCCCGAGAGTGCCTGTAACTCACCGCCAGCTTCCCCGGGTGCAGTGCAGAAGGGGATTCATTGGATTTATTGCTATATTAGAATCACAGAATCATTATGGTTGGAAGGGACCTCCAGGGTCATCAAGTCCAACCTTTATCCCATCATATTCCTGACCAGTAGACCATCAGACCATGGCCTCAAGTGCCTCATCAACCCGTTTCTTGAACACCCCCAGGGACGGTGACTCCACCACCTCCCTGGGCAGCCCATTCCAGTGCCCAACCACCCTCCCAGTAAAGAACTTCTTCCTAATATCCAATCTAAACTTCCCCTGATGGAACTTGAGGCCATTTCCTCTCGTCCTGTCATCAGCAACTGGGGAGAAGAGACCAACACCAGCCTCACTACAACCTCCCTTTAGGTAGTTGTAGAGGGCAATAAGGTCTCCTCTCTGAAACTGCTGCGGGCTCTCGCTCATCGAGTTTCCCCATCTCTTTTCCCATGCTGTGTCTCCAGGCCTCAGCTGTAACCCAGGATATCAGAAAATGTCAATTTTATGCTCCTACAAATATGTGTAACACAGACAACTTCTTCACTCCTGAAATGTAAATATGTGGCTCTTGTGTTGGACGAGGCTCCGTGTCTGTGGAAAACCCTCTGCTGAGAAACAGGAGCAGGACTTGACTGATTTTTATATTTTCATGACTTTTCCAGTCACTTTTGGTCCTCAATGATCCCTTTTCTGTATAAATTATGTACTGTTTAGATCCTGAAGCTGTTACAAAGTGTGGTTGAAGCTTATTAAGAAATACCATCTCCTCCAATATAACTTAGCAGAGCTCCAAGGCAGAGCTCAGGGTTCTGTCTTGTCTCCCTGGTGCTGCCAACCATCCCTGCCCATCCTGCCTGGTGTACAGGCAGGGGCAGGACCCACTGGGCTGCCCAGCTTCCCACTGTCACCCTGCCCGAGCGAGCAGGGGTGGTGGGGAGCCCCTGGCTGTCCTGAAGGATGCTCTGGGACTGCTCCGAATGCCTCCGTAGTTTTTCCATTCCAAGTAAGCATCTTCCCCTCATTTCTGCACGCATACACAGTCCATAAAATACATGCTGAGGTAGCTGGAGCTTTATCAGGGTCACGCTTGTTCTCCAGAATGGAGATTTAAGGCAAAAAACTGAAGCGGTGCTGAGGACTCCCATTGCTTCCATAAGGTGCCATGGGAGTTCTCCCCCGAGCACGGGCAGCTCACGGGCAGCAAGGGGAGGTTGTGTGGTGCTGCCCAGGAAGCTCAGCTCCCTGCCTGTGCTTTTGTCAGACCCTGAACTGCTCGGGCTGGAGTTCCCCACAGCTCCTGCCTGTCCCTGGGCTGCAGGGGAGGGTGGGCAGCAGAGGGGCAGCTGGAGAGTAACAAAAAGAGGAGGGGTTTGGGGGCCTGGGGGCCGGTCCCTGTGTAACTTGGGGAGGGGGTGTTGAGGTGTTTGGGGGGTGAAAGGCAGAGGGGGGTGAGCACAGCCCCGCTGTGGGGCTGCTGAGGGGTCCGGCTGTGGGCAGTGACAATGTGCAGGGGGGGTGCCTTGGGCAGGGAGCAGCCCCAGGGAGCCAGAGGCAGGGCAATGGGCTGAGGGAGGCAGGACCCATGGGGAGGGATGGAAGGGTCTGCCCTGTGTCCAGTGTGGGCCCATGTGCATGTTCCTCCATGGCAAACCAGTAGGGTCCAAGTCACGGAGACCCCAGTGTCAGTGGAGGACCATCTGGTGAAGGTCTGGTTCACCTATTCATTTTTTAGACTGAGAAAAGATGTGCAAAGAAACTGCACCAAAGGTACCATGGGATGGCAAAGGGTGTCTGTCCAGGCCTGGGTGGTTCTCCAAGGACTTCCACTACCTGGTGGCCTGCTAAGTTTCACATTAGAGCAAAAATGTATTACCCAGTGGTGAGACTCGTGCTCTGCTTAGTGCATGGGTTAGCACACCCCAGCCACAGAGCTGTTCATTGACCCTGGAGCTCGTACCCAAAGGTTGGGCTTCTCTTCATGGGCAGTACCTGCCGTTGCAGTGGTTTCTCAGCCAGGTGGCCACTGAATCATTCCGGGATGGTTTTCTGGGGCTATGGCACACAGAGTTTCTCAGCTGCCCAGGAGATGGCAGTCCTGCATTTGGACAATGTGTGCAACCTGTCCGCAGACAGCACCAGAGATTTCCTGAAGGGCATTTTGAGGCTTGAAAGGAAACCCGAGTCACAGGCTGTATGTTTGGCTCTGCTGGGGAAGGAGAAGGCTACGTGGTGGGCAATGAGGCCAGTCTGTGCTCAGCAGATGAGTATCCCTGAGTATCCATGATGGGACCTCAATGATGGGACAGTGTTGCTGTCAAGGAGGTATCACCACAGTTGACCTGGAGGTGGAGGTCTGTGAGGCTTCAGCTCCTCTGAGTTTGAAGGCTTTAATCACAGCCAGGTGAAAGCTTCCTGACAAGGATGGAGCCCACTCTAGGGAAGCCTGACCATCAGCTGCCTCTTCCCAAGTGGAGTCATGGCTGGTGCCTTTAGCATTCAAACAGGGAGAGTGTGATGGGAACCATCACCACTGCCAGCTACTGCCCCTACCAGGAGCCCCGTCTGTCCCCCTGCTCCTCACTTCCAGCTCTCAGCCACTGTCCTACTTCCCCTTGGTCCCCATCCTCCCTCACCTTCACCAGCAGCCCCAAGTCACCCTTGCCCTGCCCAGGGCTCTCCATCCTCTTTCCAGCCTGGCTTGGGGGCCATCTCCCATCCTTCACTCATTCACCTGTCTTGTCGTTTGGTCTGTGAGAGGTGACATTCTCAGTGAGACAGTTTTCTGTCAAAGGAGGACCAGCAGAGCTGAGCAAGGGGCACAGCTACTGGAAGGGTGCTGGGAGCCATCCTTGATGCACAGCTCCTCACGGAGGCTGCTGGAGATAACCAGCAACAACTTGGGATCTCATTTGGGGCTACTGCAAACTTGCCTTTGCCATTACAGATCAGGAGGCACGTAACATGACTTTCACACGTGGAATGGTGGCAAATGACCTGTTTGCTAAGCAAGAAGCTGAACCCACCACAGAAAGCCATTGTTGAACCCATCTCAGTTCTCTCAACGAGGGACAAACAACAAATGTGTCATTCAGTGCCATCTTCTTGGGTGCAAGCTGCTGTTTCTCACCTGCCAACACCTGTTCTGGGCTGCAGCTTCAAAATTCTTCCCTTTATTGTTCTCCTAGAAAGAAAATCATCAGCATTAGAGTTAGTGATGTGGTCCTGCACAGAGCACCTGCAAAGAGACTTCAGGTCACAAATACCCTGCGGATGGAGCTGCTAAATCCAGAGACAGCTGAGCCCAGAGAGTCAACCAAAAAGAGCATCTTCTCATTTGAGTGGCTCCCTGGCATGAGAAACCAGCCAGGGGAAGATCTGATCTTCAAAGCAAGAAAACAAACTTCTTGGGCTTATTTTTAGGGTAGGAACAGAACTTTGTGGCAAAAAGTGCTGTCACAACCCTCCGTGCAGCGCTCCCAAAAGTGGTGGCTGCAGTCATGTTGCAGAGCCATGAACTTCTTAGAGGAGTGAAGCCTCTTCATCCCTTTTCTCTTTAAAATCACATCAGCAATAGTAAAAATCCCCCTTTTGAAATTCTGCTCTTTGGTAGATGCTTTGTAGTCCTTATTCTTTAAACTCTGCAAGTGTTCATGGTTGTGTAACCACGTACTGAAGTTGTCAGCTAGTTCTTGGTCACTTTTCTACTTAAGGGTGAAAACCTTCCTGGTTCTTCAAACTTTTGCAACCCTAAGAGCTCCTTTTTAGATGTTTCGTTGTGGATGCAGAAGGCTTGTGCCAGATGGCATCTCAGGGTGAGCGGGGAAATAAACCCATGTACAAACACACATCCAAACCCCTCCTCAGACTGGATGCTCAGAACACCCCTTTCACCATGAAATGCTCACGTTAGCTGGGGAATTCCTTTATTATCTCATGATTCCTCTGCAAGCTCAGGATGAGAAGGCTCTCCTGACCAGCCAGCTCTTCCTTTGATGCCTGTCTCAGGCTGAAAGCTGATTAAGGAGCACTAAAAATGGCTGTTTTAAAGTTGAACGACATAGAAAACAGAAGTACTTGGACTCATTTGAAACAGCTTCTCACTCCGGTTAAACCCTGGTGGAACTAAGGGGATTCATCTGAGAACATGAGTTGAATACCAGGAGAAGATGAAGCTGCCCCTCTGAGGATGTCCTCAGATTTTCTCACTTCAGAGGCAAAAGCAGCAGATTTACAAACCTGGTACCTACGGGTTTGGAGAGTGAGTCTGAGGAGTGGTGACCCACAGGAGCAAGGAGCCAAGGATCAGTGGGACAGATGACGCGTGGGTCTGGCCGGGCTGGCCCTGCCACTGGCCCGGCTCGTGGCCAGGCAGTGCTGAGCAGGGGCTCGTGCCCCTGCCTGGCCTGAGAGCAGCTGGGGAGATGCCACCACCCGTGACATTCCCAGCAGCTTCCAAACACAGGCTTGGACTCAGGAGATGTCTGACCTGCTGGTTTGCAAAGCCCTTCTTTGGGTCACTCGCTCTCTCCCTCGATGGACCTTTAGATTGAATGTATAGATTGGAGATTAGGATATTAGATTTAGATTTGGATATTTCAATTGGATATTGGGAACAATTCCTTCCCCAAAGGGCTGCCAGGGCCTGGCCCCAGGCTGCCCAGGCCAGGGGTGGGGTCCCCAGCCCTGGAGGGATCTCAAAGCCGTGTAGATGTGGTGCTGAGGGCCATGGGTTAGTGGGGGCCTTGGCAGTGCTGGGTTAATGGTTGGACTGAGTGACCTTAAAGGTCTTCTCCAACCAAAACAATTCTATGATTTAATTACACAGGGTCCCTGGACACAGCATCCTGCTCATCTATGGGCTGTTCTTGGGATCTCTGCCTGAAAACTATTTCCTCTTCTGTTCCTACACCTTGAGCAGTGGTGTTCCTCAGTCAGTTCCTGGGACTATTTGGACCTCCCAGTTGCCCTGTCCTGCTCTTCCAGGCGGGTGGCAGCACCCTGGCCCTTCAGAAGCAAGATTGGGGCAGGCTCTGCTGTCACCGCTCCCCCTGGCCCGAGGACCTGGCCTAGCCCAGAGCCTGTGAGCACCTCCCAGCTGGAACCCTTGATGCTGGCACAGAAACTGCAGCTGCAGCAGAAAGCCCTACTGGGCTGTGGTTCTTGGCCTTGTAAATGGATGGTAGACCTGAAACAGGGGTTTGATGGAAGGAGACCCAGGCACAGGGGCAAGGGGGAGTGCAAGGACCCCGCTGGCTCTGCTGATGGAAAGCCCTGCAGATGCTCTCAGAACTTGTCTCTGTGCAGGGCTTTGCTTAACTGTGTGCTGGTGTAAAACAAAGTGTTTTTCTTTGGTTCATGCCTAAGCTCCACAAAATTGGAGGATATTTGGGTCCTTCTGGAGCCACTTGACCCAAGACAGGCTGCCCAGAGAGGCTGTGGAGTCTCCTTCACTGGAGACATTCAAACCCCGCCTGGATGTGTTCCTGTGTGATGGACTCTAGGTGACCCTGCTCTGGCAGGGGGGTTGGACTGCATGATCTTTCGAGGTCCCTTCCAACCCCTAGGATTCTGTGATTCTGTGATTCTGTGAGACGCAGGAGCTGAGGTTGCTGTGGGTTTCTCCCAGAAGGACATTTCAGTCCTCTGTGAGTCTCTTTTCTCCTCCTTTCTTCTGCTCTGTGATTCTCTGCAAGAAAGGATTTTGGTTTCGGGGGGGATCCATGGACTAGCAGAAGTCAACCCTGCCCCAAGTGTCCAAAGTCACAATGAGCCTGAGTTATTACCCTAAATGCACCTTTGGCCTTGGGGGTCACGATGTGCTTCTCACCAGCAACCCAAACCAAGTCTTGCCTTGCACCCCAGTGCCATGGACCGCACAGTGCCGGGCTCAGCCTGGCATTGCTGGGCATCCTGCAGGCAGGAGCCACCATAAATAAAGCAGGACCTGAGAGCAGGACAGAGCCCCTGGGTGGGTGGCCGAGGCTGCCCCTGTGCTGTCCCCACTGATGCTCCCGGAGGGTGACGTGGGCTCCCGCAGTGCTTTGTGTCAGGAGCTGCAGGCAGCCCATGGCCTCTTGTCTTTCAGATAAAAAGGAAAGAGCTGATTAATCCTGGAGCCAGAAGAGCCACAAAGAGGGGACTTCAGGGAGAATTTAGTTAGCAGTGGCCCAGATACATCAAACTGTCTCCTGTGTAACACACGGTCCCATGGGCACTCCTCTGTGCAGCACAGCTCACACCGCGAGCAGACTGACATTGCCTTGGTGTGTCCCAAGGAGACTCAGCCAAACTCTGTCACACTTTGCCCCGACTGATTTCAAACTTCTCCAATGGAGACGATGGTGCTGCTTGGTGGTGGGCTGATGTCCCTGTCCCTGCCAGGCAGCAGGGTCCTGATGGGGTGGGCAGAGCAGTGAGGATGAGCTGGAGGAAAACCCCAACCCCATCCCGTGCCACCATTCACATGGGGCTGTCAGTGGATGCCCCAAACAGCACTGGCATTGCTGACCCTCTCCCAGTGTGGCAGCGAGCACTGCCCAGCTCCCGGCTCATGGCACGTGTCATGGGTGCAGATCCCATGGAGACCCCCACAGGTGCTCTTCTCCTTGCTCCTGGTGGCATGGGCTCCCCCAGGCATGCCTGATCACCCCTCCCTTCCCGGTAGAGCTGCACAGGCCCAGTGGGTGATCAAGGAAGTCTTTTGGATGCTGATCTCAGAGCTGAGCTCTCCTGGCTCCAGCCTGGAGACCAGTTCAGCTGGGCTCTAACTCCTTTCCAACCTCAGTGAGCTGCTGAACCTGAACGTGGCTCTGGCTTTACTCCATACCCCTGAGCCTGGAGCATGGTTTTGGGCTGGTGGTCTTGCTAAAACAGGGGGGGCTGTCAGCAGCCTTCCCTCTGAATGGGTGTGGGGGGGGCAGCACCAATCCTGGTACCAAAGTGCCAGTCCTCAGGTACTGTTTTGAGGCACAGCAGTAGATGTCCATCCCAGACACATTCTCATGGTGTTTTCAGTCCTTATTTTACTGCTGAACCATCCCCGTTGCTGGCTGTTGGTAGCTCCTCAGCTGAGGGCACAAGGCTGGCATGGCAGCACAGGCATGGCACCACAGAAGTGTGCAACAGGCAAACCCCACCCAGCAACTCAACTCCAACCCTACCAAAGTCCTGGCCAGGAAATGTCCACTCAAGCGAGGTCACCAAGGGGGAACCAAGCCTTGGGGTCGGTTGCAGCTGTGGGGCATTCTGCAGGTCCTGGGGCCTCTTTTGTACCCCTGTGGATGAGAAGGAGGGAGCTGTGGCCACCTCTGCACATGGAGGTGTTCCTTGCACCCAACCACAGCACCTTTCCTTTGGCACCCAAAGGTCTCTTTGAGAAGGGGTCCTCTCCCCTCTCTTTGCTGATCCCTACTTGGTAAGAAATTGCTCTGGCCTAAAAGAAGCAGTTTTAATAGGCCGTGGAGTGGGCAGGGAAGGTCCTCCATGGGCTCTGTGTTTCCATGACTGAGAAACTGAGAGGAGTGAGGAGACACCCACCCACTCGAAGGCCAAGTCACAGAGCTCTCACTGTTGCACTCAGAATTCATCAAGAGGAGACAACGTCATGGTGCTGTTTAATCAGTTTTCTCTTTCTTGGGAAGCTTGGTGATCCCAGCTGATGGACACAGTGTCTCCTCCTGGCATGGTGTCTGTGCCCCTCCTGACGCTTTGCTTCAGGTTCCCCAGGAGCCTCTCCCAGGCCACCTACCACCTCTTGCCACTGCAGGGCCATGGGGCTGGACCACGGCACTGCTGAAACCATCCCGAGGCAAGGACTGGCCTGGAGGGGAGCTGCAGGCTCCTGAGATGTGGGAACCAGGACAGGGCAGTAATTGCTGCCTTTGGGGCTTGGCTGAGCCCTGCCAAGCCTGCAACTGCAGCCAAATTATTGGGACAGGGTAGGAAGAAAAGTCCCTTTGCTGCCTAACAGCTGGGAAGGTATTTCATGAGACGAGTAGCCTTGACCTCAAAATATTTCCCATCTATGGGCAGAGGGAAAAGGACTCTGTAATCAAGTGTTGGAGCACCATAGAGCAAATGATGTTCTGCTGAACTGATAGAACCTGGCATCACATCGCTGTGGGGCTGCACATGCTGTGAGTGCACATGAAAATTCACTGGCTCGAAAGTAAACGGGAGTTAGAAGTGCCTCTTTGGAGGATGGCCGTGGGATGATATGAAGACATCTGCATCATCTTATTTCTTCTGTCCTTGGGTCTGAATTACTGAGGATTCATCTGCAGAGCTGGATTTTACAAGCAACGCTGGCAAACTTGAATGTCCTTGTGTGCCATCCCTGTGAGTGTGTCCCCCCAAGCTCACTCGTGTCGTGCCGAGGGTGATGCTCACAGACCTGGTCATGGGGGTGGTGTGGACCTTGTGTGGTGAGAGCATGGCTGGGGGACACTGGGGAGGTGCCAAAGCTCAGCACAACTCTGATCTCTGGAGATGAACAAGGGAGAAAAAGGGATACAAATAGAGAATTTGGCTAACGTATTTAATTTTAATTGCAATCAAACTCCCTCCAAACAGCTCCTGTCACACCCAGCCCGGTGCAAATACCATCTTTCAAAGCCATGTTCAAACTTGTCTCTGCTGAAGGCCACCCATGGTACCTGGCTCTGCACACCGTGACTCCTTCAGCCTGTGTCGTCTGAGGACAAAGTGGTGATGAGCTCAGCAGCCACCTGCCCTACGTGCAAGGCTGCTCCTAACAGTCCCAGCCATTCCTGGACTAAAATGGCACTGACACAGAGCCCACATGGCACCCCAGGAACCCTCCTTGCCCATCAGGGAAAACCAAGCCTTGAATCACCACAGTGGTTTAAACAAACGGTGCAGAGGTACCACCATAAAAGCCCTTAATTCTGTGCTTTGCTTGCTGGTCGGTCCCTCTGTGGCCATAATTCCAGGTTTTGGAAGCTGAGCAGTAATGAGCAGCATGGCCCTGCGTCCCTGAGCCCGCTGTGGCTGTTGGCCGAGAGGTCTCCCAGGCAGCAGATGGCACCAGGGTTCAGCAAGAGGAAAAGTGTTCATAAATGGTGCTTTTTGGTACTTTCAGACATTGAAGCCATGAAGACCAAAGAGGAGGAGGAGGTTCCTCTGTCACTGAGATGGTGACCCAAGGTCCCTTTCTCCTGGTGAACGTGGAGATAGAGTTTATCAGCTCCTACAAGAACTTCTTTCTTGCCCATACTCGGCTGATATTCGATCACTGAGTTCAGTCTCCCAACATGTTAATGTTTGCTTTACCCAAACTTACCCCTCATTTATAACGCTGTAAATAGGCACCAAACGTGACACATTCATTACAGTAAAACTTTATGTGTGTGCACAGGTACATGATAGTGGAGATATTTGTGTTTTCTCTCCTCAGGGTGTGCTTGGAGATTTCTTCTGGGAAAAGAAAACACCTTGCACAGCTGGGAGACAAATACCTCCCATCTTGCAGATGGTCCAGAGGCCAATAAGGAAAAAAAGTCAGGGAAAGGGAGGTAGAAATATCTGCTTAGGAAAAGTCCATAAAATGTGTGGGGAACAGCTTGCTGGCAGCATGCAGCAGCTCTACAATAAGCCCAGGCCAACATGAGGGCATCTCTGCAGAGAGAGTCTCCCACCTTCTCAGACAGGACCCCTCGGAGCTTGGCAGGGCTTGGTGGCCATCCTGGTGGTCACAGTTCTGGCCGACTCGTGGAAAGGGTGAGGGGCAGGACGATGGAGCCAAGCTTTTTTCAGTAATGACCAATGATAGGACAAGGGGCAATGGTTGCAAACTGGAGCACAGGAGGTTCCATGTGAATATCAGGAAGAACTTCTTTCCTGTGAGAGTGCCAGAGCCCTGGACCAGGCTGCCCAGAGAGGCTGTGGAGTCTCCTTCCCTGGAGACATTCAAACCCCACCTGGATGCGTTCCTGTGTGATGGACTCTAGGTGACCCTGCTCTGGCAGGGGGGTTGGACTGGATGAGCTTTCGAGGTCCCTTCCAACCCCTAGGATTCTGTGATTCTGTGATTCTGTGAATACTCGTACAGGAGTACTGGGAATGGGATAACATCCCACCCCTGCCAGGGTGGTGGCGCAAGTGTCTTGCCTCTGCGGAACTGAGTTATGAGAGAAAAGGTTTTTGGAACCTCATGTGACAGGCAGAGCACATGGGGGAAAAACCTCCCACTTCCTTGATTTACTTACTGACTTCTTTGGAAATGCTGTTTCCTTCCCCGTTTGCTCCATTCTGGTGGCTGAGGTGCAAGCTATGCCCAGGAGTAACTCTGGAAGTGTCCTGGGGTGTCTGGGACTCCTCCATGCAGGCACCACAACCTGTGTTTCACCCCCACGTTCATCGCAGCCGTGCTGGTGGAAGCCCCTTCTGTCCCGGATCTCCTCGATTGCACCTGCTGATAGGGTTCCATCATTTTGCAAATGTGAGACTTTGGCACAGGTTTGTTCAGTATTTTTTTGCAACCACAGCTCAAAGCTCACTTGGGCACAGTCATTTGTCACCATAGGTTGTACTGGAGGAGGACCACGAGGGTGGGGAAGGGCCTCGAATGGACAGATGAGGAGCAGCTGAGGTCACTTAGATTGTTCAGCCTGGAGAAGAGGAGGCTGAGGGGTGACCTCATTGCAGTCTGTGGCTTCCTCCCAAGGGGAAGAGAAGGGGCAGGGACCGATCTCTTCACTCCTGTGACAGTGACAGGACTGGGGGTGACAGCAGGAGCTGAATCAGGGCAGGTTCAGGTTGGGTGTCAGGAGAAGGTTTGTCACCCAGAGGGTGGTGGAGCACTGGCACAGCTCCCCAGGGCAGTGGGCACAGCACCAACCCTGCCTGAGCTCCAGCAGCGTTTGGGTGATGCTCTCAGGCACCTGGGGTGACTTGGGGTGTCCTGAACAGGGACAGGAGTTGGACTCAATGACCTTGAAGGGTCCCTTCCAACTCAGCACGTTCTGTGACTGTGACACTGTAGATAGCAGGGGCTCTGCATGGTGCCAGCTGGTGGCACATGGCTGCCTCATGCAGAGGACTTACTGGGGCCATGCAATTTCTGCATTCTCAGGTGGAAGAGGCAGGAGATTTTCCCAGCACCAGTTGCTCCCTGGAGTGACACCTGCTTTCATCTGAGACTCAGACAGGAACAGTCTCTTGTTTCAGTGGGTCTCTTGTTTCCCTTTAGCTCCATCCTGACACCAGCCCCAGACAGGACAAGCTGGACAGTTGCCACCATTGCTTGGTTCTGCGTTCTGTCTGTGACTGCTATTGAGCCGTGAGCATGTTTGCTCCAGAAGAGAGCAGGGACATCGCTGGGCTCTTCCATGGCATTGGTTTGCTGCATCCAACTCCTGTCCATCTCAGAGTGGACCCGGCAGGAGGGACCTTAGAGCAGAATTCCAGAAGGGGCTCCAGGGAAGCTGGAGAGGGACTGGTGCCAAGGGCAGGGAGGGATGGGACGAGAGGGAACGGGTTCCAACTGCCAGAGGGGAGATGGAGATGGGATGGGAGGGAGAAATTGTTTGGTGTGAGAGTGGGGAGAGCCTGGCCCAGGGTGCCCAGAGAAGCTGTGGCTGCCCCTCCCTGGCAGTGTCCAAGGCCAGGTTGGATGGGGCTTGGAGCACCCTGGTGTGGTGGGAGGTGTCCCTGCCCATGGCAGGGAGGTTGGAAACAGATGAGCTTTGAGATCCCTTCCAACCCAAACCAGGTGGGATTCTAGGACCCCAGGCCCTGCCCAGCTCTGTGAGAAGTGGGGCTGCATCTGCAGGTTTGTGCCCTGTGGAAGTGGCAGGAGAGAGCTCAGCAAATATCTGCAAACACCGGTTTGGGGCATGTCCGGGAAGAGTCCTGCTTGACACATGGGAAGTGCCTGGGTGCCTTTGCCGCTCCTGGGCTGTGTTTGCTCAGGTCCTGATAAGGTCTCTTATCAGAGCAGATGAACATCCCTACCATGGGATACAGCCCTATTGCTGGCAGCTCCTAACACACCCCAGGATGGGAATGGGACGGGACCAGCGTCAGCAGTGTCAGCCCCACTCCTCCCCTGGCACAGCACAGCTATAAAGCTTGGGACTCAAAACATATCTACAGTAACTTTCTGGACTTCCAAGTGTCCCTGTGGAGTCGGCATGGGTGAGTGTGAGTGTGGCGAGCAGGGCAGGGTGGGTTTCCCAGCCAGTGGACCCTCAGAAGCAGTGCTGGTGGATGGGGGGTGTTGAGAGCCTCTCCCCTGGCAGAGCCTTCCCTTTGCTCCCATGGATGGACAACTTCCTAGAGAGGCAGGAGAAGGCACAGGGCACAAAGCAGGGCAGACTCAGGGTTGGTGCTGGTTCTCCCAAGGCAAGGGAGAAGGTTTGATTGGGATGTGTAAGTCATAGAATCCCAGACTGGTTTGGGTTGGAAGGGATCTCAAACCCCACGCAGTGCCACCCCTGCCATGGGCAGGGACACCTCCCACCACACCAGGTTGCTCCAAGCCCCATCCAACCTGGCCTTCAACACTGCCAGGGAGGGGCAGCCACAGCTTCTCTGGGCACCCTGGGCCAGGCTCTCACCACCCTCACAGCAGAGAATTTCTTCTCAATATCTAATATCCAGCTCTAGCACAGTGGGCAGAGCTTCAGCAAGGCTCAGGGTGCAGGCGAGGGCAGCCAGGGTCTGTCCAGGGTTGTGCTCAGGGGCAGGAGGGTAAAACCTGTGGAGGGAAGTTCAGAGTGACCCTTCCCATACAAATGGGTCAGTGGGGACAGAGGAGAACTCATCTCCTTGGAGCACCGCTCTGTCCCAGCAGAGCAGGGACAGGGTCATGGCTACCAGATTGCCTTTACTTTTAGCACAGCAGTGTCATAAATGTGTGTAAATGTGTTAAAAATGTAAGACTGAATGTACCAGTGTGTGGGATGATGCGTAGGTTCCCAATTGCGCTCAAAGGTTCATCACTGGGGGGGTTCCAAAACAGGGGCTCCCTTGGGAAACTCGGCCCTTTCTGAGTGCTTCCCACCCCAACACTGCTGCAACCCCAGAGGGGCAGCTGCAATGTCACCTTGAAACAACTGCCCAGATTTTAATCTTGGCACCACTGTTATTATTAGAATTAAGCTGGATAACATTATTAATTTTTATTTTATTACAGCTTGTTGTTTTTCTTTGGGTGTTCCAGAGTGTGGTGGAAAGTCTGAAGAAATTCCAGCCAACTGCGTAGTGAGCTGGGGAGGGGGCAGAAAATACTCTGCAAGGTTAAAGTTTGTGCTTAAAAATCAACACTTTGGTTGAGTTTCTTCTGATCTGCAACCTTGTGCTTGCTTAATTTTGCTCCCCGAGTTTCCTGGGCACCCTGGGGATGAAGCCTGGGGACAAGGAGGATCCTGGCTACGAGGTTCCCCTCACCACAGCTGGTTCCCCACTGCGTGCTCTGCTCTGACAGCAGGGTGATGGGTTTCACTCTCACCTTGTTCCTTCCTCCCCCAGCTGCCCGGTGCTCTCCCCTCCTGCTCCTTGCCTGTGTGTTGGCCCTGCCTGCCCCACGCCTCACCAGCAACATCCAAAACGTGTCCCTCTTCAACCAACCTGCGCTGAATGACCCCGCGTCTGGCCGGAACGCCCTAGTGAATGGTAGGTCCATGGAAGGTCTCCATCTCTGCCAGCAAGACACAGCTAGGACCACCCCAGAGCAGGCTATCAGGAGGGCATCTTCCAACCCCCTGAGCTGTCAGCAGAGCCACAGCATCCCTCAGGAGAGATACCTGCCCCAGCAGGAGTCACCTGCCCTTCCTCAAACATCTGATGGGACCTGGCAGTCACAGGCCTTTCTGCTCAAGTTCAGGTGTGGAGAAGCCTAGGGGGTTTGCTCTGATCCCCACCTGAAGCCCAGGCTGTTCCTTCCCACTCATCCCCTGCCCCATGGGAGGAGGGTAGGGACAGTCAGTGGGAAGGATGCAGAAGAAAGGAAGGGTTCTCCTGCCACCATGATTCCACAGCTATTCCTCCTGTCCCATGGCTATGAACTAGAGAAGTTGCCTTCTGTGAATCACCCTTGGCTGAGGGTACTTCACCAGCCTGCACCATTCCTTGTCTCACCCTCAGACTTGCTCACAGGGTCCTCACAGTCGCAGGAGGGTGGAACATGGCTCCTGCATTGGTGGGAGAGGATGGCTGATGCCCACTTGGCTGAGGGAACACATGGCAAACCCATGCCCAGGTTCTGGGGCCACAACACATCAAAAATAGTTGGAAATGGAGACTTCAGAAGATAGATGCTCCTTCCTCAGCCAGGAGCATGATCAGAGGTGTAAAAGCCCTACATCTTACTGCCTGGACTCACATCCTGAGCTAGGAAGTACCTCCTGATCTGGGCTCCAGCTTCCTTCGGTGTCATCCCCTCTCATTTCCAAATCGCCTCTCTCCTGTTGTTTCCATGTTCCAGGTCAGCTCCGGCTGGTGAATGGCTCCAACCAGTGCTCTGGCCGGGTGGAGGTTTGGTACCGCAATGAGTGGGGGACAGTGTGTGATGACAACTGGGACATCAGAGATGCCTCTGTGGTGTGCAGGCAGCTCGGCTGTGGAGAGGCAGTGTCAGCCAAAAGCAGTGCTTATTTTGGGAGGGGATCTGGGCCAATCTGGCTGGATGACGTTGACTGCAATGGGCAGGAGCAGCTCCTCACTCAGTGCTCACTGCGGCCCTGGGGAGACCACAACTGCCAGCACAGCGAAGACGCGGGCGTTGTGTGCTCAGGTGAGGATGGGGCTCACACTGATCTCTGCTTCTCAGGCAATGCAGGCCTCATTGATGTCTTGGTCTTGTAGAACCAGTCACAGGAGGATTATGGGTTGCACCTCTCTGGATGACATAGTTTTCCTCCTAGATATTAGGAAGAAATTCTCTGCTGTGAGGGTGGTGAGAGCCTGGCCCGGGGTGCCCAGAGAAGCTGTGGCTGCCCCTCCCTGGCAGTGTTGAAGGCCAGGTTGGATGGGGCTTGGAGCAACCTGGTGTGCTGGGAGGTCCCTTCCAACCCAAACCAATCTGGGATTTGATGATTCTCTATCCTGTTGAACAGATGCTTGTCAAATCACGTTCTCTCCTGCCCCAGGCTGGCCCAAGGACTGCAGCGAGGTCGCTGCTGGCAGCTCCAGTGGTGTCTACATCATCCAGCCCACGGGCCTGCACCCCATCGTGGTGTACTGCGAGCTGAGCGGGACGGACGGGGGCTGGACGGTCATCCAGAGGAACAGGCAGGACACGGAGATCACCTGGGCCGAGTCCTGGAGCACCTACAAGTACGGCTTTGGGAACGTGCACACTGACTTCTGGCTGGGCACTGAGTACATCCATCAGATCTCCAAGCAGAAGGTCTACCAGGTCCGGTTTGTCATCTGGGATGCCTCAAACAACACCAAGTTCGCTGACTACAGCATCTTCCATGTGGAAGATGAGTCCCATGGCTACCGGCTGAGGCTGGGAGCATATTCAGGGACAGCGGAGGATGCCATGGCCTCGAAAGGTCCCACTGTGATGCACGACAACATGAAGTTCTCTGCTAAAGATCTGGACCAGGACGCTAACAGTGGGAACTGTGCCTCCAGCAATGGGGGCGCGTGGTGGTACTCATCCTGTTACTCTGTGCGGCTGAATGTCAAGGGGGCCATAACATGGGGCAGCCTGTGCCGTGGGAACTGCAAAGCTTCTGCCATCCTCATCAAACCCATCACCTACTGCTAGGGCTCTGCCCCACGTCCCTCCATGCTGGGGGAGCAGAGCAGGTGGCCCCAGGGCCCACCTTGGGCTGCCCAGAGATTGACCAGAGCTCCTCTGCTTCCCTGCTAGGCTCTTCCCCCCTGAGCTGCTTTTATTTTAATTGTGTTGTAATCAGACCATCCCATTGCAAACCCTGTCCTGGAACACTCCTGCTCTCCAGAATAAAACCTGCTTTAGAAACAAACGTGCTGCCTGGGTGAGCATGGCGGGGGAGCGTCCTCATTCTCAGGGACACAACCCATCAGTCCCTGCCTCTTCGGGGTCTCTGCCACCCCCTCATCAGCTGGGGTGGGGGAGGATCAAGATCCTGTATTCCCCAGTAAATGTGAGCTAACCCCACTGCTGAGGAGGTGGCCTTGGCAGGGGTGTGTTCACCCACACTGCCTCCTGCTTCCACAGTTGTTAGAACCTCCAGTAAAGTCCTGTGTCCAAAGCAGCACCTACAGCCCACAGATGCCTGTCCTGGCTCTCCAGTGTGCGTGTGCAGGCTGATCCCGAGGGAGCAGCTGTGCCAGGCATCTCCTGGAACAGGCTGTGATCCCAGGGAAACAGGCAGGGAAAGGGAGGACAAAGAATGAAGGGATAATGCCAACAGGGAGATGATTTTAATGATTTTAATGACAGGACGAGAGGAAAGGGCCTCAAGTTCTGTCAGGGGAAGTTTAGGTTGGAGATTAGGAAGAAGTTCTTTACTGGGAGGGAGGTTGGGCACTGGAATGGGCTGCCCAGGGAGGTGGTGGAGTCACCGTCCCTGGGGGTGTTCAACAAACGGGTTGATGAGGCACTTGAGGCCATGGTCTGATGGTCTAATGGTTAGGAACATGATGGGATAAAGGTTGGACTTGATGACCCTGGAGGTCCCTTCCAACCAGAATGATTCTATGATTCTATGATTCTGTGAAACACAGCTACATTTAAATAAAGGAACTGCCAGTTTGTGGTGCTGGAGAAGCTTCAGGGAAGGGCAGGCAGCTCGGGTCGCTCTGCACGGCACTGCCAGCCCCCAGCAGGGCCAGGGCCTGGGCACAGTCCCACAGCAGCACCCTCGCACCTCACCGGGGGGTTCTGCAGACCCGGCCCCCGCTCACTGGGAGCAGCCCCGTGTGCTCCCTGGCCTGGCCTGGGTCACCCGTGGCCATCTGGGTCCTGGTGGGTCCCAGCCACCCAACCTCCCCCACTCCAGGCTGGGAAGGCACCAGCCCTGAGGCAATGCAGCCCCGTGACCCCCGGCCCCCGGTGCAGGGAGCACAGGCTCAGGACTGGGGGTGCCCCAAGACCCCTCCTCACTCTGGGGCCTCAAGGTATCACCGCCAGCACCCAGCCTGAGGGACTTTGGGGACCGCCCCAAGGATGGATCCCCCACAGCATGAACCCCCTCCTGCTGACTCGTTGCCCCCCAGAGGCCCCCTGAGGCCCCCAGCCCTTGCTGCAGGATGGGGCTGGGGTTTCCAGCCATGGTGTGGAGCAGAGCAAGGACAGGGTGGGGCTTGGACAGGGGATGTGGCAATTAGGACCCCCCCGTGAACTCCCCCCTTTATATAAGGGTATGGAGTGGTGGGACGAGGGGGAACGGGTTCCAACTGCCAGAGGGGAGATGGAGATGGGATGGGAGGGAGAAATTGTTT
The DNA here is from genome assembly GCA_013398125.1 of Aegotheles bennettii. Taxonomy (NCBI): domain Eukaryota; kingdom Metazoa; phylum Chordata; class Aves; order Caprimulgiformes; family Aegothelidae; genus Aegotheles; species Aegotheles bennettii. Next base: position 104,456 of record VZRW01013304.1, read on the forward strand.
GGTGTGAGGGTGGTGAGAGCCTGACCCAGGGTGCCCAGAGAAGCTGTGGCTGCCCCTCCCTGGCAGTGTTGAAGGCCAGGTTGGATGGGGCTTGGAGCACCCTGGTCTGGTGGGAGGTGTCCCTGCCCATGGCAAGGGGTGGCACTGGGTGAGCTTTGAGGTCCCTTCCAACCCAAACCATTTGATGACTCTAGGATTCTATGGTGCCCCCCAGCATCCCCCACCACCCCAGGACCCCGACCCTCCCCCGGGGGTGTGTGGTGCAGCGGCCGCAGGCAGACAGAGGCACCAAGGTCTGGCTCCAGGGTTTATTGCAGCTGAGTTCTCCCACCGCGCGTAGCAGAGCTGTGGGCTCACGGGGCCTGGGGAGGGAGCAGGGCCTGAGCAAAGCAGGGACACACCGATGGCACGGGGAGGGGACCTCACACCACCTCCCCCCCAGACCAGTGCCCGCGTCCCAGTGCCGGCCAGCACCGCAGCACTGGGCGAAGCCGCCAGCGTGCCTGGGGCTCTAGGGATGCTTCTGAGCCCCAGAGCTGCTGAGCTGCAGCTGGTGAAGGTGCAGGAGCTGCGGGCAGCACAGGACAGGCACTGGGGCTGGCACGGGGCTGTTGGCCGGCACGGGAACGGGGCACTGAGCTGGGGACTGTGGCACCGCCACAAACTGCCGGGAGGCTGCGGCACGGTCAGCACACATCTGTGGGTTTGACCAGGATGAGGGAGGATGTGCAGTCGCCGCTTGGGCAGGCTGCTGGCCAGAAGATGTACCCCTTGCCATTGAGCAGGATGTTCTGGCACTTGTCGTACCACCACCCCCCGTATTTGGAGTGGTAGCTGGTCAGGTAGTCCTCCCCGCTGCCCACGAACCGGCCCAGCCTCAGTGGGTACCCGCTGGCCTCGCTCTCCACCCTGAAGATGTCGTACTCGGCGTAGTGGGTCACGTTGGCTTTGTTGCGCACGACGAAGCGGACCTTGTAGGTGCCCTGCTGTGTCAGCAGGTGCAGGTACTCGGTGCCCAGCCAGTGGTCGCCCTGCACGTTCCCGAAGCCGTACTTGTAGGTGGTCCAGGACTCCTTCCACGTGATGGCAGTGGTGTAAGTGTTCCTCTGGACAACGGTCCAGCCCTTGCCTTCGGTGTCCATGTCACACCAGACCACGCGCGGGGGGGACCCGGCCGGCTGGATCACGTACACCCCGCTGGGGCTGCTGCTGGACAGGCGGCTGCAGTCAGCAGGGAACCCTGCAGCACCAGAGCAAGCAAGAGGTGAGGGTCCCATACTGGGGATGGGTTACTGGGGGGTGGGTTACTGGGGGGCAGCTGTGCTGATGCTGGATCTCACAGGGATCAGTGAGAACGTGCTGGGAACACCTGCGTCAGCTGGTGAGAAGGGGCGAGAATTGCCCTGCTTTGCAGCTGAGGTTTGAATGCAGGGACCTGGTGTGTCCTTGTGCCACCAGCACAGGGACACCTGCACACCCCACCCCGGAGCCTGGCCATGCTCAGCCATGGGCAGTGTGGCTGCACCCACCCCAGCAGCCCATCGGCTGTCATAGGATCATAGAACCACAGACCATGCTGAGTTGGGAGGGACCCTCCAGGATCATCGAGTCCAACTCCTGTCCCTGTGCAGGACACCCCAAGTCCCCCCAGGTGCCTGAGAGCATCATCCAAACACTTCTTGAGCTCAGGCAGGGTTGGTGCTGTGCCCACTGCCCTGGGGAGCTGTGCCAGTGCTCAACCACCCTCTGGGGGAAAAACCTTTGCCTGTCCCCCAGCACCCACACTCACCGCCCTGGGAGGAGCTCGCGTGCCCAGTGCTCCCGCAGAGGAGAAGCATCACCACAGCCGTGGGCAGGAGGACAAGGTCCCCATGGAGCCAGCGTGTCCCAGCTGAGAGCCCTGGGGAGGAAAGTGCTCATCACCGCCAGGACCCCCGGCAGCCCCCAGCCCCGGGGAGCTCGGAGCAGGGAAGGCAGCGCCGTGGGGCACAGGCAGGAGTGGGGTGTCCTGGGGTGGGGGGAGCTGCAGCTTCAGTGCAGGCTCTGCCCCTGGAGGGGGGAAGCAAGGTGAGAAGTGGCTTTGTCACCCTCGAGATCAGCCCCTTCCCTGCACCAGGCAGCAACCTGCAGTCACATCTTCTCACGTTTCTCCTAAATGTGGTTTGCTTGGGTTTGTTCCACAGGTCTGGAGGCTGAAGGACATTTCACGGGGAGGGGGTGACTCTGTACTTGGGAGTTCAGAGCAAGTAGATCAAAGCCCCTCAGCTGAGTTTGGCAGATGAGATCTGGTGCTCCAGGTACAGAGCCTGCAGCTCCCAGGGGTGCGGGAAACAACCCAGCAGCAGCAGAGAACTGGCTGGGTGGAAAGGGGAGGAGTGGGGCAGACACTGGGCTCCCCGCAGGTCCTGGTCCCCCACACCCCACTGCTGTCACCCAGCTCTGTTTCCTACCTGCAGTAGGAAACTTCCTACCAGAGCAGGGAGTGCTGCAGGGAAGGAGCTGTGAGGAAGAGGAGAACTCACCCATCATCGCTGCGATGCTGCCAGTGGGTTCCAGGAGCCGGGGCAGTCAGTCCCACCACTCTCAGCTCCATGCTGGCCTCTGCCCCTTTATACCCAGGACTCTCCTGATACCTCCCCTCCGCGTGAGCATCTCGGCTCCCATGGACAAAGTTAATCATTGCGGGCACATCTGGTGGCTTCTCTTTGCTCAAGATCACGTAAAGAGGCCATAAGGGCTTTCTTTTCTGAGGGAAAAAAGGCACCCCACACCTCCCATCTGTGGGGTGTTTGTCAGCTGCAATACACTGGATCTACCAACTGCTGCAGGGCAATAAAGGGGCTGGAGGAGAGGGGAAAGGCAAACAGAAGGGAAGGAGTGTGAACACCAGGGGCACGGGGGAGCTTTGTATCACCCGGAGATCAAACAGGGTAAAACCTATGGGCAATGGTTTGCCAACAGTTATCAGCTGCCACCCTGCCATCACACTACTGTGATGGTCAGAGGTGTGTCTCAGCCTCCTTCCCTGCAGAGAGATGCCAGGAATCATAGAATCACAGGGTGGTTTGGGTTGGAAGGGAACTTAAAGATCATCTCATTCCAACCTCCTGCCATGGGCAGGGACACCTCCCACCACACCAGGTTGCTCCAAGCCCCATCCAACCTGGCCTTCAACACTGCCAGGGAGGGGCAGCCACAGCTTCTCTGGGCACCCTGGGCCAGGCTCTCACCACCCTCACACCAAACAATTTCTCCCTCCCATCCCATCTCCATCTCCCCTCTGGCACTTGGAACCCATTCCCCCTCGTCCCATCACTCCCTGCCCTTGGCACCAGTCCCTCTCCAGCTTTCCTGGAGCCCCTTCAGGCACTGGAAGGTGCTCTAAGGTCTCCCTGGAGCCTTCTCTTCTCCAGGCTGAACACCCCCAACTCTCTCAGCCTGGCCCCAGAGCAGAGCTGCTCCAGCCCCCCCGGCTTTGTGGCCTCTTCTGATGGCTCCCAAGGCACTGTATGAAAAGAGGGATTGAAAGAAGTGGGGAACGAGGAGGAAACTCCAACCCAGTCCTGAGGGTTTGCTGAAACCCCCTGAGGTGATGTGTGAAACAAGTGAAACCTTCCCTGGCAGATGTGGTCCCAACATCTGTGGCTGCTGCTTGCTGAGGGCCAGGAGTGCCTTTAAGATGCTGTCCGTGACAGCTCCCAGCCCGGACCAGGCTGCCAGGGTGATGCCCACCCCACAGGCAGTGGGGAAGAGCAGCTCCTCACCCCACCCTACCTCTGTCTGCTGGAGGGTGGTGCTTCCATGGGTGGCAGTCCCGGTGGCAGGGGAGCAGGGAGGTGGCAGGTGCCTGTCCCTCACCCTACAGGAGGCTCAGTCCCCTCCACCTGCCCCTCCGCATGCCTCGGCTGGGCTCCCTGCTCCGGGGCTGCCTGTGCCCCACCACCACCCCCCAGGGGTCAGCAGCACAAGGAGACCTGGCCATGGGGTCTCTGCCACAGGGACCTCTTTTGTGGCTCTTGGGTGAGGGTGGCAGGAGACACTGAGGGGTAACAGCAGGCAGTGCCACCCCAGTGCTCACCGGAGTCACAAGCAGTGACAGACTGGGACATCAGCCATGGCTTGGGTGTCCTGGTGAGTGTGAAGCCATCCCTGCTCCTGCATGGCTTGAAGCCAGAGGGCTTGGGGGGGGGAATGGCTCGGGGGGGGTTGGAAAGACCCCGTCACCTCTTTGAAATCTGGCTGCCAGAAATCTCCCTTGTGAGGAAAGGCTGAGGGAGCTGGGGCTCTTTAGCTTGGAGAAAAGGAGACTGAGGGGGGACCTCATCCATGGTTACAAATATGTAAAGGGTGAGGGGCAGGACGACGGAGCCAAGCTTTTTACAGTGACGACCAATGATAGGACAAGGGGCAATGGATGCAAACTGGAGCACAGGAGGTTCCATGTGAATATCAGGAAGAACTTCTTTCCTGTGAGAGTGCCAGAGCACTGGACCAGGCTGCCCAGAGAGGTTGTGGAGTCTCCTTGGCTGGAGACATTCAAACCCCGCCTGGATGCGTTCCTGTGTGATGGACTCTAGGTGACCCTGCTCTGGCAGGGGGGTTGGACTGGATGAGCTTTCGAGGTCCCTTCCAACCCCTAGGGTTCTGGGATTCTGTGAAATGTATCAAAGACAAATGCCACAGCCCCAGGTCACTCCCTGGGGAAGCACTCGTGAAATGGAGGTGCTTCATCAAAAGGAGACTGCGGTGGGCAGCCTTGGACCAGGTCTAAGCTACTCATTGATGCCAACAGCACGACAAATATCACTGCAATGTGGAGCTGGCAAGAAGCCTTTTTCTGTGAATCCATGTGTAAATTTGTAGCTGGTAACTTTACAAAGGGTCAGAGTAGGGCAATGGAAGAGGTGTCCCTTGGTGAAAAAGTCCTCCTGGCTGCACTGAGAGTCAGTCTGTCTTGGAGTAACTCAGAGCAGGGCTCAGGGGGAGGTGCTGGGACCTTCACCACCACCTGCCGGTCTCCTGGAGGACAACAGGGGTGGCAATGCCACCTGGGGATGAATCCTGGGGGTGAAGGCAGTGTGAGGTCCGGTAGCCAGCAGCAGCAGCAGAGCCCGTGTGGGTCCCTGGAGGTGCCACGAGCATCCCGGAGCCGGTGCGGGGACACCCTCCAGCACTCAGCAGCTGATGGTGTCAAACTGTCACAAACAGCCACCATGGCCCTGTACCAGTGGCACTGGGCTCTCAGGCAGCACCAGTGGGCTGTGCCACTGCCTGTCCTAGTGCTCCCCCCATTCCTGTGCCTTTGCGGGGCTGGCTTCAGGCTGCACTGCTCCATGTCCAGTGAGGATTTATTCCCCCTAGGAACACCCCTCAGCTGATGCCCCATGCTAGGGCAGGCAGAGCCTGAAGGGTGGTGAACAGAGATCTCCAGCACAGCCCAGGTCACACGGTGTCCCTGCAGGGTTTGGCATCAAGCCCCATAAGTAGTAACAACCTCACATCCCGTAAGTAGTAACAACCTCACATCCCGTAAGTAGTAGCAACCTCAAGGAAAATCCTTATCAGCAGCAGCTCAGCGAAATTTTGCGTGAACACCAGGTGCTGTTTGCTGAGGGGTTTTTTTGGGGACATCTTATCACAGCAGTGTGACAGCTGCTGTGTGAGCAGGGGTGCTTACGGGTGGAGGGCAAACAGATCATAAATTTCCAGCCCTGGTGACAACCAGAGGACGAGTGTTGTAGTTTGGATCAGCTGGCCCCACCTCACCCTCACAGCCCTATATAAGGGCAGGGTTGGCCACCCTGCTGCCAGTCTTCCCACTCCACAGAGTGCCCACAGAGACAGCATGGGTGAGTGTGGGGTGGATGGGATGGGATGGGATGGGATGGGATGGGATGGACAGCAAGGCTGAGTGTGGCTGGGTGTCCCTGCCTCTGGGCTGCTGCTGCCCGTGCTGTAGCTCTGATTTTCCCAGTGACTGTTTCCAGGGCTTGGGGATGGTGGGACAACTCTATTCCTGCTGTACCCCACCAGGTCTCTCTGACTCTCCTGCTCCTCACTCTCTTTCACTCCTGACCACAGGTGAAACCATTCTGCTCTGGGTGGTGTTGTAAAGTCAACATTTATTTAACTTAGATTTGTGCCAGAATCCAAAGTACCAAATAAAAAATAATTAAAAAAATCAGCATGGAAGCTAATTAATGTGTTAATCATCTACCATCCCCATAAGTCCTTCAGGGTACTGAAGCTGGGTGGGCAAGTCATAGACACAAATCTATGGATCTGGCCATGAGCACACTCTTGAGGAACATCCTGGCCTGATGTGATCCAAAGGAGTCAAGTTGCTCAGGTCTCAGACGCTGGCAGAAACCATCCTTTAAAGAGTAGACTGTCCCAGCCCAGGTTCCACCTGGGACCTACTGACTGCCAGCCCGTCCCTGCAGAAGCCCCATCCATGATGGGCAGCAGTGGTCTGAGGCTGGGCCAGAGCTGTGGCTCCCTGCGGGAGGCAGTGGGTGCCCTGGTGGGAGGGGACGGGTCTGGGACCATGGCAGGTGAAGTCGCTGACTCTCAGGGTACCACGGGCGTGTGGCCACAACACCACTCTGCTTTCCAAGAGCTCCAGTCCCTGTGCCTTGTTCATCACTGCTGTAGTAGCTCCTGACCTTCTGCAGGTGACAGCAGCACCTCCCAACTGTCATGCTGTCCTGTATTGCCAGGAGATGTTTTTCTCAAGACACACATATGGATGCTGACTTAGCATCTCGATTCTGGGGCCCGGAGCCCCTTGTTTTAGCCCAGAGCACAGCCAAAGAGGGTGACCCCCCCTCTCTTGGTAGCTGCAAATTTAGACCCATAGGTTGCAATCGAAGTCTGAGCAGAGTTGCTCCTCTCTGGGGACACATGCCTTTGTGGAATGCCTAATTTTGGAAGTTGTTCTTTATATTTCTGCTGCTCAAAAAGGCAAAAGCATAATCGAGGTGGATGTGTCTACTCCCTATGTTTGTTTTAACTTCTGCTGAATTCAGTTAGCCAATTCTCTTTCAGAGGGTTTGTGTTTCCACATTCACCTTGTGTCTTCTTTCTCCAGCTGCTCATCACGTCAATCTTCTGTTCTTCACCTCTGTGCTGGCCCTGCTCACCCCTCTCCTGGCTCTGAACATCGTAAACCTGGAAAGATTACAAGCAACGTTAGATGAAATCGTTAATCTCCACCCAGGTGAGCCCCATCCTGGTATGTGTTCCCTCTCTTCCGTCCTTACCTTCTGCTCATTCAAACATCAGGAGCCCTTTCCTCTCTGCAGAGAGAGGGAGATGTGGAAAATAATGATGGGGGGAGAGCAGATGCACTCAGGAACAAAAGGATCCTGATCAAATCTCCCTCCAGTTTCACATTTTAACCAAACATCATGAGCTGTGGCAGTTCAACCTTCTTTGCTATTGACAAGACCATGTGTGGTGGCTTTTTCCAGAGTTGTAGATATTCAAAGGAAGATCTTGTCTCTGTAGCGTATCCATAGCCCTGAAACTTCAGAGGGATTTTGTACAAGTGACCAACCAGAATGCATTCTGAAGCTGCACATGGCTGAGGGGTACAATAAATCCATCACATCACGGGTAGAGGTCATGCCGCTGGAGGCTTCTGGGGAATGTTGTCTTCTGAAGATGAGAGCTGTGGTTTCTCCTTAAGGAGAGCATTGCTATCTCACATGCTTTGTGCTCCTTTTCCTCTCCGAAGGTCTCTCAGGCTCTCTATGAATCGAGTGAAGGCAGGAATCCCTTCAGCCAGCACTGAGAAGTGGTGCAGATTCACAGCACCTTCCCTCAGCAGGGTGGTCTTGCTCTGAACCCCCCCCTTCACAGCCTCTTTTCTTCTCCATCCTTCTTCTCTAGCAGGATCTCCTTGCGCTCATCACTACTACTCCGGTGTGTGGTCCACTCTGTGCCACTCTCCAAAGCTGTAACGCTGGGTGGACCAAACAGGCAACTGCTCCATGACTGCAGTGTTACCTGTTTAGTGTCGCATCCCTTTAGAGAGTTCACAACCAACACCTTCCACATAGGACAAACCCGAGCCCGGAGGTGTTGCTGAATTGCCCCACAAAACTCTGAGTGCTGGGAGTAACGGCCCGTGGTGGCTGGGGGCTCCTCTGTTCCTCATGGTTTCTGTTCTTCCCAACGCAGGTGAAGATGGAGTGAACGTGCGGCAGAGCAGGGCAGAGCCTCAGGGCATGGAGCAGCGCAGTAAGTGTCCCTGCCACCCCACAGGGAGAGCTGTGGGCAAGGGGGGTCCAACGGCAGCGCGTGGGCGTCAGACCTGCGGATGAGATGGCTCAGCTCCTGGGGGCAGGACTCAATGTGCTCCTCCGCAGCGTGCCATGGCCGCCCGGCCATCGATCCCTGCTAGTGACAGCTTCACACTGAACCCTGCTTGCCAAGAGCCCCGGGGGCTCTGCAACCATTGCTCAGGTGCTGCACACCCTCTCCTCTGCTGTGGAGCTCTGCACAGGGCAAGCAGAGGAGATGCCTCCCAAGCAACGCTCGCTGGCATTCCACAGCCAGACCACGGGGGCCAGTGCCAAGGGAACGAGGTTTCCTACTTCCCAACCCTGGGACTGCAGTGGATCCCAGGGCTGCAGTGGATCCCAGGGCTGCAGGAATCGCTCACTCACTCATTTCATGCAGTAAGAGCCCTGAGCAAGCCAAGCTTGTAGCGTTATGAGGGAGGAAGAGCAGCTGAACGCTGGGAGAGGCTGAGGGAACAAGACCCTGAGCCAGAAGGAGAAGCAAATTCTATGCTTATGCCTTCAAAATCTACCCTTGCTCTCTTAATCATGATGTTTCCCTGACAGAGGTTTTCTGGTCTCACACCTCAGCAGGAGGCTCAGCGGCAGAGCCACTGCCCTGCCCCAACCCCACCTCTGCCCATTTCCTAGAAGTCCCACACACAGGGCCAGACAAGCCGTCTGAGGGGTTGCTGTGCCTGTTGGTCTTCCATGTTCTCTCCTGCCCCAGGCTGGCCCAAGGACTGCAGCGAGGTCGCTGCTGGCAGCCCCAGTGGCATCTACATCATCCAGCCCACGGGCCTGCACCCCATCGTGGTGTCCTGCGAGCTGAGCGGGACGGACGGGGGCTGGACGGTCATCCAGAGGAACCGGCAGGACACGGAGATCACCTGGGCCGAGTCCTGGAGCACCTACAAGTACGGCTTTGGGAACGTGCACACTGACTTCTGGCTGGGCACCGAGTACATCCATCAGATCTCCAAGCAGAAGGTCTACCAGGTCCGGTTTGTCATCTGGGATGCCTCAAACAACATCAAGTTTGCTGACTACAATCTCTTCAGCCTGGAAGATGAGTCCCATGGCTACCGGCTGAGGCTGGGAGCATACTCAGGGACAGCAGGGGATGCCATGACCTCAAACAGTGCTTCCACTGTGCACGACAACATGAAGTTCTCCGCTAAAGATCTGGACCAGGACACATACAGTGGGAACTGTGCCTCCAGCTATGGGGGCGCGTGGTGGTACTCGGCGTGTTACTCTGTGCGGCTGAACGTCAAGGGGGGCATAGCGTGGAGCAGCCTGTGCAGTGGGAACTGCAAAGCTTCTGCCATCCTCCTCAAACCAGCTCCCTACTGCTAGGTGCATTTCCATGTCCTTCCTGTCCAACCTGAGGCTGATTCTGGCTCTGCAAAGAGACAGAAAAAGGCAAAACATGTCATGGCCAAACCTAGTGTCCTAGCTGGGCTTTGCTGAGGTTGGTCATGTCCTAGCTACTGAAGATAATAAGGTGTCTTCCAATTCTTCTCCCTCCTGTAGGTTCCCTCTACTCCTCAACTGTGCCTTCATCCTTGTGTTTAGAGTCAGATCATTTTAATTATGCTCATAATCAGAACAGCCTCTTGCAAAAGCTGGGGTTTCCACACCTGTAGTGCACTCAGGCAGTGGATCTGTATGGCTGTGGAAGTTAATTTACATTCTTAACTTCAGGCAAACTACCTAATTTTCACTTGCTGAAGATCTTTCTCAAGATATTAATGTGTCTGGTCAAATTCCCACTCTGCACCTTCTATGTTTCAAGCTTAATAGTTGTTAAATATTCAAATAAATCTGTATTCAAAAAAAGTCTCGATTGTAAAAGTCTATTTCAAATATCTGAAGTGCTCACAGAGGTTGATGTGTCAGAAGGTTTCCACCACTGAAGCCTAGCTTTCCTGTAGGACAGGCGCTGGGGATTGCAGGGCAAAAGCAATGCAGAAATACAACTTAAAATACTGCACAAAGACTCCTGCCTTTGCACACAGCAGTTGTGTGTAAGCAGAGGGAATGCCCACACATTTTCACTTTTCTCTGCAATAGTGAGTTTAGGTTTTGTTGTCCATGGGGAGTCAGTTTTGTTGTCCATGGGGAGTCCATCTCCAGAGCCCAGACCATGGTGGCTTCCAAGAGGTGACAGCATGGAGTGAAGGCACCACCCTGCCTTGGCTATTTTGAAACTGGAAAGAGATTGCAAAATGCTGTAAAATTTCCATGTGGGAAGGCCTCCTGTCTCCTGCAGTCCATCCCTCTGGCACTTGCAGGACTGCTCCTCACAGGGTTTTGCTGCTGCACCAGCCAGTGCCTGGGTTTGCATGTGGGCACTGCTGCCCTCCCACCACCAACCGCAGGGTGACTTCCACAGCCACCACCTGCAGGGAGGGGAAGCAGAAGGAGTCCCTTGGTGCCCTGATGTTCCCCAGGCAGGAGAAAGTGACCTGGAAGCCCCCAAGCCCAAGGTGAGCAAGGGAAGCACCTCAAAATTGTCTGCATGACCCCTCGGTCCCGTGCCTGGACATCACACCCGAAACACTGCCAGGGCTTTCCAAATCCTGAAGCACCCAGAAGACTGCAGGCTTAACACAGCCAAGCTTAACAAAGAAAGGCTGCAGGCTTCATTCAGGTAGAGCTGACACGTCCCAGGAGAGGGGATGTAAGGTATTTTATGTCTTTAGGGATTTGAAGCCTGTGTGCGAGAGGTCCCATTTGTGAAGGAGGGACTCAGAGTGAGGGGCTCAGAAGAGCTCTGGCAGGAGGTATCAGCAGGTGAGTGAGCAGACCAGCTCTTGCATTGATCTAGGTCAGGGCTTCACATCACAACTCCGAAAATGCAGGTGTCTGCACGCAGGATCTATCACCTCTGCCAGGGTCGAGCCAATTCCACCACTGACCACCAACCCCCAGTGCAGAACAGTGCTTCCCACAGCAACCCTGGCTCGACGTTTTTCTGGAAGGGATTGATATGTTCCCTTCTCAAGGGAAGAAGCACATCAGCAGATGCCACCCATTTCCACTTCCAGCCCCCCTGGTATCGATGTGCTGATTCACAGGGACATGTGAATTTTGGAGTGTCTTTGGTGTGGTGAGAGGAGAGCTGCTGTCCTCATGGACGGAGGAAGGCGGGCTAGCAAATAAAAACAGCTGAAAACAAATCTTTTATCATCTTGCTATGCATGTGGGGGCTTTTTTTTACACCCTGGTTTCACTGGATCTGCGTGTCTGCCTTCTGCAGTGGTATTTCTCTCCCTGCATCCCACCCCCTCCTCTTCAGGCTCCCTTGGCAGTGAGTCATGAGGTGCATGACAGGCAGGAGGAGGCAGCTGCCAGCTCAGAACTAAGACTGCACTCAGGGCAGGGGATAATAACTTCAATAAGATGTTCTCAGCTGTCAAACCTGGGGATTTCATGCCACTTTTAGGAATCCTTTTTTGTCTAGCTCTACCCTTAAGATAGATTTGGAGGCGTGGGATCAAAGCTTCCCTCTGCCAATGCCCTTGGCACCAGGGCTCCATGGGGGTGCACCGCCGGGCACCGTGGGCATGGTGGGAGGTGGCACAGAGGTGGCAGCTCCCACCTGCATTGTGCTCCCATCAGCACAGTCCCCATCCACACGGCAAGGAGGATTCCATTGGAGAGTCCATCCCTGCAGTGAGTCTCCTTAGGTGGGTGCAGAAAAGTCTGTTTAGTACCACGTCCTCTTGTCATCCCAACTCTTGACTCTATGGCTGCTGTGGGCCTCTTCTGCTCTCTCTGGAGAGGCTGGGACAGCTTGTCCTGTAGCGACAGAGACGTGGCACAGCAAGCTAGCCCTCTCCAGCAGGGTGCTCTTACTGGGCAAACAAGCTGGCACCCATCACCACCATGAAATGCATCTGAAATGCAATGGCAATGAGAAAAGCGAGGAGCTGAGAAATGCAGCCTCGTTGCGTTCGTTTCTCCTGGGCCCCAGAGGGTGCTCTCGCCCCAGGGTTTGCAGGCTCCAAGTGTCTCTTCCCTGTTGGTTGCTCTCTGCTGTTGCTGCCAGGAGCACTGAGACCCACCAGCACGGGCTGTGTCCATGGGCAGTGGAAGCAAGGCCCCTGAGGAAGAAAGCACCAGGAATCTCATTGCATGGCTCTGCAGAGGAGAACTTCTCTCCAGGCAGAGGGAACACAGTCAGCTTGCTCTGAACTAGGGTTTCCCAACCTTTTCCAAATGATTTAATTACCTGGGATGCCTTTTGGAGAACAAACTGATACTCTACATTCTCCTAAAGGCTTTTGCTGCTCCCCCTTGGCTGTCACCTTGTGATCTGTCCCACTGTCACCCCCACGCGCCACTTCCCCTCCCTGTGAGAGCACATGGGCCCTGGTTCCTCCCCAGGCCACATCATAGAATCACAGAATCATGGAATCATGGTTGGAAGGGACCTCCAGGGCCATCAAGTCCAACCTTTACACCATCATATTCCTAACCATTAGACCATGGCCTGAAGTGCCTCATCAACCCCTTTTTTGAACACCCCAGGGGGTGTCTGTGTGAGATGGGGTCCTGGCACGCAGCTGAGCAGAGGGAGTCACAGCACTGTATGGTGAGGATGTCCATGCCATGTGTCCCCTGTGTCTGACACAGAGCTCCTGCAGTCCCCTGCACAGACACAGCCTGGGTGGGGAATGGGTTGAAGGGGCTCCAGGAAAGCTGGAGAGGGACTGGTGCCAAGGGCAGGGAGTGATGGGACAAGGGGGAACGGGTTCCAACTGCCAGAGGGGAGATGGAGATGGGATGGGAGGGAGAAATTGTTTGGTGTGAGGGTGGTGAGAGCCTGGCCCAGGATGCCCAGAGAAGCTGTGGCTGCCCCTCCCTGTCACCCTTTCCAGTTCTTCTAAGCCTTTCCTGAGCCAGGTGCCGAAACTGCACAGAGCTGTGAGCACCCTCTGCTTCACACAGTGCCAAGTGAGGTTTTTCTGCTGAAAGCCCATTCTTTTCCTGGTGATTTCAGAAGCCTTTTTACTTTCTCACTGATCCCAAACCTTCAGCTGATGTTTCCATAGGACTGCTCACAGCCCCCCTCAGACCTGCCTGGTGAATGGCAGCAGCTCACTCAGAGCCCACCCTGCGTAGCCAGGAGGTGCCTGGCTGCACCCCGTCAGCACTGAATTTCATTTGCCACTTGCTCACCCACTCACTGCAGCCTGAAGTCCTCCTGCAGCTCTCTCCGGCCACCTTTAGATGTGACTGTTCTCCACCAGAAAATGGTGTCACAGTGCTATTTACTGCCCTTTCCCCATCATTTATGAATATGCTGAAAATTCCAGCCGCAGTGGGGACACTCCAGCACCCAATGAGCAAGCTCTGGCTGTGAATATTTACCAATTAGCTTTATCTTTGCTTCCCAGCTATCCATCTGCTGTAGCTCCGTGTCTTTGAAAACTCTATGATGGATTTTCTTAAAAGCTTTTTTGGATTACATTGTATTGATCAGGTCACTGCTGTCCACGTGCAGCCCCTTTCCTTCCAATGGCCACCACAGATTTCTGAGCCACAACTTTCCTCTAAAAAGCTGCGTTGACTCTTCAACAAGTTATTGTGTTTATCCACAAATTCCATGTTTATTACAATTGCTACCACTTCTCTAGGCACAGAAGTGAGATCTCTAACTCTGGAGATCCTCAAATGAGTGACAGACTTTCCAAAACACCATCTGTGTCACTCTGTGCCCTTGGTAGGCAAGTAAAGGGTCACAGCTCACTGCCAGCACTTCTGAAATGTCCTGGTAGAGCCTGGCAATGGTCTCTGGTCCTGGAGCTCCAGACCTGTTCATCTGAGAGATGAGGTCTGCGACTTCTTTGCACTGATTTCTCAGTTTAACCCCTGTCACCAAGCCCACCAGGGTTGGAGGTGGGAACCCTCGGCACCGTTGCCCTCATGGCCTGGCAGCCTTGGCAAGGAGGGCTCCACACCACCAGCACCGTGGTGAACCCCTACAGGGCAGTGAACCCCCTCTGCCCTCCCCGTCCTCTGCATCCCTGGTGCACCTTCCACAGAGCCTACAGATGCTCTGGCAGAACTTCCACTTCTGGTAGTTCTGAAGAAGGTTTTAATATTGGTTTTTGCCTTTCTCAGATTGCTTGGCAAAAGTATTTCTGGCCTGCCTTTTGTGGTTTTATGTTCCACTTGCTGAAATTCATAGTGCTTTCTATTTTTCTTGTTGTTTGGAGGTGATTTCCACCTTCTGAATGGCATCCGATAGTCTCCTCTCCTCTGCTTGGGGTCCCTGATGGCTCTTTTGACCCTTTCAGTGTCTGGCTGTGGTTCATTATAATTACTATTCCAGACTTCCACCACAATGTCTGTAAATGCCCTTCCTACATTTTAACCTCCTGCTTTTAACCTCCTTTTAACAAGATCTCAGTGTTGTTTCCCACCCTTTTGACCCATACAGTTTCTCTGGTCTCCCTGAATGTGACATACTCAGGCCACCAGCCTTGCTGCTTGGTTGATAATAAAGATTTCACAATATATTTCTCCTCCCTACCTTACTCCTGGTGGCCAAGCCAGCAGTTTCAGCCCTACTCCTTTTTTTTTTTTTAGGGTTTTGAAATTTTAGGACTTCAGAGGGTGCCCATCTTGAGGGACTAAGCTGGGAGCTCCTCTGTGTGTGTTGAACACTCTTCAGGTTTGAGTCCAACCCCTCCACATCCATCACTGTTGTGACTGCACATGCCAGTGTGCCGGCTTTGTCTGGGTCGAATGGAGATCTCCATGCTTGTACTGGTCCCATTGACTCCCAGTTCCTTCAGCTACTAATAGACCCAACCTCTCTGTCCCACCATTGCTTTCCTCCCAGACATGGAGGATGTTTCTCCCTGCCTCTGCACATGGTGTTGGGATCATTTTGGAGAACTGCTCGGGGGACTCTGATCTCCACCCTCCCATGTGACAGTGCACGTTTTGGGACACCTTTGGGCATTCACCTTGCCTTGCACTCAGCACCACATTTCCCTTGTCACACTCCCTCAGAGTCTGTGTCACATCATAGAATTACAGGATCGTTTTGGTTGGAAAAGACCTTTCAGATCACCCAGTCCAACCATTAACCCAGCACTGCCAAGGCCACCACTGACCCATGGCCCTCAGCACCACATCTACATGGCTTTTAAGTATCTCCAGGGATGGGACCCCACCCCTGCCCTGGGCAGCCTGGGCCAGGCCCTGACAGCCCTTTGGGGCAGGAATTGTTCCAGATATTCAACCTAAACCTCCCCTGGGGCAACTCGAGGCCATTTCCCCTTGTTCTATCACTTGTTCCTTGGGAGCAGAGCCCGACCCCCCCTGGCTCCAAGCTCCTCTCAGGGGTTTGTAGATCCGTATGACTGTACCTGGCATTGCACGTTTTAGGATCCAAACAGCCAGTTACAAAATCCCTCAGCACTGCAGCCCCCCTGTTCCTGTGTGGGACCCCTGCTCCGCTCCACTGTCAGCTGGGGAAGGTTCCTCTGGGGGATCCTTCACTCCTTCCCCAAGCTGGGTGTGCTTTACCCATGAGCTTTCCCTCCTCTGCAGCACAGAGCTGCTGGACCAGTGATGAGGGAATGAAGTCCCTAAAAGCCTCACTGAATGATTCCTCTGCTTCCCACAGGCAAATGTCACCCCAGAGGACCTGAGTTTGCCTGCTGCTGGTGAACAGATTACAAACGACCCATGGCCCTGAACAGAGAAGCTCTCCCAGAAAGCCAGAGATAGCTCTGATACCTTCGTTTCTCTTGTGGCTTGCCTGATCCTCATTTCCCAGGACACCCACACGCCCATTACTGCTTTAACGTGTCTGCAGACAGTGCTTTTCTAATTGCTTCTCTCTTGAGCATCTCGAGAGGCAGCTTGGGACAGGCTGGGGTGGTGGTAATGAATCACAGAGGGAGGAAGGAGAGCTACAGAGCATCACAAATCTCTGAAAAAGGAAGAAATGGTTCCCAAGGGAGGTTTGCACCAATCACTGTGAAAACTACCCAAACCCAGCTAATTCTGCATATTCCTGCTCTGAAACATCTCCTGGGGAGCTGCTCACTCCACCAGGGCTGTGTGAGACAGAGGGGCTCTGCTCCACACACCAGACACATTGCACAGTGGCCACCTGTGTCACCTCACTGTCCCTGCTCACCCCACGTTTTCACCAGGGGTGCCTGAAAGCTGTGCCCAGGTGCTCCCCAGGAGTGTGAGATGTTGCCAGGTTGTGGATGTGGGGAAGAAGTTGCCAGAAAACTAGAGAAAAATAAAAAGCGATTTAGTTCTGAAATTCTACCCACGTTGTCCCCCTGTGGCTCTGGCCAGTGAGGAGATGTCTGTGACACAGGTCTGGCTGGTGTGGCCCTTGCTAGGCCCTGGCAAGAGCTCTCAGTTCATAGAATCACAGAACCCCAGACTGGTTTGGGTTGGAAGGGACCTTAAGGATCATCCAGTGCCACCCCCTGCCATGAGCAGGGACACCTCCCACCACACCAGGGTGCTCCAAGCCCCATCCAACCTGGCCTTCAACACTGCCAGGGAGGGGCAGCCACAGCTTCTCTGGGCACCCTGGGCCAGGCTCTCACCACCCTCACACCAAACAATTTCTCCCTCCCATCCCATCTCCATCTCCCCTCTGGCACTTGGAACCCGTTCCCCCTCGTCCCATCACTCCCTGCCCTTGGCACCAGTCCCTCTCCAGCTTTCCTGGAGCCCCTTCAGGCACTGGAAGGTGCTCTAAGGTCTCCCCGGTGCCTTCTCTTCTCCAGGCTGAACACCCCCAACTCTCTCAGCCTGTCCCCGGAGCAGAGCTGCTCCAGCCCTCGCAGCATCTCCGTGGCCTCCTCTGGACTCTCTCCAACAGCTCCGTGTCCTTGACCAAAGACCAGCTGGCACAGAGCAGGGGAGAGGGTTGGAGCATCGAGCCTTGCCTGCATCTCTCAGAACACCTTGGAGGCAGAAGTCATTCATCCCAATGGTGCAAATTCAGTTTTGTTACCTGAGTTCTTCTAACTGTGTCCTTTGGTCGGAATAGTCTGGCTCAGCACCGGGAGCTCACTTGCTCACCAGATTTGCTGAGGCATCAGGCCACAAGCTGGGAACTTTCACCTAGAGATGTTGGACTTATCTTGAGCTGTTGCTTAGTTACGTGAAGGAAGGCCCTGAGATCAGCCAAACTGGAAGGTAAGGAGGCTACAGCTGTCAGCAGAAGTCACAGCCTGCCCAAGTAAGAGCCCACTGCAAGGCAGAGCAGGAACCCAGTATGGAACAAGGTGACCCCAGACCAGAAATCTCCACTGGACCAAGAGGCACGTGAAGGACAGGTGAAGAACAGGTGAAGAACAGGTGAAGGGCAGGTGAAGGGTGGGTGAAGAATGGGTATGTATGAAGTATGGATGAGGAATGGGTGAAGGATGGGTGTGCAGATTGCCAGGGTGTAAATGCCCAGGGGTTTCTTCTCTCTGGGCCCCCTCTGGAGGCACCCAGCTCGAGCTGCTCCTACTGCTGTACCACTCAATTAAACATTTTCCTGCCTGGAATCTTACGTCTGAGACTCTGCTGCGGGAAACCTGCGGGGAAGAAACACCTTTAACCGTCAGGACCGCGTGGCTACGAGCTGTGCAAATCCCACCACCCCTGAGCTCATCCTTGTCCTCGCTCGCGTCCACTCTCCTGCTGGGTCACACCTGGGAGCAGGTTTCTCCTGGGCTGTCCCCCAGCAGGGCACACGGCTGGGTGACTCGCCGTGCTCTGCGCTGAGCCGGGTGCCCGTTGCTATAATTTGACCTGTTTGTGTCCCTTCATCTGTGTTTGTTCCCCGGGCAGTGCGGGGAGATCCAGGCGGGCAGAGGCGCTGGGTAAATAGCGCCCGCTCCTCTCTGCAGCACCCATTAACCCCGGGTAAACAGAGCCGACTGCCAGCGAGGGGGGGACAGGGACCCGCACCCGCTCCTCCCCGCGGGGATAAAAGCCGGGGCCACCGGGTGCGCCGGGAGCGCGGGATGGCGGCGCAGGGCTCAAGGTCCGGTGGCGGTGGCCTGGCTGTTGGGCTGCTGGCCATGGGCGGGATCAGCTGCCACCACTATAAATAGGGCTGGTGACACCGGGAGCTGAACCTCGGCGTGGAGGAGGCGCCAGCGTGGGGCTGGGAGGAGGTGGGGTGTGGGGTGTCCCACGCTGCAGAGCACAGCGCCATGTGCTCCACACCAACACAGCACCTGTAGGGCACTGGCACAACAAGGACGTGGACCACAGCACGGGGACAGGCCAAGAAGGGCTCCCCACTGGGCACCAGGCAATGGCAGGAGCTCAGGTGGGGCTGCCAGGACCCTTCCCGGAGCCCACAGTTGGGCCGTGCCCTGTCTCCGACTCCGACTCCGACTCTGAGGACGCAGCCGTGGGCAGTGCAGGACCCGGCGCTGGGACGCAGAAGCCCTCCCAGGTCATCCACAGTGGCCACTTCATGGTGTCATCCCCGCACAGCGACTCGCTGCCCCGCCGGCGCCACCACCGCGCCGAGCCCCCGCCGGCCGACCCCCGGAGCATCGACCCGACCCTCACCCGGCTCTTCGAGTGCATGAGCCTGGAGTACAGGTGAGTCCCCACCCCTCTCATGGCATGCACCTCATGGAACCCCCAGCTCTCCGAAGCCTTGAGGCTGGCTGAGCCCTACGGCCTCTCTAGGACCCTGATTGCCAGCCAGAGCCTCCTCCTCCACTTGGCTGTCGGATGGTGATGTGCAATCCACTCAAAAACCACCGTCCTGGGAGGTCTCAGGCAGAAAGAGCTGGTGCTGGTTGGCCATGGAGCCACAGGAGGAGTTTCTCTGATCTTCATGAGTAGTTTAACTCTCTTCCACATTCCCATGAGATCTGGAGTCACTGCACCTGGCTGTAGCACCCACGTGGCCAAGTCCTGCACACTCTGTAGGGCAGCAATAACCCTGCAGGCAGCCAATGCTCAGTTTTGGGCAATCCAACCCAGAGCAGAAGTCCTGGACTCTGCCCTCATGTCCCGAGGTTGCTCCAGGGCTTTGTTCAGAGCCTCCTGAAAGCTTCTCCCCTTCTCTCCTGCAAAATAAGATGGGTGACTGCATTGTTCCCCCAAAAACACAGATCTCCCAAGCCCAGGATGCTGGGGACCTGCTCATCCCACAGCTCCTCAGTGACAATAGGAGAGCCCATGTTGTTGATATTAGGAAGAAGTTCTTTACTGAGAGGGTGGTCAGACACTGGAATGGGCTGCCCAGGGAGGTGGTGGAGTCACCGTCCCTGGGGGTGTTCAACAAACGGGTTGATGAGGCACTTGAGGCCATGGTCTGATGGTCTAATGGTTAGGAATATGATGGGATAAAGGTTGGACTTGATGACCCTGGAGGTCCCTTCCAACCAGAATGATTCTGTGATTCTATGATCATCTCAAACTGCACAAGAAAGAGGGGATAAACCACTGAGGCTTTGCTGTGCCAGCCCTTGGCGGGTCCTGCAGCACAGGACAGTGGGTGCTGGGGATGGAGCAGGTCCTCTGCAGGTACACAATGGTGTGGCCCCACTCTGGTCATTCTATGATTCTATGTGTTTCTTAGTGCCCTGGTACACATCCTTGAAGGCAGCTCCCTGCTTGCCAAGGGCCCAAGACTTTGAGTTCTCTCCAGCATGGCATCAGTGTGACCTGCTCTGCTGGTGTCAGTGCAGAACTGCTGGCATAGCTTTCCCAGAATGTCCAGGTGAAAGCTGGACATTCTGGTGTCCTACTGGTCCTACTGTCTCTTGTCCTTTCACTAACTCAGCACAAAAATGAAACCTCAGCACCACAGCCTTGAGGAGCTGTCCATTGCCTTGTTCCATGTGGGGTCTCACCCAGTAGCTGACATCTCAGATATGCCTTGAAGTCCTTGAGCACTCAACACAACAGAATATGTGGTTGCTGCCAGAGTGATCCTGGAGATGCCGGGCACTGGGACAGCACTCCAAGGGTACTTGTTGCCACATAGCTGTGTCCTGTGGCCCATCGCCACATCCCAGGCTGCACGGTTTGCTCACAGCTCTGCCCCGAGGGGCTGGAGAAGCTGATGCTCTGCAGGAGCTTCAGCGTGGGGTGACCCAGCCGAGGGCTGTGCTCAGGGAACATGGAGGCACTGGTGGCCTCACTCTTCTGCTCTCCCAGCCCCTTACTTGCCTTAGTCTGAGCCTTGCAGCTTGGGGCTGGAGGAGCAGACACTGCTCCACCCCAGGGTGCTCAAGGTCTGGACTCCTGAGGTGCACCACAGCCTCCATGTGCCCCTGGGCTCTGGTGCTCCCCAGGCTCAGGGGAGAGGGGCAGGTGGAGTGGACCACAGCAGCTGTGTGCAGACAGGGCTCCATCACTCCAGTTCTCTCTATGCCTTGGACTCTTTCAGGGCCTTGTGTCCCTCCTGCACTGAGCATGACAACGCACCCACCAGCCCTGAGCCCAGCACCATGACAAGCTGTAACTGCAGTTGGATAGTAGCCCTCAGGGAGGAGGATCCACATCAGCTACAAAGCTGATGGCCACCCTGGAGTCCAGAGCACTAGAGATGTCTCCTGGCTGCCTTGGTGCTAGACTAGGTCTTTCTCAGCCCCCATGGGAGCAGTTCTTGGTCTGCCATGGAGACAGGGTAGCTGCAGGCCATGGGACCCAACCAGGAAAATGTTAGCATTGGATGTTCTCCAAACTTCATGCTGAGTTCTTCTCTCTTGGAGCTCCTTCCACCCTTAGACACTGTTCCCCTCCACCTCTCAGCTGCCATGCTCTGCAGTTTGCCAGCACACCAAAACCAGGATGAGAAGCACTGGTCAGAGATGAGGTTCAGGTGAACCTGTGATGCCAGGCTGGATGTGCCTCCCCACAGGTGGGAATGGACTCTGGCTCTAGAGCTGACCACTCTGCTGGCTGGCTGCTCTTCAGGTGTTTCTTGCCTCCTGTTGGAAACCTTTTTATTAATACATCTCTGGCAGACTGGTAAGCAGTGGTTGGAGGAAGATATCAGAGGGGGGAAATGGAGTTTAAAGGTCCTTGGCACACCTCTACTTTTAGTCCTACCTGGTTTGATACTTCTCTGCATCTCCTGCCATTTCACAGCTTCCCTCCCAGCCAGGTTCCTCAGAAGGGTGTTGGTACAGCACAGCCAAACCTCCCCCAGTCTTCAGGAGAGCAGCCACAGTTATGTTTAGACAAACTCCCTAACCAAGCAGTAACCACAGAAAGGCATCAGTTGGGGGGCACCTCTGGAGCTCAGGGTCCAGCCCCTGTGCAAGGCAGGGCTAAGTCCAAAACCACATCAGGTTGCTGAGGGCCATCACTCTGATGGATGGAGACCAAGGATGGTGAGCTCACCACCTGTCCACACTGTCCAGGGGCTGCACCACTCTCAGAGTTCTGTCCATGGCTCTAATTGGAGTTTCTTTTGTTCCAGTTTGTGTCTGTTGCCTCTTGTCCTTTCTTGGTGCACATCTGAGAGGTGTCTGGCTCCATCTCTTCTATAGCTTCCTTTGGGTACTTGAAGCCAGCAAGTAGATTGTCTCTTCACCTCCTCTTCTTCAGGCTGAACAAACTCATCACTCACTCTCCTCTTCTGTCATGTGTGGTAGTCCCCAACCATCTCAACCTCCTTCTCCAGGATCACTCCAGTTTGTGAACCTTCCTCTTTCATCAGGGGGACCAACCTGGACACAAGATCCGGGCTTGGTCACAGCAGAGCTCTCACTTCTCCTGACCTGCTGGCTGAGCTGGGGCTGTTGCAGCCCCTGCCCCTCCCTGCCTGGGCACACACCATGTCAAGGGCAATGCATGAAACTCAACAGCATCACTGTTCCATGGCTGTAGCTGAACAAGCCTTTGGGCAGCTGTAACTCCAGCTGTAACTCCAGCTGTAGCTCCTCCCATCCCCAGCGTTCCTCCTGGGCAGTTCCCAGGTGTTTGTGACAGTTCTGTCTCACCTTGAGCACCTGCCCAGGGGTCAGATGTGTTATCCCCCCATGGGCTGGACTGGGCATCACCCCCCCGCTGGGAAGAAAACACCCCCCCCACATCAGGGCTTGCCGCCAGCAGTAACTTGTTTCTTCAGATACCTCAAAGAGAAGCAACTGCCCCCACAGAGGTCTTCCTCGTGGTGCTGGGGGCTGGGATGCAGCAGTTCCCAGGCCCTTTGTACCCATTTTCCAGTACCCTTCCAGCAGCTCTCCTGCCAAAGCCTTCATGACACTTCCACCCCTTGTCCTGCAGCGTGCTGTGTTTCCTGAGTCCCCTCCTCAGGCTCTCGTTTCTCCTGCGGATGGACTTCCCTGCAGCACCCTTGGCCCCACCACCTTCGCCCAGAAAGCTGAGTGTGTGGAGCTGAGCTCCCTGAGGATCTGAGCTCCCTCAGGATCTGTTCACACCGTGGCCTTAGCATGGTCTTCCCAGCTGGGCAAGCTCTTTGCCCCCATCACCACAGAGGACTCCCAGTGTCCTGCCTTGGAGAGCTGGCCTGGGCTCACCACCCCTCACATGACCGACTGTCCTCCTGAGGGGAGAAGACCTGGGTGCAGATGGGAACTCATGGTCTCATCTCGCACACCCTGTGCTTCAGGAGAAGCCTCCTGTAGCTGTTCCCAGGGTGTAATGCAGACTGACCTCCTCTCCTACCTGCACACACCAGGAGGGGAGGTTTCACAGGGAGGGACATTGGACTGGTAAGTGACACAGAGAGATTTAAAACAAGGCAGAAACGTTGCGTGCCAGCTCCCCAGGAACTCAGCCTCCTGGCAAGCTGACAGCAGGCTCTGAGGCTTTCCTAGAAGAAATGGAATTGCTGCTGTAGCTTTGCCATCCTCTCTAATTGCTTATCTAATCCACAGTGCCTTAAATACGCACACAGAGGAGCGGAAAGCACCGTGGCAAAAGACCCCAGTGATGCTGCCCTCTGCCCGTGTCCTTCCCTCTGGATTAGCTTGCACTTTGCCCTCCTGGCAGTTGGCTCCCCTTGGCTCACTGCAGCTCCCCAGCAGTCGCCCGCAGCCCTGGGCACTGGCTCAGACTGGCTGGAAGAAGCTTGCGCTGATGTGGCCCCATCGTGAGATTGCTGGGTCCACCCCCACCCTTCGAGGAGGCTTCGGTCTCACCCCAACCTAAATCTGGGTGCTCCTTGGTGCCAACAACAGCCATGGCCACCACAGACCCCTCTGGGGCTTTGTGGCAGCTTGGTCAGCTTCTGCTAGGAATTATCCATGTGATGGCAACAGTGGGGAGGAAAGGCTCGTGCCTGGGCTGAACCCACCCATGCTTATTGCCCTCTACAGCTCCCTAAAGGGAGGGTGTAGTGAGGCTGGGGTTGGTCTCTTCTCCCGAATTGCTGATGACAGGATGAGAGGAAATGGCCTCAAGTTCCATCAGGGGAAGTTCAGGTTGGAGATTAGGAAGAAGTTCTTTACTGGGAGGGTGGTTGGGCACTGGAATGGGCTGCCCAGGGAGGTGGTGGAGGCACTGTCCCTGGGGGGGTTCAACAAACGGGTTGATGAGGCACTTGAGGCCATGGTCTGATGGTCCAATGGTTAGGAATATGATGGGATAAAGGTTGGACTTGATGACCCTGGAGGTCCCTTCCAACCAGAATGATTCTATGATTCTGTGCTGCGGTGTGGTTGAGCTGCAGGGAGCTGCATGCCTTTTCTTTGCCAGTTTCTGAGGATTTGGGGCTGATCCTGCCCAAGCAGGGTGCAGAGGAGCTGGGCTGGTGTGCCAGCCTGTTCCCCCACTGATGCACAGTGGGGCCAGACCTCCAGAGGTCACCAAGATAACTGGTCATGGAGATGTATCAACCTGCGCTGCCAGCTATCCCCCCTCCCAGACAACTGTTTGTTGTTGTTGCCTGGGTTGTTCAGCCTGGAGAAGAGAAAGCTCCAGGGAGACCTTGGAGCACCTTCCAGTGCCTGAAGGGGCTCCAGGAAAGCTGGAGAGAGACTGGTGCCAAGGGCAGGGAGGGATGGTCTGAGGGGGAACGGGTTCCAAGTGCCAGAGGGGAGATGGAAATGGGATGGGAGGGAGAAATTGTTTGGTGTGAGGGTGGTGAGAGCCTGGCCCAGGGTGCCCAGAGAAGCTGGGGCTGCCCCTCCCTGGCAGTGTTGAAGGCCAGGTTGGATGGGGCTTGGAGCATCCTGGTGTGGTGGGAGGTGTCCCTGCCCATGGCAGGGGGTGGCACTGGATGATCCTTAAGGTCCCTTCCAACCCAAACCATTCTGTGATTCTATGAGAACTTTGGTTGGGCTAAGTTAATGATGGAACAAGCAAGGTGCTGCTGGACAGAACAGAGTCAGTGTTGACCCACGCTGGGTTTGGTCCCAGGCTGAGCCCTGCTCCCACCTCCCCCGATCCCACACGGATCCCTTAGCCTGTGGTGGGCTCTGTGCCCCTGTTCCTCTGGCAGCGTGGGGCAGGGGGATCCCCAGCCTGTTTGGGGCACCCCAAACCTTTCTCACAGCCCAGCGTGGGGTTTGCACCCGTCTCCCCAGGGAGATAAATTCAGGGAAGGGTGGGGCCATTTTGAAGGTAAACCAGGGAGCAAAGATCAGTGTGATAAGCCCCAAAACTGCAAGGATCATTAATGGGGAGAAAAGGCAGTTAATAGCAAAGCCAGAGGCATCTCCCCTCTGTCTCCAGGTCCCATGGCAGCTCGGTGGCCCCACCATCCTCGCACGTGGCCAAGCTCCCACCTGCAGCCCCAGGGCTGTGGTCCATGGGCTCTGGCTGCTCCTTTAAGCTGGGTGTCGGGGCGGGTGGCACCGCTGTGGACCGTGGCCAGGTGGCCTTGACCTGCAGGTCCTGGCCACGTGCCTGGCAACGCGTGCCCTCCATTGGCTCCTCTGCCTGGCACCACTGCGCTGCTCGCCGGGTGCCGCTGGGGCAGTAGCCAAGGGGCCAGTGTGCAGCCAAGTCCTTAACCCTCTGCAGGCTGGAGCTGGGGGGCACAGGTCCCTCCGGAGCCCCTGGGGCCGTGGGTCGGGCTGGGTGTCCCTGGGGGTGGGAGCAGCTGCTCCCAGATGTGTCCCTGGGTTTGGAGGGGTCTGGGTTTGGCTCTGGGTTTGGAGGGGTCCCCAGTCCTTGTCCCCACAGTGAGATGGGGCAGCAGCACAGGGGTCTCACTGCCTGCACCTCTGCCTGTTGGGGCTGCCTGGCTCTGGGGGGAAGGGCAGACCCCAGCCAGGTGCCAGGGGCTGCACCGAGCTCTGAGCCCAGGTCCTGGCTGAGCTGGCACAGCCCAGGGAAGGAGCCCCAGCACTGCCCCACACCGTGCCGGGCAGCTGGAAGCAGCTCTGCAGGCAGCTCAACACAGAATCACCCAGAGCCTTGGTCTGAGGGTGCTCCAAGGTTTCACCAGCTCAGATGAACAAGTGTGCAGCCTCTTAAAGCATAAACTGTCACCCCCCACCTCCCCAGGGACACGGCCAGGTGGCACCTCAGGGTGCACCTGAGGATGTGCTGGCAACAGGGGGACACAGCACCCCTGCACCCAGCCCAGCCTCTGCCCTTCCCCCTCCCTGCACGTGCCCAGGGTAATCAGGACCCAAAGCAGCACCCAGATCTCTATGGGACAAACTCTTGGTGGAGGAGGGGTCTCCTGGGAGGTGCCAGGCAGCCTCCAGCCTGCTCTGGAAGGGCCCCTCCATGCAGCCAGTATTGCCCCCAAGCCATGGCCTCGGCTGACAGGGAGGGGTGAAAAGGACCCCAGAGTAAGGCAGAGGGACCCCAGCCTCCCCTGCAGAGCTCCTGGGGCTGCAGGACCCCCGGGACCTCCCCAGTGGGTGCATGTGAGGGGGTCGTGTCCTTCAGCTGGAGGGAAACAAGATGATGAGTGAAATGAGGCTGCAGGCCCCAGCAGGGACATCATTGCCACCACGGGGGACATCACTGCCACTAAGGGGGACATCACCACCACCATGGGGGACATCACTGCCACCACGGGGGACATCACTGCCACTATGGGGGACATCACTGGCACCATGGGGGACATCACCAGCACCACAGCGAGCTGCAGAACAGACACCTCTGCCTCCAGGAGCCCAGGGCTGCAGGGATGGGCGCAGAGAAGAGCCCAGGGTGGTGCTGGGCAGAGGGCAGGGTGGTGCCACTCTCTGCCCACCTTGGGGCACACGCATGTGTCCCTTCATGTCCTTAACGTCCTCCAGCTTGCTGTCCTGCCTCCCCAGACCCAGGGAGATGCTGTCCCTGCCTGCCCCCGGCTGAAGGCAGCGTTTCCAAGCCCTGCCTGGTGCTAAAGGGAGGGTCAGAAATAGCTGCCCAAACGCTGGGATGAGGCAAGAGCCACAGCAACACACGGCCCTGGGCCCCTCGCCAGGGCAGGAGATGGCCCCTCCTGTCCCCTGGGGCTGGGATGCAGCTGCCCTGACCGGGGGCACTGGGGTCCCTCTTGGGAGCCAGGGTTCAAGCCTCAAGGAATCCATTCCTCCATGTGCTGGGCTTTAATCCCAGGGGCTCAGGAAGCCTCGTGGGGGTCTGTGAAGCTCATGGTGCTGTTCTTGGGTTGAAGAGGAGCTCAGGGTGCTCCTGTGGGTGCTCCCATGGGTGCCTGGCAGGCAGCTGGCAGCAGAGCCACAGGACTTGCCACCAGGCTGGTGGCCCTGGGCATCGCTCAAGGCACAGCCCCCCAGCTGGGAGGGCTCTGGGATGGTGCCCCTCAGCCTCTTCTTTGCCTGGGGTTTCAGTGGGAAGCTGGTGTCTCCGAAGTGGAAGAATTTCAAGGGGCTGCGGCTGCTTTGCCGGGATAAAATCCGCCTCAACAACGCCATCTGGAGAGCCTGGTACATCCAGTGTGAGTACGGGGCTGGACCCCCGTGTGCCCAGCGCCAGGCGGGGTGGGGTGGGGTGGGATGGCACTGGGGCGGTGATGTGCGGGTGCTCGGGCAGGGAGATGGGCATCCACCCTGTGGAGACCCCCGGCCACCACCCTGCCCACCGCTGGGACCTCATCCAGCACCCAAGAACCCTCGGTGCAGGACCTGCCTGGTGCTACAGGAGCTCGAAGGAACCTGGGCCAGGCAGGAACGGCAGAGTGGCCATGGACAGCAGGACCTGGGGTCTGCTGCAAGGTCCTTCACGGGGCTGATGCTCCTCAGGGGTGGAGGCAGGGTAAAGCCAGCTGTGTTCTGCCCCGTGCAGATGTGGAGCGGAGGAAGAACCCCGTGTGCGGCTTCATCACCCCGCTGGAGGGCTCGGAGGCTGATGAGCACCGAAAACCAGAGGTAGGGCAGGGTCCTGGGCACCCCCTGGGCCAGGAGTAGGTCTGGGTGGCGTGGGAAGGGCTGGGGACACGCAGGGGGCAGAGCTCATTGTATTCCATAGATGTTCTGGGAAGGGTGTTCCTGACCTGGCCCAGGGAAACCAGCCCTGCCTGTGGGGCTGGGGGCTTGCTGTGACCCCTTGTCCTGCCCTCCCAGGCTGTCGTGCTGGAGGGCAACTACTGGAAACGCCGCATCGAGGTGGTGATGAGGGAGTACCACAAGTGGAGGATCTACTACAAGAAGCGGGTGAGTGGCTCTGCCCGTGCTGCCTGTCCTGTGGCAGTGCCAGCAGCAGGGCAGGACACCAGTGTGCCCAACTTGGGGCCACGGCTGACCAAGAGCTGGGCACAGCAGGCTCTTGCCAGCACAGGAGTGGGATGGTGTGGTGGGGTCAGCACAGACCCTGAGGAATAAAGGCAGATGTGAGCTGTTGGTGTCCATGCTGAGACCCCAGGGACCCCCTTCCTGAGCACTGCCCCCTCTGCCCTGCCCCGTGCCCGCCCTGGCAGGGGGTGACACAGGCTGTCTTCTCCTTCTAGCTCCGAAAGTCCACCCGGGAGGGAGAACTCTGCAGCTCAAAGCAGGTGAGTCCACTGGGAAAGGAGGAGAAGGGGATTGCAGTGTGGACCCCTGCACTGGGCAGCTTGGGAGAAGGGTGGGTGAAAGCCCCAGGATGTGACGAGCCCAGTGGGATGGGATGCCAAGCACTTGGGATGCTGGATTCACTCTTCTGGAAGCACCAACCTGCCAGGTGTGAAGATCTGGAGGGATGAACTCTGCAGGGAGCATGGGACCTGCCAGGGAGAGCAGCTGAGGATCCAGGCATGGAAACACAAGAGGTGTCCACCCCCTGGTCGTCACTCTCCTTTGCTCCATCTCATGCAGGATGAGGATATCTGGAGGCCAACAGAGAAATGGTGCAACCAGCTCTTCTGCAACGTGGTGCCCATGCTGCTGGGGGATGAGGAAGAGGAGCCAGGGGGGAGGCAGCACTTTGACTTGGACACCTTCCTCTCAGACATCTCTGACACCCTCTTCACCATGACACAGACGCCCAACACTCACCAGACACTGCCCGAGGATGGTAGGTGTCCCAGACTGTGCTCTTGCTGGAGGTGGAGATCCAAGTGGGCAGAACACCCTGTAGCACCTTGGTTGAGCCTGGTTTAGCCCCAGCTCGCTGCCCATGTTCGTGGGGCAGGCAGGATCCCCTGGCACCCCTCCTGCCAGGGAAGGAGGAGGAGATGCTCCCACACTGCTCAAATGGAGCAAAAGCTCTGGTGTCTCCATACGGACCAGCCTGTGGAGCATTAGCCCCGTGAAGGACCTTGCAGCAGCCCCCAGGGCAGGGCTGCCAGCCCTGGGCAAGCAGCAGGCAGGTCCTGCTGTCCATGGCCACTCTGCCGTTCCTGCCTGGCCCAGGTTCCTTCGAGCTCCTGTAGCACCAGGCAGGTCCTGCACCGAGGGTTCTTGGGTGCTGGATGAGGTCCCAGCGGTGGGCAGGGTGGTGGCCGGGGGTCTCCACAGGGTGGGTGCCCATCTCCCTGCCCATGCATGGCAGGGTGCAGCGATGCAGGGTGACCCTGGGGTGCCACAGGGGGGTGACAGCCAGGCAAGGGGGGATGGAGCCCTGAGAGAGGGTCTTGGGGGTGCAGTGGCTGGGCCTTGATGCTGAAGCTCTGCCCTTTTCCAGCGTACATTGGGAATGCTGACATGATACAGCCAGACCTGGCGCCGCTGCAGCCCATCCTGGATGAGATGGACATCTCAGGTAAGAGCCAGCAGGATGTGGCACCATGTCCCCCATGGCCCAGCGTGCTCTGCACCCCATGGCAGCTCAAAATGAGGGGTGAGGGGGATGGCCAGGAGCAGCAGGAGCTGCTGGGGCGGGCAGAAAGCTCTGGACATCCAGTGGTGTGGAAAAAGGAGTGTGCAGGGGCCAGGGTGCTGCATGGGGCAGGGGCTCGGTGTGCCCACCTGCACCAGGGCAGAGCCAGGGCACGGGGAAGGGCCTGGCCAGGGCTGTGGGAGTGGGTTTCTACAAACAGAGGGTCCTTCCAGGGGTGCCAAACCACCTCGTGTCTGCACACAGAGGAAGGACAATTGTCCCCCCTGAGAAGGAGGAAACTTCTGGTGAGCAGGTCCCATGCTGCTGAGTCCCCCTCCTCACCCAGGGGGGTCCCCCCTCCTGAGCAGCTCAGGGGCTCAGAGCTGGGACCCCGTGCTGGGCTATGTGCTCTGGGGACAGGTCACTGTCCCTGCCAGGCTGGCCCAGGCACAAACCTGGCACTGGTGTCCAGCTGGGGCAAGGGGGCTCCCGAGGGGGACATGGGGAGAGGACAATATCAGCCCCCTCCCCTGGAGCTGCCACCAGCACTGCCACACAGAGCTATGTGTGTCCCTGAGCACCACGGGGTCTGCTGGGACATGTCCTGGTCCCAGCTGTGCTGTGCAGTGTCCCTGCATGCCAGTGACACCCGGAGACCAGCTCTGCCCTGGAAGGTGCCGGAGCTGGTGGCCTGGGCACAGTGCAGGGGGGGAGCTGGTGTGGGCAGGTGGCTGAAGCCCTCCCGGGTGGCCTCGAGCACCACCAGCATCTCGAGACCCCTCTGTGCCTCTGTGAGCGCCCCGGGAGCTCCAGGGCCGGGCTCCACTTCCTTTGGGGGGAGGAAGGGAGGGTGCTTGCGCCATGGGGCTGTGGGGTGATGCAAGACCAGATGGTGGCAGGGAGCAGCCTGGCACGCTCGGATGTGCCGGGGCAGCCGGTGGGGTGCTCCGGGGATGGATGGGGTGGGAAGGCTCTCTCCAGCCCTCCTCAGCTCGTTCCCTCCTGAGGTCCCACCAGGGTGAGCTGTGCTGGGTAGAGGGTCTGTCCCCTCTGCTGGCCCTTTGCTTGTTGTCCCCAGGTGTCCCATGTAGGCATCGGTCGCTGGGAGGTGGGGAAGCTCCAAGGGGGTCAGATTGACAGTTGGCGAGCGTCCCTTCCCCTGAGGGGGTCCTGCATGGTGCTGGAAAGCTGCACCAACCCCTTTCGGGCAGCACCTCCCTACAGCTGGGTCACAGCAGCACCCCCAGCACTCTCTGTGGGTCCCACTGCTGGTGGTGCCGTGGTGTGGCACAGCCTCACGCTCGGCAGGAGATGGCGAGGGGCACGGCGGTGCCCATCTGGACCAACACTCCTACGAGCAGCCAAGTTGTCTTGTTTTTTCCCCTGGGGCCTGCATTTTGCTCCAGGGTGCTGCCTGGGAATTGGACGGGTCTTACTGTGAGCCACTGCATGGCAGGGAAACATCCCCTCCTGCTCTGGCTGTGCCCCACGGGGGGTGCTGGGGCTGCAGGGGGTCCCAAGCCCAGCTGGGGTCAGGGATGGCATCCTGGGATGTGTGCCCAGGTGTGGGCTGGAGAGAGGTTTGTGTGCCCAGGGCAACACCCTGCGGGGTGCTCAGAGATCCGCGGGTGGGAGTTTTGTCCATTTGCTGGGATGCCAGCAGCCTGGGGTGCAGGCACACGGGGGGGGGGGGCACTGCCACAGCCAGCACGGGGCTCCCGCGGGGTCACACGGCTGTCACCGTGTCTGGTGGCTGTGGCAGAGCTGGCGCCTGTCAGTCAGCGGGTGTAAACCAACCCCCAAATGAGGAAGCATCCCGTGCCCGCGGTGCCAGAGCGTGGTGTGGGGTGGATGGAGAAGTCCTGATGGCAGAGGCGAGGGAGCAGCCCAGCCCTGTGCCCTGCTGGCACCGTGCGCCAGGTAGGACCCGCGCCGGGCACCGGGGAGCTGGGGCTGGGCTGGCCGTCCCGTGGGCTGCCATCACCCCACAGGGCTGCAAGGCTCACCCAGAGCCCAGGGCCATCGCTGGAGGGTCCGTGGTTTGGGAACGGGCTCTGTAGCACTGACCCCTTCAGAGGGCAGCCCGGGTTCGGATGGGATGCCCAGGGTGGTGTGTGTTAACCCCATGGGCTCTCCTCCCTCGAGCAGCAGCATGCCCTGGCCATGCTGTGCAGCCTGGGGCAGGTCAGGGTGAAGCAATGGTGGAGAGGATCATGGGCAAGAGCTGTGGGGTGGGGAAGGGGCAGGAGAAAGGAAGGACAAGGGTGCCTGGGGGCTTCCAAGCTTCCGCGCTGGGCCGCATCACCATCCATCCCTGCAGCACAGCGAGAGGCACAAGAGGAATCGAATCTGCAGAGCTGGGCACCAGAAATGCCTATAAATACCCACAGAGCTTCGGTGCTGGTGGCAGCACTGGTGGTCTGGTGTGGGACGGTGGAGGGCCAGGGCAGCGTGGAGCTGGTGTGGCACACTGGAAAGGCTGAGACCCTGCCTGGCAGCACCACGGACCATCAGTGCTGGGCCTTGGAGGAGCAGGGTGGCTCTGCCATGCTCCCAGGCGCTCACCGGGTCCCTGGCAAGGGAAAGGGGCAGCCTGAGGGCTGAGCAGGGCAGCTCAGTGGTGGCACTGGTCTCACACCAGTCTTACCCTTGACTGGCAGCACATGGTGCTGCCAGAACCGTCACCGTACTCAGCCCCATGGCATCCCTCTCTGCTGGCACGTTTGCTCCTCTGGTGTGGATCCAAAAGGGTCTCAGGCTGTTGCAGGTCCCAGCAGGGCACCCCGGGCATGGCAGCCTGTGCCAGAATGTGGAGGGGACAGAGTCCTGGCAGGGCTGCACTTGTGGGGCAGGCAGAGCCCCTGCGTGGGCTCAGCTGGGGTCTCCTGGCAGCAGCATGGACCCACGGGCAGCGATGTTCGGCACAACTGATGCCCACATGGGACACCTGGGGACAACGGGCAAAGAGCCAGCAGAGGGGACAGACCCTCTACCCAGCACAGCTCACCCTGGTGGGAATTCAGGAGGGAACGAGCTGAGGAGGGCTGGAGAGAGCCTTCCCACCCCATCCATCCCCGGAGCATCCCACCACCTGCCCTGGCACATCGGGTGAGGGGCCAGGAGCACAGAGCCTGTGCCCCAGGGTGCTGCTTGGGCACGGAGCTGGTGCCTGCAAACCTGGCCAGTGCTCCTGCTACTGGGAGCATCCAGCAGCCCCATCCCACCCCACAGCCATCCTCCCCAGGGAAAGCCCTCCCAGTGGCGATGCCCGAGCCAGTGCAGTGCGGGCAGGGGGCCGAGGTGCCCGTGGGGCTGCTGTGCCCCGGGAGCTCATTTCAGGGCAGAGGTGGCTGCCCGGAGCACCAGCCCAGCCCTTGGCACGGCGGCGTCTGGGCCAGCGGAAGCAGCACGGTTGTGGGAAGAGGAGAGGAAGGGAGAGGGAGTCACGGCAGGGTCATGGGGCTCGGCTTCGGGAAGGCCATGGGATGTGGTTAGCCACAGGCTGCACGCACGGCAGTGCTGGGGCAGGGAGACCAGCACTCGTCACGACCCCAGGGGACTGTCCCCCACGGCCTGGGGATGCTGTGACCTGCTCCTCTGAGATCCTCCGCTGCACCCGCGTGTCACAGTGCCTGCTGCAGCCCGGGGCTGGTTCAGGAGGAGTGGGACAGCCCCAAACCCCCCCCCCAGGAGCAGTCCCGATGCTGGAGCATGCAGCGCCCAGTTGGGTGTCGGGGACGGGGACAGGGTCCCCACCCTTGGATGACCCCGGGCGGGTTTTCCTGTCCCCTCGCACGTGGCAAGGCTGGCCCCAGGCATGTGGGCTGCCTCTGCCCTCCACATTTCAGTGTTTCACAACCTGGGTGCCAGATTCACTGTCGGGGCTGGGAGCTGCCCTGACCCCACAGGGTGACTGGCAAATCTCTGGCAGTGCCAGTGATGGGGTACGGCTCCCTCCGGGGTCCCTGCAGCTTGCCACCCCTCTCCGGGAAGGTCCTCCCATGCCTGTCACTCTGTCTCCACTTGACCCCGCAGATATTTTCACCAGCCACCGGCCACCGCCATCGCAGACACAACTGGGCTACCAGGAGCCCCCCTGCTTCATGCCCATGGCTGAAACCCTGTTTGGGGGTGGGGGGTCCCTAATGGGTGCACAGGGGCTGCCCGCCAGCCCCGAGGCCCCTCTCCCACCCGGACCCCTCCTCCAGGTGAGTGGGACCCCGGTCCGTGGCCAGGGGCTGCCAGTGCCCCGGCCACCCCCACTGACCCTCCCGTGTTTCCCACAGCCTGGCGGTGCCTCCCAGCTTGGCCTCCACAGCACTTTCCTGGCCCCCGAGCTGCCTGTGGCCCCACTGCCCCCCGAGCCCCCCACTGCAGCCCCGGGCAGCCTCA
>VZRW01013304.1:154174-166266 GCA_013398125.1 Aegotheles bennettii
GCCGCCACCTGGAGCGGCCCCGGCGGGGTCCGGCCCGATGGTCCCCGGCGGCGGGGGTGTGGCACCGAGCGCCGCTGTGTCCCCGGGGCGGGGCGGTGGAACTGCCCCGCGGAGCTTCGGGATAACGATTGGAGCCCAACGTGCAAAGGACCCCGGTAAATGAGCTCAATGAACACCAGCCCCGAGGGGCCCTGTGCAGTGCTCTGTGACCCGTGAGCTTTTTGCTCTCCCGTGTGCCCAGCCCGGGGTGCGGGGCCGCCTTCGTGTGACCATAATCCATCATTCCAGGGGCAGGATGGCCGGGCAGGGGCAGCCCAGGGTTAACCTGAACACAAACTATGCCGACACGGTGGTGGACATCGGGAAAGCAGTTTTGGGAGAGAGATCCAGGAAGAAAAACTCTGAGAATCAGAAGAAGCAACAGAAGGAGCTTTCCAAAGCGGTGTGTGCCCTGCTGAATTCCGGAGGGGGAATAGTGAGGATGGAGAGCGAAGAGGAGAATTACTGCTTCCAGGAGCACGGCCTTGGCCTGGACATCGAGCAGAGCCTCAGGGCGTGCATCAGCTCCACCGACACCAGCCAATACTTCACCTGGATGCAGCAGCGGAACCACTTGCTGCTTTTTGTTAAAACGTGGAGCTGTGGAGATCCGGGGCAGAAGAGCGCAGCCGCAAAGCCACGCATCTGTAGCTTGAGCACTGGTTTGTCCCGTAGGTCTTTCACATCCATTGACTCCATATCCGCAAGTGGCGCAGTGGAATTTCTGAGGTGGAAGGAAAGCTGTGCCAAGCGCCGTGACCAGCATGGGCCAAGCGCTAAGAAACCTCTGCTGCACTTTGATGGGGCAGCAAAGGAGGCTCCTCTGAACATTGAGGAGCGCAACATCCAAGATGCTGCTGCCAGGTTTTTAAAGAGAGACAAACTGATGGCTGGGGAGGTCCTGGATTTCACAGAGACAACACATATAGAATTTAAGAACTTCTCTACAATGAATATCTTGAAATACATTAGAATGTACCTTCCAAAGTATGTCTCTGCCTTTGCAAACACTCAGGGTGGTTATTTATTTTTTGGAGTGGATGACAACCGTACGGTCATTGGAACCCTCAGTGAAGTGAAGAAAGAAGCTTTAGAAGAAACAATAGCTGAGACCATAGGCTCGATGGCCGTCCATCACTTCTGTGGCTCTCAGGCTGGCGTGCAGTTTAAAACCTACACCCTGGGAGTTCATGACCAAGCGGGTGCCCTGCGGGGTTATGTATGTGCCGTGCGGGTCGAGCCCTTCTGCTGTGCTGTTTTCCACGATAGCCCCGAATCCTGGGAGGTGGAGCACAACACGATCGAAAGACTGAGCGTCGGGAGATGGATGGAGCTCATGACAGCTGCAGACCCAGGTAAAACCTGTCCTTATGCTAAGTGCCACCTTAATTTCTGTCTTGTTTGTAAACTTTCAGGACAGCGGAGTAACTTTTGTTCTGTGTTATCACCAAACCTTTCAAGGTTGGTCGGTGGCACAGTCCCAGGCACTGGAGGTGACAGTACGGTCACTGGCCTCCAGCTCTCCGAACCAGTTCAGCAGGATTTTTTAAAGCACTCCCAACTGGATTAAGCCTTCCTAGGGTTCCTGTGTGCCCCTAAATGGAGTGGAAGGATTCAGAATCACCCAGGAGCTTCCATCACTCGCAATGAGAATTGCGGAAAACTTTTGCAGCTGGCCTTGTCTGTTAAGGTGCTTTGGAGGGAGTGATGTCCTGCTGGGAACCTGTCCCCTCTAGGTGCCTAAAAGGGGTTTATTTTGAAAAACAAAAATGTCCTTACTAGTGCTGATCCCCATGGAGTGAAAACCCCAGTGCTTGATGCACTGGCAGGAACTGATCTCCATGCCCTGGTCTGACCTGTGCAGACCCAGCATCTCGGCACGAGTTGTGTGCCAGCCCCGAAGCAGAACAGTCCCTGAGCAGTAACGGTGGTGTCAAACTGACCTGCAAATTTACTTCTCCCCGTCAAGTACTAATGACATCTGTAATGAAGTCAGCAACAGTAGTGTAGGTACTACAACCAGGTCAGTTGTCTCTTCAGAGATCAGCCTGGTGCTGGGAGAAGTCCTCCTGAGTGCAGCTCAGCAAGGGATGCTCCGTACACAGAAGGTTACAAACCACCCCCCCTTCATGCATTTCATGTGCCTGCCCCAGCGTCTGCGCACACCCGGTGTGGGGTTGTTAGAGGCTGTTTTGAAGGAGCAGGGCTCCAAGGCTGTGCTTGTTTTCAGGCGTGTTGTCGTGCTCAGTCATGAAATCCTTGCCCTTCAAAAGCAATGCCCTGTGTTTTGTTCCACCACCCCACAAGACCCGTGTGGCAGGTCCTAGAGTTACTGTTTAGTGCCGGGTTTTAACAGTTCACGCAGAAGGATTTTGGTGGATATAACATACTTTTTTCTTCCCCCAAGATCTTTCAAGTCTGTCTGATAAGTTTGTGAATGAGCTCAGCTTGGCGAATAGTCCTCCTCGCACCAGGCCGGTTTATTCAAAAGCTGGTCTCGAGTGTGTGTCTGAACTCCAAGAATGCCTCTACCCAGGTAAGCCATTTATTCTGGATGTTTTTTGGAATGTAAGATTGTGTTTGACAGAACTTCTAGGAAGATAACAGGATATAAATACATGTTACTAGACAAATAGCTGTTAGGGTATTTAAAAGTATGTAGTTGATGGTTTCTTTGTCCCATTCCAGGATCCGCTCGGGGCCACTTGCTGTAGGTTTGCTGATGCACTTTTACATCTTGTTCTTCCTTCGCTGGTCTGTGAGCTCACTGCTCCATCACAGCTTAGTAAACCAGGCATGTTTCACAGAGAAGTTAGAGACTTGTTCTCCTTTACTCTTAAAATCAGTTTAGTTCAGCTCTGGGGCTGCATTTCTTTATCTGACCATCTGAGAGCTGTTTCTGGCCTTGGGATCCCCCATACTCTGTCTCTCACTGCCCCACGCCTGAATTCAGCCCCTCACCCTGTATCCCACACCTCAAGACCTCTGCTGTCCCACCAGACCTGCATTTCTGCACTCCGCATTATCGTGTTATAGGCAGAAAGATCTCATCCTGTGCAGAGGACCTGCTGGTGGCTACTGTCTGTATGAACTGATGGTTGTTATCCACAGCTATCAAAAAAAATCCCAGAATCACAGAATCCCAGGGGTTGGAAGGGACCTCGAAGGATCATCCAGTCCAACCCCCCTGCCAGAGCAGGGTCACCTAGAGTCCATCACACAGGAACGCATCCAGGCGGGGTTTGAATGTCTCCAGCCAAGGAGACTCCACAACCTCTCTGGGCAGCCTGGTCCAGTGCTCTGGCACTCTCACAGGAAAGAAGTTCTTCCTGAGATTCACATGGAACCTCCTGTGCTCCAGTTTACATCCATTGCCCCTTGTCCTATCATTGGTCATCACTGTAAAAAGCTTGGCTCCATCGTCCTGCCCCTCACCCTTTACATATTTGTAACCATGGATGAGGTCACCCCTCAGGCTCCTTTTCTCCAAGCTAAAGAGCCCCAGCTCCCTCAGCCTTTTCTCATAAGGGAGATGTTCCACTCCCTTCATCATCTCTGTGGCTCTGCGCTGGACTCTCTCAAGCAGCTCCATGTCCTTGAACTGTGGGGCCCAGAACTGGACACAATATTCCAGATGTGGCCTCACTAAGGCAGAATAGAGGGGGAGGAGAACCTCTCTCGACCTACTGACCACCCCCTTTCTAATGCACCCCAGGAGGCCATTGGCCTTCTTGGCCACAAGGGCACATTGCTGGCTCATGGTCATTTTCGTGTCCAC
Source organism: Aegotheles bennettii (assembly GCA_013398125.1). Lineage (NCBI taxonomy): Eukaryota > Metazoa > Chordata > Aves > Caprimulgiformes > Aegothelidae > Aegotheles > Aegotheles bennettii. The sequence goes on from VZRW01013304.1 coordinate 157,992, forward strand.
CAGGACCCCCAGGTCCCTTTCTCCTACACTGCTCTCCAGCAGGTCAGCCCCTAACCTGTACTATTTCAAGTGAAAAAAAGCTCTAAACAGGTCAACAGAAATTCAAGCAAAGCAACCAGACAGGTGTCCAACCTGAGGCCTTGCAAACTCGGTGCATCACCCCACGGCCTGGTACGAGCAGCGCTGTGCTGCTGGGCCAAGCACAGGTACTGGGGTGTTGGATGTCTGATGGGCTTAGGCAGATTGTCTCACCCAGTGGGGTCATTCTGCCGCCCTGCTCACTGCTACAGGGAGCTGCGACACGCACAGGAAGGTAAAGCTCAGCCCTTCCTGTGCAGGGGTGGAAAACCTTGCCTTGGCTTTGTTTTCGAGGTGAAGTCTTTGATTTCAGAAACACTTCAGCTATAAAAGCAGGGATGGTTGCTGAGCAACAGATACTCCCACATACCAGGTCCTGAAAGACAAGGGGATGGAAGCAGCCAAGCGCAGTGTAAATCCCATGATGTCCCTTAGGAGCAAGGCTGTGGCTTTGGGTCAAGCTCTGAGACACATGGGAGAGACACGGAACTCCAGGTCCTTGTGTGGTATCAGAACCACTCCAGTCACTGTTTCTCATTAAAAAAGGTCCGTGGATTATTTTTTCCAAAATCTGACCTATGGATGTATGTATTAATTGCTAATTTTTCCAATTATTTTTGTAATTTTGTAATCTTTTCACATCTGTTCTCAGGATTACTCTCAGATAATCCATTTACGACCAGTTAGTGGTGTTTTGGTACGGGTTATGCTGTTGCAATGTGTGTTTTAAAGGGGGAGTGGTGACGCCATCGGTGTCCACGTGTGCGCTGGTGATTGTCTGGGCACTCAGGATGTGTGGAGCTGTAATTTTAACCTGTACATTTAAGAGAGGATTTGTGTTAACATTTTTTTTTAAATTACTGTTACTTGTTGTTTCAGAGGAGCAGCAAGTTTAGCGTTGGAAGGAGAGGTGGAAGGGGTAGGAAGGCTCTGCAGAGAGATCTGGGCAGACTGGATCGACGGGCAGAGGCCAACGGGTTGAAGTTCAACAAGGCCAAGTGCCAAGTCCTGCACTTGGACCACAACAACCCCAGGCACCGATCCAGGCTCAGGGAAGAGTGGCTGGAGCTGCTCAGCAGAAAGGGACCTGGGGGTGCTGGGTGATAGCAGCTGGGCATGAGCCAGCAATGTGCCCAGGTGGCCAAGGAGGCCAGTGGCATCTTGGCCTGCATCAAGCACAGTGTGGCCAGCAGGACCAGGGCAGGGATTGTCCCCCTGTGCTCGGCACTGGTGAGGCTGCACCTCGAGTGCTGGGGTTGGTTTTGGGCCCCACACTTCAAAAAAGACATCGAGGGGCTGGAGCATGTCCAGAGAAGGGAACAGAGCTGGGGAAGGGACTGGAAAATGTCTGATGGGGAAGGGCTGAGGGAGCTGGGGGTGTTCAGCCTGGAGAAGAGGAGGCTCAGGGGGNGGAGGTGGTGGAGTCCCCGTCCCTGGAGGTGTTCAAGAGGCGTCTGGATGTGGTGCTGGGTGCTGTGGGTGAGTGGGGATGGAGGTGGGGGTTGGACTGGATGAGCTTGAAGGTCTCTTCCAACCTTGATGATTCTATGAGGTATCTTTGTATATTCCCCCATAATTGACAGGAATGTGTATCTGTACATACAGAGGCTGACGGTGTTCCTTGGTGCCTTCCCCCTTGCTGCACGCAGGGTGTTTCACCAGTCAGGTGTGGAGGAGAAGCTGCCAGCCAGCTGCTCCGTCTGGTTCAGACACCGGTCTCTCACTGTGGCAGCAACATACCTGTCGGAGGAACACCTAAATAATGAGAAGGCAGACAGAAAGGAGGCAGATCCCTCCAGAGGGATTTTTTCTTACTCCATTTAGAAGTCAGGCGTGCCTGAAGCATGGAGTTTATGCCTCTTTTAATCATATAAAAAATCCTTACAAATTTACCATGACGTATTGTGGGAACGCTGAATTGTTCTACTCACACTAAATCATTTACTTGGATCACCTCATGGTATCATATATTCCTCTGGTGTGTTGGGTGAATTATTTGCTGCAGTTTATTTCTCTAATTTTTTATTTCTTTTTTTCTAGTGTGTTCTAATGAAATCGAATGCAAGCCAGAAACCCTCTGTGCTGACCTGTTCTCAGAGTACCCTGGGTTAGAGGATCTAGTGAAAAAACAAATCTACCCGCTTAGCAAGGGGGTATTGATATTTTCAAGGAGCTGGGCTGTTGACATCGGATTGTGGAAAAAGCGGGATGTTGTGTGTGATGTTCTCCTGGTAGCTGAAAACACGTACCCATCACTGTATACTGTAGTGAGGGACACCTCTTCTGCTGTGTATGAAAACTCAAGGGCAACTGCTTATGAGTTAAAGCAGAGACTGGTCAATGATGGGGGATACGCTGCCAGACTGTGCGTGATTCCCCAAATACTGCACCTGAATGGCACAGAGAGCCAGTTGGAAGTTGAAAAGAATGATGTTCTCCAGCAAGAAAACCAAGAAAACCTGTGTGATTGCGCCAGCTTGTACCCAGAGAATTACATCCTCACCTCCAGGGACGTCCCCGCCTTCCTGCGTGCGCTTGTGATTGTTGTGCTGCGCTTTAAGTCCTACTTAAGTGACCAACTTGGCTGTGAGATTTTCAACCTTCTCACTCACAAGCAGTATAAGCTGCTCTCCAAGAACCTCCGCAAAGCCAAGGAGCAGTTTGTCTTTGGTCTTCCTGGATCAGGGAAAACAATCGTGGCTTTGAAGATCATTGAGAAAATAAGAAATGTTTTTGGCTGTTCTGCAAGCGAGATACTCTACATCTGTGAAAATCAACCCTTGAAGGTGTTTGTGAGGTGAGCAGCAATATGGATTTCCTCTTTTGTCTTTCATTCCATGCTCTGTACATACAGCACAGGCCCTGCTGGTTTTACATCTGTTTGCCAAACATAGAACTTTGGCTGACACAAACACACGATAATTGTCTCGAGGAAGGTGTTGAGCTGAGCTCTGGCCCAGATCCAGCCTTCGCTGACTGCGGGGAGAATCTCAGGCTCAGCGGTTGCTGGATTGTGTCAGACCTTCAAAAGATGATGCCCTTAGTTTAACAGCCTGTTTACAGCAGGTGCTGACACCAAAACTCCCCGCCTGCCTTTCCCTGTTGCTGCCTCAACGCTGCCTGCGCTGGGCCTGGTGCAAGCTCTTGAGGAACTGGCCCTTGGGCCTGGGCCAAACAGACGGGGAAACAGAAGCTGATGTCCTCTGGGGAGGGGATCTCGGGCAGAGCAGTTCCCAATCCTGTTCAGGCAGCATTTCCACTTGTGCCAGCATGGCGAGGTCAGCAGGCCACCATGGTGGACAAGGCACTTTAGTATCAGGGAATCCACATCTGGAGTATTGTGTCCAGTTCTGGGCCCCACAGTTCAAGAAGGACAGGGAACTGCTTGAGAGAGTCCAGCGCAGAGCCACAAAGATGATGAAGGGAGTGGAACACCTCCTGTGCTCCAGTTTGCAACCATTGCCCCTTGTCCTATCATTGGTCATCACTGTAAAAGGTTCCATGTGAATCTCAGGAAGAACTTCTTTCCTGTGAGAGTGCCAGAGCACTGGAACAGGCTGCCCAGAGAGGTTGTGGAGTCTCCTTGGCTGGAGACATTCAAACCCCGCCTGGATGCGTTCCTGTGTGATGGACTCTAGGTGACCCTGCTCTGGCAGGGGGGTTGGACTGGATGATCTTTCGAGGTCCCTTCCAACCCCTAGGATTCTGTGATCAGGGAATCGCAGACTAGCGCAGACGGGAAAGGGACAACTGCCAGGTGGCCACTGGCCACTTCTACACCACCAACTCTCCACCAGGATAACTGCACTGATCAGCAGGTGGTGCTTGTTCAGCATCCCCGCGTGGCACCGCGCCACTGCTCCTCCCCTCTGTTGGTGGTGGCCAGTTGGCAGCGTGCAATTGGCAGTAGCCAGTGGTCCTAGACCCAGTGCCCTTAGAAAACTGTTATTTTATAGAGCTATGATCAATTAAGTATTGGTGTGTTAATCTTATCCTTTCTGTGGGACCTCAGGCACCGCTCTGCCTTCCTGGGAGCAGAGCAACAGCCCTGGGGAGCCTTGCCATGGGACCCCCATGTAGGAAGGGTGGGCCCAAGTCTTCTCCTTGGTAGGTCTGGGGGCAGTTGGTGGGGGCTGTGCGGCAAGGCCTATCTATACCAATCCATTGGAATCAATGTTTCCACTGGGTGAATGGAATAGCTTGCAGCTGAGAGAGGGAGTTCTGCATTTTTAGACATTAAGCAACAATAGCCCTCCAAGCAAGGACCCACTGAGCAATGGAGGCAGTCAGTACGGATTTGTCTGTGCGTGTCTTCTTTTCATTCACCATATGGGTTTTTTTTTGGTTTTTGTTTCTTGTTTTTTTTAGACACAAGTTCTGCCAGGCTGTGACACGTGTTGCCTTCTTAAATGGGAGCTTCCCAGAAGTGAAGCACATTGTGGTTGATGAAGCTCAGAATTTTCGTTCCGAAGGAAACTGGTACGAATACGCCCAGGCACTAGTCAAGAGAAAAGGTGGCATCTTCTGGGTCTTCATGGATTTCTTCCAGTCCACTCACCCATATGGTTGTGGTCTTGAGTTTTCGGAACTGTATCCTCAGGAATGGTTGACCAAAGTGGTCCGTAATGCCAAGCAAATATATGATGTCATAGTTAATCTGATGCAGGAAATCCTCATAGACCGTAGCACAGATATGCCCTACGAGGTGCTGGAAGAGTTGTTTAGACAGGCTGAATGTGCCCATTCTTTGTCAGGTGACTACGTAAGGAAAAACAATATGGAAACATCTGAAATGGTAGAGTATGTGACCACACAGTGCAAGATCTACATCCAGCAAGGGTACCCCCTCAGAGATATTGCAATCCTGTGCAGCACCGAGTCTGCAGCCCAGGAGTTCTGTCGGATGCTGGAACCTGAGCTAAAAAGACAAACTAGGAAATGCAATGTGAGGTTGGCCTTGGGGTCAGCGGAACGTGTTTTAGAAAACATCATTGTTCTTGACAGCATCCGACGCTTCTCAGGCCTGGAAAGGAGGATTGTGTTTTGCATCCACCCTGTCCCTGCACAAGAGGAGATATCTCTCAATCTTCTACTCTGTGCCGCATCCAGAGCCCACACCAAACTCCATGTGCTGTACCACAGAGAAGAGATGTTCTTAAGAGGCATGTCTTCAGATGATAGCTTACTCTTGCCAAGGGCTATGGGCACTAGACAATTCACTCATTTTTGGGGTGGCAGTATTATAGGGCAGCCTTAAGATTATTTTTTTATGCCCTTTCTGTAGTCTACGTCAAAAATAAAATAAAATATGGTTTCAGGTGTATATTTCATCATGTGTAGGCCTGTGGGTTGTCATAAAACTAATTTTAATTAAAGGACGTCACCACCTTTAGAGAACAAATTGCTGAAAATGGCAATTGCAGAAGGAAGTCAACAATCACAAACTCATTGCATAAATCGTAGAACAGTTTGGAGAGTTGTACTTTTCAGTTCCTCTGCTCTTCAAGCTGGTTTCGTGTTCTGACTTGTTTCATCACTACCAGAGTGTAACCACTGGTTGGAAACTCAACAGGGCTCATCCCTGTTTACATCCCTGCTGATGCAGATGGTCAAAACTCTGCTTTTTTAAATGGTGGGGAGATTTTTGTGATTTTTCAGCCAAATCATCTCTTTTCCAAAAAGAGAGAGCCGCAGTTCACTGTTGGGAGTGGTGGTGACTGTCTTCACCTTCACAACCTCCCCAGGCAACCTGTGCCAGCACTTGATCACCCTCCCAGTAAAAAACTGCATCCTGATGCTCAAAGGGAACCTGCCAGGAATTGATACCATTGATGAGGTCTCCCCAAGCCTTCTCTTCTCCAGGCTGAGCAGTCCCAGCCTTTCCTCACAGGACAGAGGCTCCAGTCCCTCAGTCATCTTCATGGCCCTCTGTTGTACTCCCTGCAATATGTCCGTGTCTCTCTTGTACTGGGGAGCCCAGAACTGGACACATCGCTCCAGGTGGGACCTCACCAGTGCTGGGCAGAGGGGAAGGACATCGATAGCCTTTTTTGCTTCAAGGGCACATTGCTAGCTCAAGTTCAGCTTGGTATCCACCAGGATCCTCAGCAGTCTTCTCTGAAGAGCTGCTTCCCAGTTGCCTCCAGCGTATACTGGTGCCTGAGGCTGTTCCTCCCCAGGGCAGGACTTTGCAATCTTCCTTGTTGAAATTCATGATGTTCCTGGCAGCCCATTTCTGCAGCCAGTTGATGTCCCTCGCTTGATGCTTCTCCCGCGTGCTTGTCTCTTTTGGTCACTGCTCACATTTGTACCCACTCAAGCTGTTTAGAAACTGCAGTGGGTCACCAAGATGTCCTCATTCCAACTGGGACTATTGAGATCAACAACCTGTTGCATTATAGTGCCTGTGTGGACAGCCCGATTCTTACAGTATGGCTCTTCAAACTGTGCAAAAACCTGTTGAGACTGCACCACATAATTACATCTTTTTGTTCTGTCTCTGGTGCCAACCATCACCAGAGCTTTGTCTCGTGTAGTTCCTGTTATTGCTTACTCTGATATTAGATTTTACAAAGCTGAGTAAGTAGTGACGTGATAATGTCAGATTTGCCCAGAAAAGAAATAAATTTCTCTGTGACCCTTGTACAATTGTATCATCTCTCTGCTTTTCTGTAATAAACAGCTTTTTCTGAGTCTGGTATCTCTAGTATTTGTGACAGCCAGCATTCCAGATCTGAAAACGTGAGGGCCTTGCAATACCTGCAGGATCACCAAGGAATTTCCGCTGTGGCTCATGGTCTGAGGAGGATCTAAACCCTGCCAGGCTTTATACTCCAGGCTGTTGGTGTGCCAGTCTAACGTCCAGCACTGCAGCACACTGAAGTGAACGGGCCCTCCTGCCGTAACTGAACTTGTCTTGACCAAAACATTCCTGGAGCAGCAGTGGGGAAGCGATTCCCAGCCCAGCATCCCAGGAGCGCTACGGGAGGGGAGCACCCTGTGCAGGGGGATGCTTTGGAGGGGATGTCCCAGCTGGCAGAGCGGGGTTGGAGAGCCATCAGGCCATGGGCTGTGACTCCAAAGAGGACCACACGGTGACCAGGTTGCTGGGAGGGATGGAGTCTGTCTTGGGGCTGACTCCAAGGAAGGGACCAGAGAAGCCAAGATGCTGGCTGAGATGGTGCACAAGGAGGAAGAATACAGGTTCCCAGGGACACCTCTTCGAGCTAAGTCTCCAGAGAAGACCCCACACCCCCTGTGGGCAGCCTGTCCCACTGCTCTGCCAGCCTCAAGGTAATGAAGTTTTCTCTCATGTTCAGATGGAAATTCCTGTGTTCCAGTTTGTGTCCATTGCCCCTCATCCTGTCACTGGACACCACATATGGTGTATGTGCATCTCCAGAGTGTTTTCACAAGACCCCTCATGGGGTAGGCACTGCAGGGAAGGGCTGGGGAACGCAGCAGAACCAATGTCACCGGGCGGGTGGCAGCACAGTGGCCGCTGAGATGTGGGGGACAGAGGCTGCCACCCTGGCCTGGCCATGGAGGGACAGGCTCATCACTGCTCCGGGCGTGAGGGGGGCGGTGGTGATCTCCATAAAATCACAGAATGGTTTGGGTTGGAAGGGACCTTCAAGGGCCATCCAGTCCCACCCCCTGCAGTGAGCAGGGACATCTCCAACCAGATCTGGTTGCTCAGAGCCCAGTCCAACCTGGCCTTGAATGGTTCCAGGGTTGAGCATCTCCCACCTCCCTGGGCAACCTGGGCCATCCATGAACATGTCCTTTCCCTGGCAGCCAAACAGCCGAATGTTGGGAAAGGTGAAAGGCGCAGGGAACAAACCAGAGAAAGGGGCAGGTTCATGGCTGCTCCTCACAGGTTTTGGCCTGGAGCCCTGTGTCGGTGTCCCCGTGGGGCATCCCCTGCCCTCAGCATTGCCCCAGGGCTGTCGGGTTGGGGGGGCTCACACAGAGGGATGGGGGGGACCCCCCAGGGGCCAGGGGAACTCCTCGCGTAGAGGGACACGGGAGGCCCCATCGTGGAGGCCGTGGGCACCCTCACACAGGGGGATGTGGGGGGGACCCCTCATGTGGGGGCTGCGGTGCTGTGGAGGCCACACTGGCACCCGCCGCCGGTGCTGCCTTAGGGGGGACCGGGGCCTGGGGGCCACTGGGGGCCGGGCGGCTCTGGAGGCCG
>VZRW01013304.1:166791-188383 GCA_013398125.1 Aegotheles bennettii
CCTGTCCCGCAGGCGCCCGGCGGCCCCCGGCCGAGGAGGAGGAGGAGGAGGCCGAGGTGCGGTGGCAGGAGAAGCTCTTCAGCCAGGTGGGTGCGCGGCCGGGCTCGGGCTGTTCGCTGGGGCTGGGGCGCACGGAGTTCAACCGGGGCAAGGGCCTGCGATCCCCGGCACAGACACGGGAATGGGTTGGGAACACCCCGAGGAGAAGGGCTTGGGGGTGTTGGGTGAGGAGAAGCTCCCCATGAGCCATCAGTGTGTGCTCAGAGCCCGGAAAGCCCCCGGGATCCTGGGCTGCATCCTGAGTGTGAGCAGCNNNGGGCTGGAGCAGCTCTGCTCTGGGGACAGGCTGAGAGAGTTGGGGGTGTTCAGCCTGGAGAAGAGAAGGCTCCAGGGAGACCTTGGAGCACCTTCCAGTGCCTGAAGGGGCTCCAGGAAAGCTGGAGAGGGACTGGTGCCAAGGGCAGGGAGTGATGGGACGAGGGGGAACGGGTTCCAAGTGCCAGAGGGGAGATGGAGATGGGATGTGAGGGAGAAATTGTTTGGTGTGAGGGTGGTGAGAGCCTGGCCCAGGGTGCCCAGAGAAGCTGTGGCTGCCCCTGCCTGGCAGTGTCCAAGGCCAGGTTGGCTGGGGCTTGGAGCACCCTGGTGTGGTGGGAGGTGTCCCTGCCCATGGCAGGGGGTGGCACTGGATGAGCGTTGAGGTCCCTTCCAACCCAAACCACTCTGGTTCTGTGATTCCCAAAGGATCTTGTTTCTATGGTGGCTTTAGAAATCTCAGCTCAGAAGTGTCTGTGGCTTTCACTGCTGGTGAAAGGCAGCTTTTGCGCTTTACCTGTGGTGCTCTCAGTTTGAGGTGGATCTGTACCAGAATGAGTCCGCCTGCCAGACTCCCCTGGACCGGCAGTACCATGAGGAGATCGTGAAACTGGGGAAGGCTGGAGGTCGGAAGAACTGTCGCATCTTCACCTACACCGATCATGACCGATTCACCAACCTAGAGGAGGTACCAGCTCTTAGTTACGCATTATCTACACCCTAGTGTCTGTCAAAACCACCAGGCCTACTGGAGAAGGAACATTTGTCAGTTCTTGGCCATGCAGAAGGGAACCAGATATCCTGTGTACAGGAGAACATACTGCTTCTGCAAAGCAGCTTCACCTGGTGCCCCATCCTGGGGTGAGATGTCCCTGCTTCAGAACAATGGTCAGGGGCAGGTGTGAGGGACTTGGCTTTGTAGCATTGCTTTGTAGGTAACTCGCTGGGTGGAGTTTAGATATACTTTGCCATGAGAACAGCAAATGAAATCTACAGTCTTTTAGCAGTTTGTCCTTGCATGTGTGTGTCTGCATATCTGTCCTCTCCTCCAAGAGTGGAGCTGTGTTTGGGAACGATGTCCTGTTATCATTAAGCTACTTCTCACCTGTTTCTCTCCTTTAGCACTGTCAGAAGGTCACTGACTCAGATCATGAGGTGCCATCGTATCTGGCAGAGAGGATGGCCAATGTGAGGAGAAGAAGACAAGACCGTAGGCCAATGTGAGTGCAACCCAGGGCTCAGAGGTTGCTAGTGTAGGTTTTGTGGTGCTGGTGCCCCAGTGTGGAGCAGCCTGGTCCGTGGAATTTTGTGGCTTGAGCTTTGTTGCACTTGGAATTGGGCAGTTTGACTCCTGGTCGTGGGGGGTTCAGTGCTGCCTGTGCTGGGCTGCTGGGGTGAGCTGTGACTTGTGCTGTTGTGTTGTTGACAGAGAAGCAAGTTCTCTCAAGTCAAAAATCATCACCTGGGAACCCTCAGAAGAATTTATCAAGAACAACCATGTGATTAACACTCCTGTCCAGACCATGTACATCATGGGGGACTTGGGACCTTATGGGAAGTGAGTAAAATCCTGATCTTAATTTCCGAGAAGGAAACCCAGCTGCCCTCCTTACTCAAATCTGTTTTTTTCACTAGTTAAGGGGAGAGAATTCCAAGAGCCCAGTAACCTGGGGTGCTCTTTCTTTCTGCCTCTTCCCTCAGCTGGGAGGTAACTAAGTGTATCCCTCCAAAAGGCTGCTTAAACTAACGTGTGGGTGTGTTGGTTTCCTTCTGTACCCCCATGTGCCTCTACCAGTTCCACTGTTTCAGAGCAGGAGAGTGGCCACGTTCCCTACTTAGACTCTGTTTCTTGATGTCTTCCGTAAGGCTTGGCCGCAGGGAGTATGAACATGTTCTCTGCACAATCAAAGTGGATGGCAATGGTGTGATCACAGTGAAGCCTGATTTTACTGGCACCAATGGACCTTACTGGTGAGTGGGATGGGGCTGGTGCCTCTCATGGGCTGAAATGGCTGTTTCCTGGTCACCCTTCAGGCGGTGGATCAGCACTGAAGTTCACAGACTCATAGAATGTTCGGGGTTGGAAGGGACCTCGGAAGATCATCCAGTCTAACCCCCCTGCCAGAGCAGGACCACCTAGAGCAGGACCACCCAGAGCAGCTCACACAGGAATGCACCCAGTCGGGGTTTAAATGTCTCCAGAGAAGGAGACTCCACAACCTCTCTGGGCAGCCTGGCCCAGTGCTCTGACACCTTACAGTGACAAAGTTCTTCCTTACGTTCACCCGGAAAGTGAGTGAAAGTTGAGGGATAAGAGATTTCTAAGATAAGATTATTGTGTCACCGTGTGTGTGCTGTGTGGGGTTTTGGTGCCAGTCCCTAGGGATGCAGGTCATGTGTATGCTGGACACAAGCAAGTCTGCCTTTTTGAGTCATCAATGCTGGTGGGCACTTGGGAGTGAGGAGAGGGCCCTCGGTGCCCGTGTGTTACTGCACAGGCCTGGTGGAGCGGGGAGCACTGTGTTAGGAGGGCACAGCTGCTGCTGCTGTTGCCTGTGCCTCATCTCTGCGCAATGGGGGAGTTTTACCTGTGTGTTCTGGGGCTCTGCAGGATCGAGCTGGATGGAGAGAAGCGGCAGGTGTGGAAGTACACCATCGAGAACGCGTCCGTGCAGGTGCAGCCAGAGGAGGAGGAACGCGAGCAGTCTGTGTTCAGAGACGTAAGGACCAGCCTCCACTGACCATGTTGGCTAGTTGTCATGGAATCACAGAGCATGCCGAGCTGGAAGGGACCCTCCAGGATCAGTGATCCAACTCCTGTCCCTGTGCAGGACACCCCGGGAGTCACACTGTTCTGATTTGGCGGGGGGAGCTCAGACCCTCATGTAGATGTAGCTGTTAGTGCTGTAGCACCTAACGTTGACAGAACGAATGTCACTGGCAGTGAGTGCCATCGTGCCCAGTAATTTGAGAACTCCAACAAATAATTCCTGATCGCTTCATGCGGAAGGTAGAGGCCTTGTCTGGTGTCCGTTGTGACTGCCATGATCTGTGTAGTGAGAACTGTTGCAAGGAACTACCTGAAGTCGAGCCTTTCTAGTGTCACCTGCCAGTGATTTTCCTTCCCTTTTGAGCAGTGGGCAAACCCTTTCCTCGGTCTCCCTCTTGCTGTCTGTATACTTACTGATTGATTCCTTGTTACCTGTGATGTCCCAGAATATTTGGATCTTGGTTTATGTCTTGTTCTTTCTGAATTGCCTTTTTGGCTGTGACATTTATAAACTTAATGTTTAAGTGTTTCATATGTATATTCCCTTACTTGTTTTGTGGTCAATAAGGAAACCGTGATTTCACTACGCTGATCTCCCATCTGCAGTCCCATTGATTTTATTGGAATAGTTTATGCCTGTGTTTTTAACATGTCATTTAAGATCCAGTTCTTCAGAGCTTCTTTTTCCTTTGGATTGGCCTTTGAAGAGGTCTTCTCTGAAGCTGAAGCTCCATGCAGTGCTAGCAGTTATGCATCTTTGTTCTAGCAGATTCTTATATTCTCTATGTCTGCTATAACAATTAATCCCCTATCTACTAAGCCTGTCAAGAATTTGAATTGGTTTTAAGTTATATCCATTACGATTTTTGTAATAATTAAAACCATACATAATCAAACAGACAATTTTTTTCTAATGTGCTTGTTTTCAGCTGTACAGTCGGCACAAGGAATACCTCAGTGGTCTTGTGGGCTCAGAATTTGAAACGGTGAGTACCAGGGCACTCGGCAGGGACCTGGAGTCCCACTGCCTTTGGAGGCTGCTCACCTGGTTAGCAGTCTCCAAAGACTCTTTCCTTCTGGGGGTGCGTTGGCAGCTTTTACCTTGTGGCTTCCAACAGAAAGTTGGGTTAAAAGGGACAGGTTGCAAAGGAGATGAGGCCCATGGAGATTGATGGATCTGCATCTTGCAGAGTGTGCTGAACCCTGCAGTCTCTGTGGGACTTTGTGCGTTGTCTGAAGGCCTTTGGCTGGAAGACTTTCAGGAGAGAGGAGGGTTTATATCTTTTATATCTTTTCTGCTCAAATCTTGTTTGCCAAAGTTGTACTTTCTTGTACTTCAGAGTGTCTCAGCTCGTCCTATGCTATGTTCCCCCCACTTCCCCCACCTTGGGCGAGTTCAGGAACACTACAGGAGAAACAGGACTGTGATTTTTTTTCACTACATTGTATGTTTGTCTGGAAGTCTGCAAGAGGCTGATTTCCAGAATAGTGAACTCCTGCAGACTAGGAATTTGGTCTCTAGAGCTGTCCCTGTCTCCAGAGGGACTGTTCACTTCCAGAGAGTGACATGAGAAGTCATGACTTCTTCCTGGCCAGCAGAGTGAATCATTCATGTACAAACATCTGTGAAATCCCTGTGTGAGACACTGTCGGGAGGGGATTGTGTGAGGTTCCACCAGTGGTCATTGAGCTCTTTATCTTGTTTATCTGCTTCTTCTTGCAGACTCTTCCTGGTACACTGCGGCTTTTTGTGAATGGAGAGATAGGTGAGTCTTTATTATAAACAATAACTATGGGGGCAAGTCTGGGTCTGCTGGAATGGCTGAGGCTATGAAGGGCCCAAGGGTTCTTGAATCACAGACCAGTCCAGACTAGGCAATTTTCTCCTTAGAATCCTTTACTTCCTCCTTCTCCTCCCTTGATTTTGCAGACTTGAGTGGCATTTGCAGTCTGAGGGTTACAAATACTGCAGCTGCTCTAGGAAGACACACAGATCTGAAAAAAGGAGGGTGGATTGGGAAGTTACCAGAGATTATATCAAACAAAGCAATTACATGTGTGACTTCCCTAATTTGGTTAGTGATATGGAGACAGGGCTGGTCTGGAGAAGGAATCTCCATTACTTTGAAGACCCTGGCTTTTCCCAGCTTCCAGCAGGAACTCATTGTCCCTGAGGTTATTGGTGGTGGCTCTCCCAGAAGTCTACAGTGAGTACTGGAGGAGTTTGTGTGGAAGCGAGCAGCTGATGTTTATTCTCTCTTCTCAGTTTCAGCTCAAGGCTATGAGTATGACAACCTCTATGTTCATTTCTTCCTGGAGCTGCCTAACCGTAAGTGTTCACACTTCCAGCCACATCACAGTGGATTAAGGAATGAAGCATGTTTTGGCTGGTCCGTCAGATCAGCTCTGCTGAAAGTCAGTAAAAGTTAACGTTGGGGCTGGGATCTAGTCAGAGGTCTTCAGAGCTAAAATTGCAGAACTCAATGGTTTGAACTAAACTCACGTCTGGGTGAAAGCAGCATCTTCCCCTCTCGTCTCTTCCAAGTCAGGCTGAGACATAGAGGTCCACTGGCTTCTCAACCAGTGGTGATGGTGTCCAGCAGTCTACCCAAAGTTCATTCCTTATACTGCAGAGAATAGCCTCCCTGTCTTTCCCATCTCAGCAGTGCTCTTGGCTGATTTCAGTCCTCACCATCACGTTCTCATGTGTGGTGCTGACATGAGCATATTCGATTTTGACTGATAAATAAGGCAGCCAGCACTAACATGCACATCTGGCTCCCCTCCCTGGTTATACCCCAAAGTTAGTCTGACCAGGTACCACTTTTGCTGTGCAGTACATGTAGATAAGGTTCCACTTTTCTCTTTAAGGTGGAATTGGTGCTTTTCATCAACAGTTGAGGGTGTCCTGGGTAGCAGCCATTGCCTGGAACAAGACTGGGTGGGACACACCTAGAGAGATTCAGTGTGGGTGGTGTTATCTGTTATCCCAGTCACCTCGGACTGGCATTCTCCTTTAAGCTCTGCTTTGTGAGTCCTCCCTCTCACTGAAAGCATTCACCACTGTGCTCACGTTCTCCTTGCAGAGTGGTCGAGCCCCGCGTTCCAGCAGCTATCGGGAGTGACACAGACCTGTGCCACCAAGACAGTGGGCAGGGTAAGGACGTTTTCAGACCTGCAGTTCCAACGTGTATTCTCTGAAGTGGAACATGTGTAACAAGCTACAGATACATTCAGCAGAGGTCCTGATTGGAGACCTCCTTTCAAGGACAGAGTGTGTTTGGGATTCTCCTCATCCTAGTTACACTTGCCACTCCTCAGGGTGCCACTGTGTCCAAATTAGACCAAATAAAACTGCTTCAAAGCATTTTCTGGAACCTCACTTTTTGCTTCTTTGTGACTCATTGATTGTCTTTGGAGCTTTGATTTTTGTGTTCTCAGAGGCTCAGAGTTAAGGAAGCCTTGTTCTGGCTTTCCTGGGCAGGAATGCACAGTCTCTGCATTGATTTCTCAAAACAAACCCCTCCTATCTGGGAAGCTGGTTCCATTGCTGTCTCCAGCTCCTCTCTTACAAAATTTGAATTTTATCAACTTTTTAATGTGTTTTATGTGAGCTAGTTTGCATATTAGAAAAATAATTATCTACAACATTTGAGTGATACCACTGTGTAAGGTATTTTTGGTTGGCTCCTGTGAAAATTGACCGTGCAGTAGTTACGCAACTGCCTGAATTGTCATTTGAGGTGTGTTACTCTTCCCCCCTTTTTGTTCTCTTTAGCAGCCTGTTCCATCAACACAACCCATGGGAGTGTGGGCAGGTCCATTGTGTGATTGGTCTTGTTTGGGCATCATTACCTCTTTACACCCATTAGTTCTCTCCTCTGTGCCCCCTGCAATGCTGGTGATCAATTCTCTTGTCCAGGGATCTGATCTCTGTCCTGTTCCTTTTCTAGGATAACGTAGCACACTTCTGCTACCCCTTCACTCTGGAGATGTTTCTCACCCTGGGAGACGAACCAGAAGGTGTGTTTCCTTGGTGCTCTGAGGTCTGAACCTCTGAAATCTTTTGATGGTGGTGGAGGCATCGTGCTGCCTGGCGTGCTGCTGGCCCTTCAGCAAGATGAAAGGACAGATACAAACAAGGGAAGTGTGGCTTTGTCAGCACATGTGCACCTTGTCACCGCACAGCCTTCGGACACACACTGTGTTTGTCCTGCCCAGCAATGCATTAGCATTTGTGTGGATTCATTGCTGCTTCCAGGATATAGACAGCTTTGTCCTTGGATAAGATCCTTGGATCTTAGATTGTCTGTCTCAAATTGCCTCGATAGCGCCCATAGTGAAAGAACGAGAGCAAATGGCTTTAAATTGCAGCAGGGGAGATTCAGATTGGACATCAGGGAAAATTCCTTCCCTGTGAGGGTGATTGGGTGCGGGAATGGGTTGCCCAGGGAGATGGTGGAGTCACCGTCCCTGGAGGCGTTCAAGAGGTGTCTGGATGTGGTGCTGGGTGATGTGGGTGAGTGGGAATGGAGGTAGGGGTTGAGCTGGATGAGCTTGAAGGTCTCTTCCAGCCTCGATGATGCTGTGATTCCAAATGCATGCTGGTCTGTGTTGCCATGCCCAGAGTACTGCACAGAGCCCTGGGACTCTGCGGCAGAAGGAACAGGCAGCTTTTTTGTACACAACTAAAACTGTGCTGAGTCTTACGTTTGCAGACACACTCAGTGACCTGTATAATCTTTGTATAGTTCATGTCACTTTGAAACTTGGAGCTCTATTTGAAGCTGGGCTTCTCTGCTGCCTGTTCCTGCTGCTTCCTTCCCGACCCCGTTGCTCTTTGGATCGCAGTTGCTAGGGGCAGCTTCGTGGCGTGCCTTGCCACTTGAATCCAGTGCACGCTTGGATTTGAGTATTCAACTAACACTAATGAATTTTCAGCCTAGAATAAACACGACGAGTTTGTTTCATCATGGAAAAAAGAAATGCTTGGAAAGGTCAGAGATAAAAAGGTTCCTGTCTTTGGCATCAGATCATTCTGTCTGCTCAAAGATAATCGAGGAACCAGTTCGGACTTGTTCTCAAAACAAAGAATCTTCCCAAATTTTTAACATCTTAATAATTCTGTTTTCAACCTCAAATCTGAGGGTTCAGCTTTTACAGGGGAAAATAATCACCCATACATCTAGGTCAGTTGTTGCAGAAGAAATACAGAAAGGACTTCCTACTAGTGAAGTTGGGCATTTAGCATATTTTCCAGTCTGTAATCATCTCCCTCACAAAGCTGTGATCTGCTCCCCTTCTTTGCAGACAGTCTCCCTCAGTGGCCTGTTCTCTACTTTGAGGTCCTTTCCCTGGATTCCTGGCAGAGGTATCGTGTTGAAGGATATGGTTCTTTGGTGCTGCCATCATCTCCAGGTAAAACATGCTGGGGCATTGTGTTAATTGTCTGGGAGGATGAGTTGAGTGGCTCTCTCGGGAATGGATTCAGCTGGTCCTGGGAAAGCTTTGCCTTTGCATACTGAAGGGGGTCATTGAGACATGTCATGCACTGCTGTCCTTGCTCCTTCAGTGGTTCTTTCACAAAATCTTGTGAGATAAAGCCCTGGGGTGATGCTGCATATCCATCTTTATCATAGCAGTAGCCATCTCTGTCCCAGGTGGAATCTGAGGGTCACAACTATGCTGACCCCCAGGTGTAGTGCGGAGATGCTCCTTATGGGCAGGGGCTGCTTTCCATGCTGGCTGTGTGGGACTGGCTCACTGGGACAATGTCACAGAGATAATGTGCAGTGTTTCCATTTCCAGCCTGTGGTTTGGGTCAGCAGGCACTGTCCTCTGTGACTCTGAATAGATTGTATCACTCCAAATAGATTGTTGGTCCTAGCTGCTGAGCTGTCCTGTTGTCCTGGGTCAGGTCTCCACATGCTCACCATCCCCACCTGGCGCCCTGTGGAGCTGGGCACAGTCGCTGAGCTGCGGAGGTTTTTCATTGGTGGATCTCCTGAGCTGGAGGACATAACCTACGTCAGGATCCCATCAACCTTCAAGGTGGGCTCAGCTGCAGAGCATTGCTCTTGCTGGGAGATTATACTCTCAGCTTCAGATGTCTGTGGACAGCCTGGACCAGATTTGAACAAGGATGATCTGGTGGTCCTGGCCCTCTGACTGAAGAAGTGTCTCCTCTGAGACTTGGGAGTGTGACCAGAGGCACAGGCAAACACTGAGGCAGAGCTCTCTGCCTTCTGAGGTGTGTGCAGCTTAGAGAAGTGGGTGAACATGGACCAAAGCCTTGAATTATCCCTGCTGGTGGGCATGTCTAGAAAGTGTCTGTCAGGTCAGCATTTGTTACTAGCCATAGACTTCTTCCTCTGTTTTTGTAAGGAGTCTGGGCTGTGCTGTTCTGGAAGAGTTTCCTGAAGCAAGAAGCCAATGGGTGCGAGGCAGGCAGAAATTTCACGTCCTTAAGAAAGCTACAGAGGTGCTTACTGGTGTAATGAGCAAGTTGATCTTAGTAGCAGCTTTGTGTGGGAATGAGTGCTGATGCAGCTGTGGAAACCTTCTTCCAGCACTGCTCTGTCAGCTTGGTAGCTTTTAAGTCCTTCCCTCAGCACAGCCTGGAACCATCTGCCCTCCTTTCTGATCTCGTTCTCTGTGTGCAATGGGGAAGGGAGAGGCTGTGCCCAAGGAGTGCATGCTCCTGGTGGGCCATGCTCGTTTTCGCTGGGGTCAGCCCGCTGCAGCAGGTTTCAGGCTGTGGTCACCCCAACTCGTGCTGTCTTTGCAGGGAAAGCGCCTGAGCCGCTACGGTTTTCGCACCGAGACAACGGGGAGCGTCACGTTCCGGCTGCACTGCCTGCAGCAGTCCAAGTAAGTGCAGCAAAGTGAGTACAAGCTCCGTCGTGTGTACTGTGTCTTGGCAGCCCTGACCTCCTACTGTACTTCTGTGCAGAGCCTTCCTGGAAACCAGTGCCCTGAGGCAGCGCATGCAGAGTGTACTGGACCGGCTTGGAGGCTTCAGCCAGCAGAGCTCTGTCTACAGCATTTTGGGTAGGGTGTCATTCTCCCTGGCAAGCTTTTGGCTCACTTTTACCCCCCTTTTTACAGAGTGGGCAGGATATTTTGGGAGAATCTATAATAATTGTCTCCCCACAAACTCTCTGAGTCCATAGCAGAAGTTAAATGTTCTGATCTGAGCTGGAAACTTCAGGAGGCACCAGCTCTCAGCAGGCAGGAGAGATGATAATCACTCTGTGAGGGCAAAGCCTAGGCTGGGCTGCCCAGTCTTGCCTGGCACTGAGCAAAGCTTGTGGCACTGATGCACAGGCTCTGGCTCTGGTCCCATTATGCACAGAGCAAAGGCAGTGCTAGAAATAAGTGAAGAGAGCAGCAAGGGCTGGGTGTTTGTCAGTAGAACTTGGTCACAGAAAGTGTGACTCCTGCTTCAGGAGAGATGATGTTCACTGGGCAGACTCGCCCCTCCCGTTCCCTGAGGCTCTCTGATGCATTCTGGCCTGCTGTCACCTGCTCTGTTGCAGAGGCTTTCCAGAGAGCACGGCGCCGGATGCAGGAAGCACGTGAGAGCCTTCCTCAAGACCTCATCAGCACTTCTGCCTCCAAGGTGCAGCAGTCGCAGGAACCGTGATGGACCACCTCCATACCTGGGCACACTCAGCATCTTCCCTCCAACACAAGCTCCCATTGTTCAGCAGGAGCCACAGTGCTGGTGCCTGGAAGCTTTTGAAGCCCTTCCTTTGTCGTTCTCCCTGGATGGGCAAGGAGTCTGTAACACACCCAGACCCAGAATTGTTGCATTTCCACAGGTACCTGTGGAAGGAGCCCCATTTTTTCAAGGTGTTTTGTTACCAGGCGTGTTGTTCACATTTCTGCTGAGCAGACTTCAACACTGACGTGGGACCTGTGAACCCTTTAACACCTTTTCAAGAACTGAATAGTGAATTATGAGAAAAATCACCAAGTCTAGGTGACTTGGTAAATTTAGTTTTCTTCTTAAAGAAGAGCATGATGCTGAAGGTCAAGGCATCAGTGCTGTTTGAGACTTAATGAAATGAGTAAGTAACTTGAGAAGTGCTGATAATTGTTGTCAGCATTTGTAGCTATGGGTCAGTCAGTAAAATGAATCTGTCCCCGTGTGCCTTAAGATTGATTCATTCCTAGAGAGTGAGCTCTGTGCCACATTATATATGAAATCAGAGCAAAGCAATGACGTTTGACAGATTGATAGCTGGAGATAAAGTGTTACAGTCTGTATGTCCGCGTGCGTGCTAGTAACATCTCTGGCTTTGCAATGATGAGCAGGAGGATTCTCTGTCCCAGAACACAACTGCAAACACGCGTTCCCCTTGGTTCATAGCAGAACTTTGGCTGGGGCTGGACAGTTTGCAGACAGCGAGAGCAGATTATAACATTTGCACAGCAGCTGAACTTTGAACTGTTCAAGCTGTTCATTGTTCCATCCCTGATTGCACTGATTCCCAGGGAGGCTTGTGTGTGCCTGGTTTTTACTCAGCTTCTTCTCATGTTCTTTTCTCAGACTTTTTTTTTTTTCCTGTTTTTGTTTCCATCTCAAGTTCACAGGAGCAAGGGTACCTGCAGACTGGCAGTGTCATGTTGGTTTGTGCATGAGTCACGTTCCTGTGTGCTCATCTCTTTCTGCTTCCAACACAAGGGATAGGAAGAAAAACCTCAGGCTGAGATCACGCAGGTCTGAATGTGTCTGTGAAGTTAGAATTCACGGGCAGAATATGAAACAGAAACTGACTTTCCTGCTTTTGCTCTGCACGTTCCCCTCCACAGGGAACGTGAGACTCAGGGCTACAGCCACGTGTGTGATTGTTGAAGCATCCCCCTCTTCCCTGCTGCTCCGTTGTCTTCCTCACTCCCTTCCCACCATTTTGATCTTGTCCCAGCCTTCACTGGGAAAACCAGACTCCCGGGTTTGTTCCTCCTTGACCTTTTTTTGTAATTCCTAGATCTGTCTGGCAGCTTGCATGCGTCTGGCAGTTTCAGTTGTGAAAGGATTTTGGCTCACCTTCCTGGCCTGGTACCCCTCCTTGGTGGTGGAGGGGGCTGCCAGCACACATTAGATAGCACAGCCTGTTAAGCAGGGCACAGTGTCCTTGGCCTGGAGCTGGGTGATGAGTCCTGTGCGTGAGTCAGGTCTCCACTGTGGTTTCTGACGTGATGGCTCTGACGGCACAGACGCAGCTCTGGAGTAGCAGGACTGAGGTATGTGTGCTGTCTGTAATGATGCAGCCACAGAGGTGCCCAGGATGAGAAGTGTTCAGTGAGTACGCAGCACTCGCTATCTCTTCTTTTACCCATAATTCATGGTACAGCCCTGTATGTTTCTTGCATGCTGTCTAAGCAATGCTGAATTTCCTTCTGGGTGTTTGTGTTGTGCTTATCGCCGAGAGCCCGATTGCTTCGCTGAAGCCGTTGTCAGGATGGAGTGAGAAGATTAAGAGAATATTCTGTTTATCAACAAAACACCTTTCTGGTTGAGATGACACCAAAGGCAGATCCTGTTAGAGAGTGGAATCTCCTGATTATAAGATCAGGTCCCTTACTCATGCTCATTGCTCAGCACGTTTGTATGGCAGGGACTTGGTGTATTGAGCGTTAAGATTGCACAGAGGCACAGTAAGGTTTACATGATGGTACTGGTTTTGCTAGTTAAAAGTCTGAATAGTGTGAAATCTTACAGAAACCCAAGAGAGCAAAATTTAAAAATAAAAAATGATACCCGAAGAAGCCATTCTTCCCCAGCCAGACACTGTTAGCAGGCTTCACCTTCGTGCTTGCAGCCTCCTTGGCCTGACAGAACAAAATGGTGCTCAGAAAAGATGTTTTGGAGAAAGCCTTCAGCAAATACTCTTTGAATATGCCCTTTTATACATTAAACTAGCAAATTTCCATATACATGTACATGTATGAAAATGTCACTGGTCTTTTGATCCAAGGTGGCATTTGGTGCGGGGCTTGTGCTCTGAGCTTGCCAAAGGGGGTGGCCAGCTGGGATGGGGGCCGTGCAGCCACCAGGGATTCATGGGTGGGACAGGAGATGACCCATGGGGACAGAGGGAAGGGGAGGCCGGTGAGGATTTCCCTCGCACAGCAGTCACTCTGGGAGATGCCTTTGCAGGAGAAGGGAGGGGAAGGGACAGTTGTGGGTGCACAAGGGCTTGGGACAGGAGGGCACAAGTGCACGGGAGGGGGGCTGGCAGGTGGGGGATGCCATGAGCTGCAGATGGAGGGTGGAGGAGCCCACAGCAGGCACAGGCTGGGCAGTGCTGGGGGTACCTGAGTGGGTTCAGCACTGAGACTCAGAGGTCTGTGCTGTCCCTGGTGCGTGGCCAGCAGCCCCCCAGCTCTGGCTGCATCAGCTGCAGCGACGTAGCTGGTTTCTCATGAGCTTTGTCTGCTTTTTCCTTCAGGGCAGACTGGAGCTGTGGGTTTTTTTGAGTGCCAGCTGAACAGGCATCTGTCTGAGGCTGAGTCCTGCAGCCGTACCAGTGATGTGGTCTGCATGGGGGCAGGAGCCAGCTGAATGTCCCCAGGGGCCTTCTGGGCGTCTCATTAAATAAACTCTGCAAACAAAGGGTAATTGCAGGAACGTTGGCTTGGTGGACGAAAAGGCTGTGGGCATTTGGCAGGGCTTGCATGATGCAAATCAGCAGCCACTAGAAATTCCAGTATAAATGTAACAGAAAAAGAAAACCTAGAAATGAGTCATTCACATGACTGGGGGAGCAGCTTCCCACCGAGGCAGTCAGCCCCTGGGAGTGGTTTTGCTCTCAGCTGAGGAGGATTTGGGCTGCCATAACTTGAGCCTTGCCAGCAAACCCCAGACACCTCGTTGGCTTGGTCCCATCCCAGTGCTTGTGATGAACCGGGGACAGCTCTACTGGCGTGGTGGCAGGGGACAGGGTGTGCACCTGGGAGGAGGTGTCTTTGGGAAGGACCAGTGCTGGGGCAGGAGAAGCTGTGGCACACACGTGGCCTGCAGAGATTGTCTTGCAGCTGGAGAGGGACAGGCAAGTTTTATCTGCACCAGGGGGGTTCAGTGGTCATTATTAACCACTGGAGGCTGCTTTTTGGCTCACTGCGTTTGTAATTTAGCCACTGGGTTGGGGTATTGGAGGAAAGCTCTGGGCAGACCCTCGCCTGGCAGTGATGTGGGCAGCTTTGCCTCTCACCCCCAGCTGGTTTTCATGTTTGTTGTCTTCTCAAGGTGCAGTCTGTCTTCTCTAAAGCTAAAGTCAGTATTCTGGTGCAAGGCAGAGCACAGCCAACCCGAGCAAAATGGCCCATCGTTGGGTCAGCCAAAAATGAGGAGAAGGGCCCTTTTCCTGCACTGAAATCATTGCTTTGCTTTGATTCAATCTCTGCCACTGCTCTGGTTCGAGCAGGTTTATAAAGTGAACCCTGGTGCTGTGTCGACTGGAGGTGCTTCCCTTCCTCATCTCTCAAGATCCTTGTCTAGAGTAACACAAAAACCAGACTGCTCTGTGATTTCTTCACAAGTTCTGAAAGTAAATAAATAAATCAAAATCTAACTTTCAAAACAGTCGGGAGGATTTTTGCAATGTGTGAAAGAGAAGTTTGTCTCGGAGATGTGCGATTCCAGGTTGTTCCAGGCTTTCCAGGGCTGGGAGTGAGAGGATCAGCCCCTTGGGCTGGTGGGAAGGATGCACTGCCTGTGACTTAGCCCGGCCCTGTAAGCCAGGGTGGTCAGGGGGTTCAGTGCTTTCCTCCAGGCAACATCACCCTGACTTAATCAAAGCCGGCGAGATGTTTGTCCAGCCTGTTCTTTACATGGAGATGGAGGCTCCAGATCATCCCTTCCAGATCATCCCCTCCAGATCACCCCCTCCAGAGGTGTTTCTGAGGGTTTTTTGCTGTAGCAAATCCTCCTGCATAGAGCAGTTGGTGGTGGCAGCTCGTGCTGGAGCTGAGCAGAGCCTGTTGTCAGGCTGCTGGTGGAGGCGTGAGGAGGAGGGAGCGTGTGATTCCTGCCAGGTGGTTATTGTTCCTCTGGGGGGTTCCCGTCCCACACTGCCAGTGCCTGTGACATCTTCTTCTCTGCTGCGTTGCCCACAGTGAAAGGATGAGAGGAAATGGCTTTAAATTGCAGCAGGGGAGATTCAGGTTGGACATCAGGGACAATTCCTTCCCTGTGAGGGTGATTGGGGGTGGGAATGGGCTGCCCAGGGAGGTGGTGGAGTCACCGTCCCTGGAGGTGTTCAAGAGGCATCTGGATGTGGTGCTGGGTGATGTGGGTGAATGGTGATGGAGGTAGGGGTTGAGCTGGGTGAGCTTGAAGGTCTCTTCCAACCTTGATTCTATGATTCTGTGAGGTATCTTTGTGTATCCCCCCATAATTGATAGGAATGTGTATCTGTACATACAGAGGCTGATGGTGCTCCTCAGTGCCTTCCCCCTTGCTGCACGCAGGGTAGCTTGAAGGTCTCTTCCAACCTCAGTGATTCAATGGTCTCCTCGGGGGTGCTGTGATGCTCTCTCACAGCCCTGGCGATGGCAGTGGGAGCCTGAGAGGTCACACAAGCTGCAGACCCCACTGAATGGCCAGTTTTTCTGCTGGGGCTGGGAACACCAAGCCCACTTGCTTCTCGCTCTTTGCTTGCAATGTCCAACGTTCTCCACCACAGTTGTGTGTGCAAGGGCTGGATTCCCTCCCCCCCTCAATCACCTCTCCTTTTCCATCCTTTCCCCCTCCTGTCCCATTTTGGCTTTCTTCTTTGTGTGCATGCCCCACACAGTGCTGTAGGGGTGTAGGTCTGGGTGTTTGTTCCCTTCCCGTGTTCAATGCTGGATGTGTTTTGGCCCTGCTCTCTCTTTGTGCCCACCAGGGCCCCGTGCCCCTCACTGTTGGCACAAAAGCTGCTCTGCTCCCTGTGCACCCTGTGAAAGCAGAGCTCAGCTGTGATACCACGGCACCAGCCTGGGCCATCCCCAGCTCTTGGTGCTCCTGGCCTTGCCAGGCACCCTGGGCCGAGCAGAAACCCCCTGAGATGGTGCAGAAGGGCTTGGTGCTGTGGATGTGCCCCGCTGACCTGGGCTGGCCCTGGCTGCAGCCTGGGGAGAGACCCCCAGTGTACAGGGCACCACTCTGCCCTTTTCCCCACAGGTCAGATGTCTCCCAGTGCCCTTCCTCAACCTCTGCAAGCCAGAGCATGGTTTCCCTTCCCTCCCAACCTCACCTCCCTTGTTTGCTGAGGTGTCCCCACTCCTGGGGGCTGGGCTGGACCCCCAGGGAAGCGATGACACCCCACCCTCCTGTCACTTGGGCACTGAAGTTGTAGAGGATATTCTCTTTTCAGCGGTGATTGTTTAGTGGCTGTTGGCATGGAGACAAGCGTTTGGAGCCATCGCCATTGGCATCATCTCTGCTTCCCCAGCACGGGGAGAGGGCACCTGCGGCTTGGGGGCTGGACCCACTTGTGACCAGGGAGGGATGTGCCCTTCCCAGTGCTGCTCCTCCCCTCCCAGCATCTCCCTGCCCATGGGCACACAGGCAGCGGGGTGCTGGGGTGGCCCATCTCCATGAGCTCATCCCCACCTCTGAGATCCTGTCCCTCCCATGCTTCAAGGCTTGGCCCGTGTTCTTGGCCCTGAGCAAGGCTCCCTGGCTCCCTCCATGCTGCTGCACCAGTGCCTCTGCTCCTTGCCCTCCCTGGACGGCTTTCCCATCTATTCCTCGACACACTACTTCTATCTCTGTCCTGTGCTTCCAGAGGGAATGGTGCCCCTGGCCTGGCAGCAGTAGCTGCACAATGAATGAAGGGCTTCAGCTGGTTCCTGAGCTTCAGCCAAGCTGCCATCTCCCAGCCCTGCATTGTGTGGGGCCTGGCTGAGCTCTGCATTTCACCCACGTCCATCAGCCTCCCTCGGGGCCAGGGACTTGCTTTGCTCTGCGTTTCTGGTGGGAATTAATTCTGGACACCCCCGTACATGTCAGAGCTCTTCCTTCCACCACAGCCACGGGCCAGTTCTGATGGTGGCAAGTGCCCCCTGCTCTGGGTGAACCTGCTTTTACATTGGGGTTGGACCAGATGATCTCCAGAGGCCCCTTCCAGCCCCTCCATGCTGTGATTCTGCCATTCCAAAGCAGCAGGATGGATCTGAGATCTCAGCCAGCCTCCACCAGCCGTCCCCCTGCAGCCTCTGTCCTTGTTCACGTGTGAGTAGAGCGCGTTTGACTCCTCTGTCTCTGGTTGCTGTCAGCTGCCTGGCTCACCTGAAAGCTCACAAACACAGCAAATGCTGCACATGCAGGTGCTGCTGAAGTGAAGTGTCTCCATTTTTCGCAGTCCCTGTTGCTTGCAGCACGGATGAAGCCTCCTCCACTTATCCCTGCATCCCCAGGGCTCCTGGGGAGCCGGGGTCCCCACACCGTGACTCAGTTCCTGGGGTCAGAGGGTTTTGCTCTGTCCCCTGTCCCAGCTCTTGCCACACAACAGAGCTCCTGCAGCCCTCTCCAGTGCCCGGTGTAGGGGGTGGTGGCACCCAGCACTGGAGAGAGGGCATAGGGTGCTGGGAGGGAGAGGGTACCTGCAGTCCTCCCTGGAGGTGAGAAGCTGTTGGGGCTGGGAATGGGACAGGATGCTGTGTAGCCCACAGGGAAGCTGGCAAAGTGGGAATGCTGGGTTTCCTAGTACTCTGTGGAGCTCAAGACAGGAGGAAAATGTTTATTTGGGAGCCTCCTGATGGGACATAGCTAAAAAGGATACTTCAGGTGGAGGTGGGGTGGTCCTGCTCATTGTCTAGTATGGGGGAAGGCCATGCTGAGCAGTGGAAACATGGGTGACCCCTGGAGACATCCCAAACCCACCTGGGTGTGATCCTGTGCCACCTGCTCTGGGTGAACCTGCTTTTACATTGGGGTTGGACCAGATGATCTCCAGAGGTCCCTTCCAACCCCCCATGCTGTGATTCTGCCACTCTGTAACACAGAGAGAGCCGAGCTGTGGGGTCCCAGTGGTGCCAGGAGGGGACAGGCAGGTTGAGCTGCTCAGCGTTAGCTCTAGGGGGGGAAAGGATGCTCCAGTGTGATGATCAACAAAAGCTTGGTCAGGCCCTCTCACAGGCTCAGCTGGGACAGCCAGAGTGTGGTGTCCTGGCTCTGGGGAGCGGCAAGGATGGAGAGCTGGATCTGGAAGGCTTCATCCTTCTCACCTGCCTTGGGAAGGGTGACCGTGGGGAGCACAGGGCACGTGGAGCCGTCCAAGGAACAGCCTCTTCCCTTGGCAGGAGGCAAAGAGGTGTCTGGGGAGCTGGAGGCAGAGGCAGGGAGCTGAAATCTCGTGGTGGGCTGTGGAGAGCTGAGCTCCTGTGATGTGGGAGGACAGCTGCTCTGGGCTTTCCCTGCCTGTGTTGTGGTGGCTTTGTGTGTCCCACCATGGACGAGCCCATCCTTGGTAGTGGAGTGATTTGCAGTGAATGAGGTGGCCTGTGCTGGGGGACACAGGGCGGTGGGTGCAGCCAGCCCCTGCCCTAACAAGCTGCAGTAGATTAGTGCAGCACGGACATGAGAAGCACTGCACCAGCTGCCTGGGGCCAGGGAATCATGGAATCATAGAACCATTATGGTTGGAAGGGACCTCCAGGGTCATCAAGTCCAACCTTTATCCCATCATATCCCTAACCATTAGACCATCAGACCATGGCCTCAAGTGCCTCATCAACCCGTTTCTTGAACACCCCCAGGGACGGTGACTCCACCACCTCCCTGGGCAGCCTAGGAACCCACACAGCTCTGCCCTGCACTCCAGCCCCACCAGCGAGACCTCTGTGTGCAGTGAGACCCTGCTCCTGCACTCCAGCTGGGGTGTCCACCATTGTCACTTGATAACAAAGCTCTCGAAAGGCACTGACCCAGATTCTGCTTCTCAGTGTAGAGGAGCTGATTTTCCAGCTGAGAGTTTGAAGTGATGGGAGTGGGAGCTTCAAATCCTCTGGGAGGAAAGCTGGTCCCTTCCCTGCAGGGACCCCTTGGCCCAGATGGTCCCAGCTCCCCTCAGAAGCAACTGAAGGACACTGGTCCTCATGATGATCCAGGCCCGTGTTGGTGTGGGGCAGATGAGCAGAGCTGCCCGGGGGGAGGGGATTGCTCCTGGAGGCACTGGGCTCAGGGTGACGTGAGAAACCATCAGCAGCATCTTGTGGGGACACACGGCAGCGTGTGCCACGCCAAGAGCCACCCGCAGGGATCCTGAGGGCGGCTGGAGAAGGTGCTGAGGCTCGAGCAGGGAGGTGTGGGCACCAGGTGTGATTTGGGCTGCTCTGCACCCACTGCTGTGGCTCCTCCTGGGTGGGGGGTGGCTCCTGCGTGCAAGCGTGGGCTCGGGGACTGAATTAGCGCTGCTCTTCAGGGCTGGCAGCAGAGACACCTCCCTGAGTGCCTGCCCAGCCTCCCCGGGGGAGAAGATGAGAGCAGGGAGGAGGTGGGCTCATGGGGTGACAGCAGAGGGGGCGATGTCTGCTCTGGGAATGCACAGGGCTCGTGTCACTTCTGTCAATTCAGCCTTGTTCCTGGTGACAGAACCTCTCCCCACTGTGGAATGTGCAATGAAGCTCCTCTGCCCACCTGCAAGGGAGCACAGGGAGACACTGGTGGGAGTGGGAGCCCGAATAACACCCGATTGGGTCCCTCCCGAGAGCTACCAGCTCGTGTGAGTCCCACCTGCCTGAGCCTGGGGGGGAACAGAGGCACAGGGGCAGGTGGGAACCCAACTGAGGGACTCGAGGAAGGAACCCAACGGAAGGACTCGAGGAAGGAACACACGGGCAGCCCCAGGGTCCTGGTGTGAAGGCACCGGCTGGAGCGAGGGGGTTGTGTGTGCCCGGGGGCATGGGAGACATTGTGGGATGCAGGGGAAGAGCATGGGAGGCACGCAGAGGACTTGCTGTGGGATGTTTAAGAGAGGAATGAAGGTGGAGAAAGGGATGGATCTGGGTGATTCGGGGAAAGAACAAGTGTGGGAAAACAGAGGGATAAGGGGCCGGACAGGGCAGGTTGCATGGGAACAGTTCTCTGGCCAGTCTGCTCCTCTGGCCCTGCCCCACAGCCAGGGGTTGGCACAGGCTGGGGTGTTTGCTGGTGAAACTCCATCCCTGCCCACCCTGGCTGGGGCTCTGTGTCCCACGGGGGTGCGGGGTGAGTGTGGGGACTGGAGCCAGATGGTGGCTCTGAGGGGCGCGTTCAGCCCAGCTGCTGGGGGGTCCACACTGCCCCTGTACCTACGTATGGGTACATTTCCCAGGGGGAACAGGACAAGGGTGTCTGCCTGTCCCTGTCCATGGGGCGCAGGAGGACAAGTCACCTCTTCCAGGAGGGTGAAGGGTTCAGCTTGGGAGCAGCGTCCTCCAGCCTGGGCACCCTCCCCACCACAGCTCTGGGCTGCTCCTGGGACACAGGGAAACCTTTCCACACCCAGCCCCAGGCCTTGGCACCAGCGTGCTGGGATTCAGGGGTCAGGGCTCTCGGAGGCAGCGGGGAAGCCACATCCCTGCTCTGGAGCCAAGGGCAGCAGAGGGTGGAAGGCCAGGAGAAGGGCTGCAGGGAAGGACTGCTAAAACTCGCCAGCATCAGATTCATCTGTGGTGGAGATGGTGCAGCACCCTGAGGAGGACCCTGCTGTGTGCCCAGAGCCCAGGCTCTCATCCTTCAGCCGTGTCCCTGCCAGGTGCATCGGGAGCCCCACGGTAAGCCCGTGTCTGATGGGCTTCCAAAAACCCCTGAGCATCTCCTCCGCCATGGGCACGCCACATCTCCCTGTCAGCTGGTGCTCCTCCATCTCACATCCCACAGCAGTTTGCTTGGCTGATGGCATCTTGCCTTTTTCGTTCTCTAGAACCAGTCAGGGGCCCGTGGATGTTTAATCCAGACACCTTAATTTGTCTATGGAAACATTTAAACCTGAGTAGGGTTTGCTCAGGCCACTTCTCATTGAGATGTAGGTCTGGTTCCAGAGATGATCTGCTCAGAGCGTGAACCTGGAGGACCATGGGGAAGAGGTCTTCCTCGGGACACTGAGTTTTGCTGGCTGGACATTTCGCAGGGAACAGGAGGGGGGTTTTGCTGGGACATTTCTACTTGACTGCAGCTGCTGGATTAGGGCACCAAAGGATGTTATAGCGCAGAGCCACCCTTGGCACTGGTGGCTCTGGAGCTTCTCCCTTGCACAGAAGGGAGTAGACCACAGCCTCTGCACCAGGGGCACCCCCCAGGGATGCTGGGCACACCCAGGGCCGCCAGAGCTGTGGGCAGTGGCCCTGAGGCTGGCCCAGCTGGCCCCAGGGCAGCCCAGAACCTGCAGGGACCTGCGGGCACAGGCTCTGCGCTGCCTCTGGGAAAGGGGGGGCATGGGGGGGTCTCCCCGACACCACCAGTTGCCCCAAAAGCAGCAAACTGGCACCACCCGTTTGAGCCCTGTTGGCACCTTGCTGCTCCCTGCTAGTGCT
>VZRW01013304.1:189660-243075 GCA_013398125.1 Aegotheles bennettii
GAGCTCTGCAGCGGGGTGCGGGGAGCCCGAAATCCCGGGCGCTGCTCCCGCATCCGCCCCCCGGCTCGTGCCGCCGCATCGCCGCTCGCTTCGCTGCTTTCCCTCGGCGTTTTGGGTTTTTTTTAGTTACTTTACAGTCGGGTCTGCGACTCGCCCGGGGGTGCGGGGAGCGGGGACCCGGCTGTGCTCCCTCCCGGGGAGGTGACCCGCAAGGGGGGCAGGGGGACACCCAGCCATGGGGCGGCTGTGGGTGCCCACGCTCCCGGTCCCCACACAGATCCCACCGGGATCGCTTCGGCCCGGAGCTTGGCTCGGGCTGGGGGGCAGCGGGAGGATGGAGCTGGGTGACAGCAGCAAGGGGCCGAGGGGGTGGCTGGCGGTGCTGGGGGAGGAAGGGGCTATATAAAGAACGATTCCCACCCCCCGCTCAGCCGGAGCGCCTGGAAAGCACCCAAACAGGGGCTCTTTCTCCACCAACAGCTCAGGCTGTGAAATGATTGGAAAATAGGCTTTTTAATAATAATAATAGTAAAAAGCAGCCCTATGAATGTCCTCTTGGCAGCCAGTGCTGGCTGTGAAGTGATGCCGTATTTAAAAATCTCTCCATTCCCTTGAATATGTCTCAAGAAAAATAAAGTGCATTTTTGCCTGGCTGCCGCTGATGTTCGTTATTGATCAGCCTGATGCTGCAGCATCCTCCCCGGGGCTCTCCAGCATCCGGGGGCTCCTGGGGGTGGGGGTCTGGTTTGGAGCAGCTGGAGCTGAGGGGGTGCCCACGGGAGGGCAGAGCCTGACAGGGCATGGGGAACGTGGATTTCCAGCCTCGGTGGTGGTGGTGGTGGTGGTGGTCGCCTGGGAGGAGCGAGATGCTGCAGTGGCCGGAGCGCAGGGAGTGCTAGGGCTTGTTCTGTGCTGCCTCATTAACAGCCTGGGCCAGTTTCTTCCCGTTTTATTGTAGTGGCTGAATTCTGCCAGGGATGGTAAAAAAGAGGAGTTAAAAAAAGATCTGGCTTTATTGGAGCTGAGGAGGGGACGCAGGGCGCTCACTGCTGTGTAGAGCAGGAGCTCCGTGGCTTAATGGGATTTTTAAAATGGTACCTGGAATTCAGACTGCTAATCCCATGTCTGGTCTGAACCCTGGCTCTCCAGTTGTGTTCAGGCTCACTTGAGTTTATCTCGTGCCCTGGGGTGGCGGTGCCCCCAGGCCTGCTCTGAACCAGCAGTAGGAAATTTAGCTTAAATTTAGCTTATGGCTGAAAAATGTCCTCATGTTGTGGAGGGAGAGCAGCCGAGGACTGGCCGGGAGGATGCTCGGAACGAGACCAGCAGAGCTTTGTTTTCCACTGCTCATGGGCAGGTGCCACAGCTCTGGTCATGGCTGGTGTTTCCTGCTCATGCAGAGCAAGGTGAAGCTGGTCCCCCAAGGCCCCCAGAAGCCCCCTCTGCAGTGTTGGTAACAGGAGGGATGGGCAAAAATCATCTGAAAAATCATTTATTTTGCTCTTGGGACAATCTCTAAGCTGCTGCTCCCCGTGCTCCAGGCACCCGAAATGACTTCAGGCTCTGCTGGTGGTGTGTCCCCCAAAGCCTGAGGGGAGCTGAGGATGCTGTGTTATAAAACCCCACCAGTCACCGTGGATGAAGAGCGTGAAGCTCTGCTCACTGTGCCAGGGCTCTGCTGTCCTGGCTCAGCAGGGCACCATGGCCAGGGTGCCACAGGGCTGGGGTGACATGGCACGAGGGTCCCACACTGCTCCATCCTGCCTCGGAGGGGACAGCTCAGTTTGGGTGAGATGTTGGCATTTCCAGGATGTGAGACAGATCCAAATGGTAAAATAATTCTGAATGGTGTTTTGAGAGAGAATGGGAGGAGGTGAGGGAGATGTGCAAGTGTCATAGAATCACAGGGTGGTTTGGGTGGGAAGGGACCTCAAAGCTCATCCAGTGCCGCCCCCTGCCATGGGCAGGGACACCTCCCACCACACCAGGGTGCTCCAAGCCCCATCCAACCTGGCCTTCAACACTGCCAGGGAGGGGCAGCCACAGCTTCTCTGGGCACCCTGGGCCAGGCTCTCCCCACCCTCATGGTACAACATTTCTCCCCTCATCACCCTCATCATAAAACATTTCTTCTTACGTCCAAGCAGACCCCACCCATGTTCAATTTAAAACCATTGTCTTGTGCTGGGGAGCCCAGAGCTGGAGGCAGCGCTGCAGGGGGGTGAGGAGAGCGGAGCAGAGGGGGAGCATCCCCTGCCTGGGCCTGCTGGCCACGTGCTGGGGGGGCGGCCCAGGAGATGCTTGGCTTTCTGGGCTGTGAGCCCACATGGCCACCTGGTGTCCCCTTGGTCACCNCATCCATCCATCCAGCCATCCATGCTGGGGATTGCCCTGACCCAGGTGCAGGACTTTGCCCTTGGCCTGGTTGAACTTCATGAGACTCCCATGAACCCATTCCTCCAGCCTGTCCTGGATCTCATCCTGCTGGATGCCATCCCTTCCCTCCAGCACATGGGCTGCATCGCTCAGCTCCCTCCATGTCATCCTGCAAACTGCCTGAGGGTGTGCTCCATCCATCTGTGTCAGTGATGAAGATGTTGAGCAGGCAGTGGAGGTGACATCAGACAGTCCCTGGCCCCACAGGGCCATGTTTCTAGCAAGACTCATTTCCGTGCACTTGCTCCCCATTGCTGAAGCAGTGAGATGATGCCAAGGCACCGTGAGGTGCCTGCCTGGGCCAGGAGAGGGGCTTTCAAGGGGACATGGGGGCTCGGGGGCCGCAGGGGGTCAGTGGCTGGGTGGACCTGGGTGGTTCAAGTTGTGGTTGCTGCTGTTGGAGGAACTTCACGTGCTTGGCGTTAGTGGCCATTACGAAACGTGTGGCTGGGCGATTTCAGGAGGACGGGGCTCTGCCATCAGCATTTCATGCAGCCCATTGGCAGAATTTCTAATAGTTATCGATTTTTGGTGACTGTAGCAGTTGCTGGGCTTTAATTGGGCTGGGAAAGACCACTTGTCTGTTGACAGATCCTCTCCCCGTTCCCTGGCAGACAGTGCTCGCCTGATGTTTTATCTTGCAATTACACGATGGAAGTGTTCCTCGAGATGCTGGGGTGAACACTGCCCAAAGCACAGGTTCAGGCATGGTGGGGAGAAGTTTGGCAGGGCCACCATGCTTGCAGGATGGTGTCCAGGCCTGGCAGGTTTCAGTGCTGGCAGAAGCTCCCCCAGCGTGACAGGGACCTTCTCTGGAGTGATGGCAGGTGGAGAAGAACAGTTTGGACCTGAAAGGTCCTAATTGTCCCCTGGCACAGACCTGATGCGGTGGGACTGGTTCTCTAAGACTGGGTGGCCGCAGTGGTGTTTGTAGGACAGAAGCCTCAACAGCTGCCTGCAACAAAGCACATGTACAAAGTGATGGTCACATTTCTGGTGACCTTCCTATGGGATCTAGAGTCTTGCCTTGCTCAAATGAGTGTTAATTGAGAAGAACCCCTCTGGGGTTTGAAGGCTTGCTCTGTAGTTCTTGTCCAGCATCACACCTCGCTCTGAGTAAGGAGCCATTTCCCAAAGCACGCCAAGGGGAGAGCCATGGGTGCAAAACCAGACCTGCTTTCCCATGTCCTTGCCATGCAGAAGTGGTCAAAGTGTTTTTTCCATTTCCTCCTGCGCCTGTCGCTCCGTTCTGGCAGCCATCTGCAGGTGCCTTTCCCTGGTGATGTCCGTGTGTTTGTGCCGTGCCATTGTCCTGCCCAGCTGGCCAAACCCCCTGGCTCCTGCCTGCCTGCCTGCCGCGGCCCCGTTCCGAGCTCTGCCTCCTGCTTGTGGGAGTTCTGGGGAGGTGGGCATTGAAAATAAAAGGCGAGAGGAAGGGAGGTCGGCTCCAGGTCCTGCTCTGTGGATCCACCCTCTTCCCTCCTGCGGCAGCTGAAGCCTGCTGCACAGCCCCCAGGAGTCTCGGCCAGACCTTGCTCCATCCCATCTCGTTAACAATCCCATGCTGCTCCCACGATGATGTCTCTCTCAGAGGCACAATGTTGAAGTCCCCCGCAGTGGCTGTGTGCAGTGGGAGTCGAGCCGTGTCGGTCTCCATCCGGGCAGTGGAACTCCGCCGGAGCCACCCCCTGGTGCCAAAGTCCTCGCTCACCCCGGACAGAAATATATTTGCTTATTTGAATGCCATTTTCCTTTCCTTTTTTAATCCTCTTGGTTGCCCGGTGTGCTTTCGAGCTCTTCTGTTCAACCAAAAGGGTCGCGTAAATAATTCAGCTCGGCTCCTTCCCTTGCCCGCCGGGGCGCTGGGGCTGTCACGTGCCGGGCGACAGCCGGCGGCTCTGTATTGCGTGTCCACAGCCACCCAGCCTGGCTGGGGGCGGAGGGGTGGGCAGCGATGCTGAAAAGCTGATTTTCTGGGGGCTGGAGGGAGCAGAATTGCTGGGGAAGGCTGTGCACCACAGCTGTCCTTGGACCACGCTTGGTCAGAGCCTCTCCCCGCCGTCAGGGTGCAGCTCTGGGCTGGGGGAGCTCCTTTGCCTGCTCCCCTGGGGGCCTGGAGAAGGTATGAGGCACAGTGAGTCCTTGCTCCCTGGGGTCTGCAGAAGGTGAGGGAGGTGATGCAGAGTGAGCCCACAGCACCTGCTGTGCACGTCCTCTGCCCGAAATGTTCTGCTCCCCAGCAGATGCGGGGTGCCGGGCGTTGCTGTGCTGCAAGAGCACCCACCTTGGGTGAGCCAAAGGAAATGTAGAGGTGGGAAGACCCTTCAAGGCACTTCTAGCATGGTAGCGTGCAAAGCCTGGCCTCTGGGCCAGCTCTGGATGGTGCCTCATGTCCCCAGCCCAGGAGGGGGTGAGGGGACAGGCGGGCTTGGCCTCACAGGGGGGTGCTGAGCCCCGCGGTGCCTCAGTGGCTGCTGGGGACCTCATGGGTGGGTGCAGTGGGGACTTGGTGACCCCACTGAAGCCAATGCTCTTTGCCTCCTGGTACCTGGTGCCACGCTGTGGATGCCGGAGGGTAACCCATGTATGCTGGAGGGTGGGTTCACTGGATGTCTGAGTGGGCTGGAGCCAAAGGGGTTTAGAGCAGCTCCCGTTGTTTTAATTGCAAGTGTCTTTGTCTCTGTGCGAGCTGCTCCCGAGCTATACAAATGTTTGTTTTGCTATGTATCTCCCTGTTAACAAGATTTCTCAGGAAATATGCAAAATTATCACTACAGGCAGAACATGTACAGTAAGGCTCATTAAGCTAAGTACTGTGATAAATTGCTACTTCCAGAAAATTATGTATATTAGCAAAAAGGAGGAGAGTGAGCCCAAGTGGAAGACCCGGGAAGACAGAGCGTGCAGCAACGTCCTGGCTCCGGGCGGCTGGAGGGTGACCTGAGAAACCCGCAGCAGGGGATGGCTCAGTGTCCTTGGACAGTGGTGTCTGCAGGGATGTCCTTGGAGGGGACGCCTGGGGAGGGGAAGGCAAGCGGAGAAGGGTGGCGTGGGAAACAGGAACAGTGATGCTGTGTCAGGACCAGGCCAGGCACAAATCCAACAGGACCGGCTTTGCTGAGAAAAAATACGAAATGAGGCAATTCTGGAAGCACGAGGGGTGGAAAGTTTTGCAGAGCTGGAGGGCAGGGGGAGAGGGCAGGGGGAGAGGGCAGGGGCGATGTGCTGCAGGGTGCCTGCGCTCTGCCAGGGCTGGTGTCTGAAATGTTGCCTTGTTCCCCAAACTGGGGAGCAGACTGGTGGCTGTGGGCAGAGGACAGGCTGTGGCATGTGGTGTGCCGTGGGCTCACAGACTGGTCTGGGTTGGAAGGGACCGTCAAAGCCCATCCAGTGCCACCCCCTGCCATGGGCAGGGACACCTCCCACCACACCAGGGTGCTCCAAGCCCCATCCAACCTGGCCTTCAACACTGCCAGGGAGGGGCAGCCACAGCTTCTCTGGGCACCCTGGGCCAGGCTCTCACCATTTCTCCCCCATGCCCAGCCTGACCCCCCCCTGGTTCCCTGTCAAACCGGTGCCCCTGGCCCTGTCCCTGCAGGCCCTGCTCCAAAGTCCCTCTCCCTCTTCCCTCTGAGCCCCTTCCAGTGCCGAGCGGCCGCAGGAAGGTCCCCCCGGAGCCGTCTCTGCTCCAGGCTGCACAACCCCAACTCTCTCAGCCTTTCTGCAGAGCAGAGGTGTCGCAGCCCTGGGAGCATTTTGGTGCCTCCTCTGGCCCTGCTCTGCCAGCTCCATGTGTGTGTTGTGCTGGGGAGCCCAGAGCTGGAGGCAGCGCTGCAGGGGGGTGAGGAGAGCGGAGCAGAGGGGGAGCATCCCCTGCCTGGGCCTGCTGGCCACGTGCTGGGGGGGCAGCCCATGTCTCTCCATGTCCTGCTGGCACAGGGTATTTGGGAGGTGATGGTGTGAACCCAGAGGCACCCTGCTGCTGATCCTGCAGAAGGCCATAGGCATGGCCCTTCTCTGCTGCACGGCTCCAGTACCTGCTCCACACTGCTGTGGTGGGACACTGACAGGTCACATGGGGAAGAAAGCTGCTTCAGGACCTCAGATCTGCAGGACTGGTGCTGCCCCTGTGCGAGCGGCTCTGGGTGGTTTGCTTATCCAGGCACTGGTGAGAAACCCACCATGAATCCAGTTCCATTTTGGTGCTCACCTTCTCTGGAGCTGCATGCCCGTGTTGTCTAGGTTGAAGTTTGTGAATAGAGGTTTTATTTGCTTTTCTTTAACCTGCCTTGGTTACAAGCAGATCCTAAGTGCTCAGGTCCCACATGAGAGATGTCCTGAAGCAACTTTAAACCTTCTTCAGTGTGGTACTCTGCGTATTTCCAGTGGAGATGCAGGAGAGCCCTACACAGCCACTCTTCTCTGGCAGGAGACTCTCCTCCTCTATCACCTTTTGCAGGAGCCTTGGAAGTGATGAGTGGAGCCCAGGAGACCTGCTACCCTGTCCTTGGGGGCATTCAGAGGACAGTAGGAAGTCCTTCCACTGCAGCAGCCATGGAGAGGTCCGGCTATGGAAAAGCTTCCCCAGTTGCCAAGGGTACTGGCACTGCCCATAGGGAGCAGTTGTCCAGGTCCCTTTGAGGTTGAGGCCAATGCCTTGTGTGTGCAGGCGTGTTTGAGACCTTGCTATTGTACACAACCTCCTTGGCCCATTTCACAACCTGGTTGAGACCTGTTGTAGAGAAGTTGCTTGTCCCTGCTGCTGTTGGACAGCTGTTGAGGGACCACAGTCATCGAATTGTTGAGTGATTTGCATTGGAGGATCTTTGAAGGGCCTTTCCAAGCCAACATGCTTGATGAGTGTCTGTTTGTAGGCACTGCAGTCTGATTCAAAGGATAGCCATTTTACAGACAGCCTTGGTTTCCCCATGTTGATCCTCTCCTGGTGACACGAGCGGTGGGAGCTGTAGTGCCACGTGTGTCACCTCCTCACCTGAGGCTTTCCTTCTCTTTTTGCCAGCAGATTTCCAGTACAGACCTCATGGTCACTGGTGGTCATAGCTAGGGATTAGTATCAATTGTAGGGTGGTTGGTAGACACCAAAGCAAGGTGGTGATCCTGGCAGAAACCTCTCCGAGTGCTGACCCTGGGGAATAGATGGTGGGGTGGAGATGGGAGGTGAGTGCCATGACTGCAGGTGCTTCTGCTGCCCATGAGAAGCTCTGGTCTGCACAGAACCTGTAACAAGATGGTGTCACCATCAGAAGAATGTTGAGAAATTAATTTCAGGTGAATTGAGCCTGCCTGCTTTTTTTCACCCAAATTAGTCTTTAGCCATGATTGCAAATTTGTAAAGTATTGACTCTGAAGTTTCGATGCCTTTGCTGTAGGTCATAGCACTGCCCGTGCCCTAGAGCTGCAGGAGGAGGTTGGTGAGCTCAGCTCCTTGCTCTCCGCAGGACTGGTGGCACCTCTGTCACCTCTGACGTTTGTTCTTAAGTGGAATTTTACGTACCTGCTTCTAAAACTGAGCTTCAGAGTTGACCATGGCTTGGATAAAAGGGTTGGGCTCATGCCAAAGGCTGGTAGCGTGATTCTGCGGCCATGAAAGCCAACACCTAAGGACAAAACTCTGGGAAATTTTGTTCTGCCTTGCACTGCTAAAGTTGGAAATTGGAGATGCTCACTGACTCATGTAGGTGTTGCTGAATGTGAAAGTCATTGTGCCTTGAACTTGGATTCATCAAGAAGTTGTTAGTGGAAGGTACGGGCTGGTTTTGGTGATACTGGGATTCAGCGTAGCTGGGTTGAGGCCTGTGTGTTATAAAACACCCAGTTTGCTGTGCTGCACAGCTCTACTGGGTGTGTAATCTGCACAAAATGCCAAGGCTGAGGCTGTAGGTAATTCAAGCTGTCATCTCAGGTGGTTCAGCTCTCCAAGGTTTTCTCCTGGGAGCAGACCCTCTGGCTGTCTTTGTCCTCAGCCTTGATGCCATCTCCCTGAAAAAACCTTGGAGTCTGACTTCTGCCTCTGAGGACAAGCTTGGTTCGGCTGCTTTAAAACACTAAAGGTGTGAAGGTTCAACACAGCATCCCAGGAGGAGGGTGGGGGTAGCTGGGTGGGTGATTTGGACCTTGTTCACATGAGGCTTCAGCAGCAGGGCTGCAGTGAGGTGCCGAGCATCGCAGAGCTGGGCTGGGATGTTTCCAGGGATCTGGGCATCCGTACATGTCCTGTAGGCTTGTTAAGATGGCCGAGGAGAGATCTCGGTGCAGCTGCCTCCTGAGTTATTCTGACCTCGTCCTCCTCCTCAGTGACGTGCGCAGCCGCACGCTGGAGCTTGAGGAGCAAACGCCACAGGAGCTCTCGGGTGCCAACAGCCGTGCCCTGGGCTCACGGGCTTGGACACGGGGCACGAGGTGGTTGGTGTTGAACCCCTTCATGTGCTGCTCCGTGCTCCGGCCATGACCCAGCTGAGCAGCCTCGTGCTGTGCTTCCCATGGGCACTTTGGTTTTGGGACAGAAAGGGCTGTCATTGTGCAGAGAAAGTCAAGCCCAGATGGCCAAAATTTCTCCAGGTGTCCAGTAAATAAAAAAACCCCTGGATGCAGCCTGGAAGTGAAGCTGGTGAGCAGCATCCTGCGTCTCTTAGGGATCGGGCTTTTTTTTGCTTAACTTCAGGGTCCCTATAAGGAGGGAGGCAGCTGTCATGGCCTTTTCCACTCCTTGTGCTTCTGTGAAGCTTCCTTCTGGTGGGGCTGGGAGCCAGTGCCTGGTCTTGGAGCCCACAGCCCTGTGTGGGGGCTGGAGGCAGGGCTGGGGCTCGCTGCCAGTGTTTCCCGGGAAGGGGCTTGGTGCAGCGCTGCACCAGGGGCCACCTTGGTCCCCTGGGTGACCTTGGTGGTGGCCAAGTCCTTGCTCCTCTGCCCTGGCATGGCTCTGCT
Organism: Aegotheles bennettii; assembly: GCA_013398125.1. Lineage (NCBI taxonomy): Eukaryota > Metazoa > Chordata > Aves > Caprimulgiformes > Aegothelidae > Aegotheles > Aegotheles bennettii. The sequence continues at coordinate 199,042 of VZRW01013304.1, forward strand.
GCCTGTACCTGCTCTGCAGATGCATCTGAACGCGGTTAAATTCATCTGCAACGCTGACAGAGGAGGGCAGGAGCTAAAGCCTGCACGTGGCCAGTGCTGGGATAACAGAGACCTCACAGACTCACAGAACCCTAGGGGTTGGAAGGGACTTCGAAAGCTCATCCAGTCCAACCCCCCTGCCAGAGCAGGGTCACCTAGAGTCCATCACACAGGAATGTCTCCAGCCAAGGAGACTCCACAGCCTCTCTGGGCAGCCTGGTCCAGTGATCTGGCACTCTCACAGGAAAGAAGTTCTTCCTGAGATTCACACGGAACCTCCTGTGCTCCAGTTTGCATCCATTGCCCCCTCGTCACACCCTGCCCCAGCTCGCCCTGCCCCAGCTCACCCTGCCTGCTGCCCCTGGCATTTTGGAGGAGAGCAGCCTTTGAGTCTGGTTGCTTTGGGCTCCTCTGCTGCCTTGCAGGAGGTGCCCGCGGGGCTGGTTTGAGCCAGAGGGATGTAACTTGCTCCATAATGAATTTATTAGCAGTGTGCCTGTTGCAAAACCCACTGAGCCGGGATGCTCTGAGGCTCTGGACCACCTTCCCATCCACTGCTCCACCTTGCCAGGGAGAGCATCGGGGCTTGGCTCTGCCTGCCCTTGGGATTCAGGCCCTTGTGGCAGGGTGTGTTTAACCCTGTGAGGCTGTGGAAGATGCTGGAGGAGCTTGGGCGGGCCTGCCCTCCCTTTCCCTTTCCCTTTCCCTTTCCCTTTCCCTTTCCCTTTCCCTTTCCCTTTCCCTGTCCCTGTCCCCATTCCCTCCCTGTTCCCCCAGCAGCATGGGAAGCACCAGGGAAGCAGCGGCTCCCAGAGCCATCCCTGGTGCCACGCATGGCCTCCAACAGGCTGGGGAAATAAAAACCCCGTGAGAGAGGTGTTACCTTCACCCAGCCTGTGTGGGGGTGAACCCCACAGACCCCAGGTCCCCAGTGCTGCCTGAAAATGCCCAAGACAGTGGCCGGTGTCTGGGGGGGTTGGTCAAACCCCTCCTGCAGAGCTGCTCGCTGGCTGCGTGTGTTAATGAACAGGGGTTCGTGGCTTTGCTGGGCTCTGATCCCTCTCCAACCATTGCTGCCCAAGGCTGGAGGACACCAGGCACACTGGGTGGCTGTGGGATGGGTGACGGGCTGGTTCCTGGGCATGGTGTGTGCAGGCTGCACGCGTGGCATGGGGAAGCTGTGCTCCTCACCGGTCACTGACAAGCAGGGCTTCCACAGGCTGTGAAGGGATTGTTGCTGCTGTGCTGAGCAGCACCAGCAGGCAGCTTTGGCCTAGCCTGGAGCTTTCCGTGAGGCTTTGCAAACCTAGGGTGCTCACAGCCAGGACGTGTGAGGCCAGAGCTCTGTTGGACACTTCAGGTTTCCTTAGGAAAGGTGTTCTGGTGTTGTTCCTACTTTGGCAGCAGTGTACGGGAAGACACTCACACCTGGGGTGAGCGTGGCCACGGGCTGAGCCCTGGGACAGAGGGAGATGCTGAGAGCAGAGTGGAACATCTCCCTTGTGAGGAGAGGCTGAGGAATCTGGGGCTCTTCAGCTTGGAGAAAAGGAGACTGAGGGGTGACCTCACCCATGGTTACAAATATGTAAAGGGTGAGGGGCAGGACGATGGAGCCAAGCTTTTTACAGTGACGACCAATGATAGGACAAGGGGCAATGGATGCAAACTGGAGCACAGGAGGTTCCATGTGAATCTCAGGAAGAACTTCTTTCCTGTGAGAGTGCCAGAGCACTGGACCAGGCTGCCCAGAGAGGCTGTGGAGTCTCCTTGGCTGGAGACATTCAAACCCCACCTGGATGTGTTCCTGTGTGATGGACTCTAGGTGACCCTGCTCTGGCAGGGGGGTTGGACTGGATGAGCTTTCGAGGTCCTTTCCAACCCCTAGGATTCTGTGAGTCTGTGATCCCTCAGTGCCCTGATCCCAGGGAGCTGGGCCTGCCTGCTGGCATCTCCTCCCACTCAAGTCCCGGTGAGCCCCGTAACAAACCCCCACGCCCCCCCTGCCCCCCTTGTGCGGGGGTGTTGGGGGCTGTGGTCAGCCTGGTGCGGTGTGTCGGAGGCGGTGTGGCAGGGAGGGTGTTTCCAGTGACGTGGGATGGACAGATGGTGCCCATCTCCAGCCTGGAGTGACACGTGTCCTCCCGAGCAGCAGGCTCCATCCTTGTAATTTCCTTTTTGCACGGCCCCTGGCTGGGTTTTGTGCCGCTCTCCAGCGTGCAGCAGGGCAGTGCCTGCCCTAAATAACCATCCCCGTGCCCGTGCATCACTGCTCTGCCGTGCCTGGGGGCTGAGCTGCCTCCAGAATAGAAGTTCCTCCAACGAGGCTGTGTGTGGCTTTGGCAGAAACCCTCTCCCTGGGCACTGGGTTGCCTCCCCCCGGAATTTCTGGGACTAACAAAAGGCAGGGTCCAGTGGGCAGCAGGGATGGGACCAGGCAGCGATGTGACATCCTGTGTGCAATGAGCCAGGACAGTTTTGGATGTGGAAGGGACGAGCAGGAGGGGACAGGGAGATGGGCGTCTTGGTGTGCTGACCTGCTGCCTGTCCTCTGCTGCCAGTCCTGTCTGGCCTGCGTGGTCATGGTAAAACCTGTGTTTGAAATTAATGTCAGGGATGCTTTCCTTGCAGGCTTCAGAAAAGGGGCTAAAAATTCCTGCAAATCAGGATCCTGCAAGAACGAAGGCAAGAAAAACTGGATAGGCTTGGGGGAAGAGGTGATCGAGATGCGTTTTTCTGGACAAGACTGCAGTGACTGCTGTTACCCGTCCTGATCACACTGGGGGGTGGCTTTCATAGGATCAGACTGGTTTGAATTGGAAAGGACCTTAAAGGTCACCCAGTGCCACCCCCTGCCATGGGCAGGGACACTTCCCACCACACCAGGGTGCTCCAAGCCCCATCCAACCTGGCCTTCAACACTGCCAGGGAGGGGCAGCCACAGCTTCTCTGGGCACCCTGGGCCAGGCTCTCCCCACCCTCACACCAAACAATTTCTCCCTCATATCCCATCTCCATCTCCCCTCTGGCACTTGGAACCCGTTCCCCCTCAGCCCATCCCTCCCTGCCCTTGGCACCAGTCCCTCTCCAGCTTTCCTGGAGCCCCTTCAGGCACTGGAAGGTGCTCCAAGGTCTCCCTGGAGCCTTCTCTTCTCCAGGCTGAACACCCCCAACTCTCTCAGGCTGTAAATGGCACCTGACCAACCTGATGGTCCCTACGATGGCTCGGTGGGTGTGGGCAGAGCAGTGGGGGTTGTTTGCCTTGGCTTCCCCAGGCCTTTTGACACCGACTGTCACGATGTCCCCACTGACAAGGTGTGGGTTGGATGAGTGGACAGTTGGGTGGATTGGGAAGTGTCTAAGCTGCCGGGCTCATGGTGGTGCAGCACAAAGCCCTGGCAGGGGCGGGGTGTGAAGGAGACAGCACCGGACTTGACCACATGGTGGAGAAAGCAGCTGGTTTGTGCCTGGAAGCCCTTTAGATACCTGATCTGGAAAGGGCTTGAGGGTGATAGCATTTATTTTGCCAAAGTGGGTTTGAGCGAGGCAGGAGAAGTGATGGCAAGGCACATGGGGAAAGAGAGGGCTTGGGTCCCTCCAGCCTGGCTGCCCGGTGCCATCGGGGTGTGACGGAGCCCATGACCAAATCCAGCCCTGGCCCGGGGCTGCACAGGTAGTGTTGGACATGGCTGTGCATCCAGCCCTGCACTGAGCCCGAGTCGTGCTCTGGCTCTCAGTGCTGGTAGGGAGCAGAAGAGGCTGGCGTGGACCTGGAGCAAGGGCAAACTGCTGAATTTTGAAAGCAAAAAGCTTCGGGGAAGAAGCTGAGTCCTGCCTGATGCAGAGGGCATTGCAGTGAGCGTGCAGAGCTCTCGGCCAGTCTGGCCAGGTGCAGGCATGGCTGTGCAGGCAGGGGCCACTGACCCTGATCCCGGCCGTATGCCCAGCCAGAGGGGGTATTTTTACCAATGCAGGGGAGAGATCCAAGTCAAAGCAAGAGAAAGCTCTAGGTGCTCATCCTCAGGTTCATCTTGCCCAGGTCCATGAAAATCTGAATGCACCGACTGGTTCCTGGCTGGCAGCTCCTGCCTGCTGAGCCCATGGCAGGGGGACCCCGCTGTGGCCAGGATGGACATCTCAATTCCTGGCTTCAGGGAACGTTTCTTCTTTGTGCCCACAGAGTGGTGGGTCGAAGCAGCAATGTGTCTGCTTTTCCTTGTCAAGGTGAGGTTTACACTCGAATCACGGTAGCTCTCGAATCTTGAGGTCTTTGGATAAGCCAGTTGTGAAGTGATAACCAAAGTGAAGGGTGCCATGGGCAGCGGCAAGGCTGAAAGCTGAGGTCCTCCTTGCCACCCAAATCAGTCATCCTAGGCTGAAAAGACAGTTGTAAGGGGAAGGATGGATATTTCCTCTGACTTATTTAGGGGTAAGAGGCATCTCTCTGGAGGCTGTACTGACTAGCTCTGCAAGGTGCAAAGGGGCCGTGGTTTGATATATAGACATCTGCAGGGTGTGGGACAATTATGAGATGAACAGAGACAGCCCTCTCTCTTAAATCTGCTCCATTGCACTGGCTCCTTCTCTCTCATGAAGATGGAATAAGAAGAAACTTTCCTACCCCATTAATTTTCCATCTCCCTCCATCATGTATCTGCTTTGGATAAAATCTTCTAAATGTCTCCTATCCAGAGGACTGTAATTTTTCTTTCCCCTGTGAGCTTGTGTCCTCTGCCTCGCTGGGACGGGAGGTGTTTTCATCTCTGGTGACAATGACACATACACTGCTGCAGACAAGGACAACTCCTCATTTGCCTGCTGTGACTTCTCTAGTTCTGTTGTATTTTCTGTTCTCTTCCATCTTTCCTGCACATTGCGATGTCCCTCGTGCCCATGTCAGCATCCCTTGTGCTTTCCCATCACAGCATCCCTTGTGTTATCCATCACAGCATCCCCTGTGTTATCCCCTTGCAGCATCCCTCATCGGCAGCACCCCTCGTCTTATTATGCTTTCCCCTTTCAGCATCCCTTGTGTTATCCTCTTGCAGCGTCCCTTGTGCTTTCCCATCACAGCATCCCTTGTGTTATCCATCACAGCATCCCCTGTGTTATCCCCTTGCAGCATCCCTTGTGCTTTCCCCTTGCAGCATCCCTTGTGTTATCCCATTGCACCATCCCTCATCTTATCCATCACAGCATCCCTCGTGCTTTCCCATTGCAGCATCCCCCGTGTTCTCCATCGCAGCATCCCTTGTGTTATCCCCTGGCAGCACCCCTCGTCTTATTCATCACAGCATCCCTCGTGCTTTCCCCTTGCAGCATCCCTTGTGTTAGGGTTGGAAGGGACCTCGAAAGCTATCCATCACAACATCCCCTGTGTTATCCATCACAGCATCCCTTGTGTTATCCCCTGGCAGCACCCCTCGTCTTATTCATCACAGCATCCCTCGTGCTTTCCCCTTGCAGCATCCCTTGTGCTTTCCTGTCACAGCATCCCTGGTGCTTTCCCTGTGCTGTGTCCCAGGTGTTTTCCCCTCACTGCTGCCTGCAGAGCCGTTGTGCTCGCACACAGCCAAGTGTAGCCCATGCAGTGCCCCCTCCAGCTCTGCACACACACAGTGTCACTGCTCTGGCTCTGTGGTGGCCATGGCAGCCATGCTGATGGTACCTGGCTGTGGTGGGGGTTTGTGTCCTGCCTGTGTAGCTGGGGTTGGCCGTCCTCTGCAATCTTGATGTCCCCTCTGGTGTGGCAGTGCCCGGGACGTCCCGTGCTCTGGCTGGCCCCAGCTCCTGGAAACAAGTGAGCAATGGAGAGGGGAAAGATGCCCCTGAGGAGCTCCTCAAAGGGAGCTGCAGACGTTGCAGGAAGCACTTGTTGATGCCTCTCTCTGTGTCATTGCAGGCGAAGGACAGTGATGATGACGATGAAGTCACTGTCAGCGTGGACCGGGACCGCTTCATGGACGAGTTCTTTGAGCAGGTGAGGGGTTTGTTTCCCCAGTGCAGCTTCACAGCCAGCTCAGCCCTTGCCATGAGCGTGGTGGGGATGGGGGTCTGGCCCTGGCTGATGCTCAGGCTCCTCAGAGCGCTCTGTGGCAGGACCCAGGTGTCCCTGCAGACCTGGGGCTGTGATGAGCTTACCTGGCCCCATGGATGCTTTGCTGCTCCACCTCCTCCTGAGGAACCAGTGGGGCAGCTGGGCCAGGCTGTGGGGTGCAGGCGAGCTCCAGCTCCCCAGCCTCTCCTGGAAGCACCTCTGCAGAGTGGCGGTTCCTGCATGGCATTGATTTAATTCTGTGCCTCTCGTTACCAAACAAGAGGTTGTCTTCTGGCATGTGGGTGGCTGTAAGAGCTGCATGCGGATTTTTAGCACACCCTTAGCATGACATGTGTGTAGGGGGTGTTAAAATGTCTCTGTGCAGGCGAATGGAGTGGGGACTGAAAAAAATCTGACGTGCAGATGGAGGAAGATGAGCAAAGTGGTGGTGTGAGTCGAAGGAGAAGACAGAGCTGGAGGGTGGGCAGCCCGACAGGCAGAGGGCACATGTAGAGGTTCTCCCTCTCGGCGACGCCAATGCCCGTGTGTCTCCTTGGAATACAGGAGAACAGGGAAGATGCCAGTGCGGGTTTGCTGGCAAATTTGGGCTGGCTGGTCTGCGGGGTGAGAGTCAAACTGGGCTTCTCAGCCCTGGAGTGAAGAGCCATGGGGGAGTGAGCCAGGACCAAGCCTGGCTTGTGCGGCCTCAGCAGTGTTCTCCTTGCCAGGGGGTCTGGGAATCCGTGGATCTGGTGCTGATTTAAATAAGCTCCAGGTGTTTCTGCAGGTGTGACCCCAAATAATAATATAATATGTCAATAATGTATAATAATATATATTATAGTACATAATACATAATACATAATACATAATACATAATAATAAAATAGGGTAGATTTAGATTGGATATCAGGAAGAAATTGTTTGGTGTGAGGGTGGTGAGAGCCTGGCCCAGGGTGCCCAGAGAAGCTGTGGCTGCCCCTCCCTGGCAGTGTTGAAGGCCAGGGTGGATGGGGCTTGGAGCAACCTGGTGTGGTGGNATATAATATATTAATAATATACAAGAGTATAACAATTTAAATAAACCCCAAATGTGACTGCAAAGCCAGCTGCTGTATGTGAAATGTCTGATTTCATGGTGGTCCTATACTTTGAGGATCCAGCTGGAAAATATTCATCCAGGAGGACGTTTGCTGTGGTTTAGATGTGTCATGGTTGCTTTGGGATGGGGCTTACCAATCCTTCCTCTTTCCAAAAGTCCAGGCCTCTCACAGCAGACTTGTCTTCTTGTCCATCTCCACAGGTGGAAGAAATCCGAGGATTCATTGATAAAATTTCAGAGAACGTGGAGGAAGTGAAGAGGAAGCACAGTGCCATTCTTGCTTCGCCCAACCCCGATGAGAGTGAGTGAGCTGTGATCTGCTCGTGTCCCCACGGGCACCTGGCTGTGCTGGGCTGGGCCCCTTGTGGGGTGGATGGAGTCAGGCAGAAGTCCTCTTGTCTTCAGGTGGCCGTGGCTGGGAAGCCACGTGCTGCCAAAGTGGCTGATGGCCGTGGTGAAGGAGGGCTGGGACCTGCGTGGGAAGGAGATGGAGGGGTGGCTGATGGCTTTCTGACCTCAAGAGGTGGAGAAGGTCCAGGAAGGCTGCTGGGGGGAGAATTCCTGAAGGGTGGAGCAATGAGGCTGAAAGAGCAAGTGGCTGGTTTTCTGCTGGTTGGCCATTGTCTTGCCCTGGGCTGTCTGGGGAGGGTACGTGGGGGAGGCAGCAATTGCAGAACCAGTTGAGCATGGCCTGTTTGGCCCAGGAATGGTGCAGCCCAGGAATGGAGCCCACGGTGTGCATGTGTGACACTCTCCTCTCCATCCTGAAGGACATTTTGTTGCTGGCTGGCCAAAGAGCCTGTCCCTTCTGGACCTTACTGATGTATTGCTGATTTCTTCCCCAGTCTGCTGTTCCTGAGAAGGGGTTCCTTGCCAGGGACAGAAGTTAAGGATAGGAGCACCCAAGAGGGGGCAACATTTGGGAGTCTGCAGGGCTTGGCAGGGTGGGAGCTGTGGGTGAGGAGTTTCCATGTCCCCAGGTGTGAGCAGTGCATCTCCTGGGGAGCTGAAGGAGCTGGAGGAGCCGGCACTGGGTGCTGGTGGGATCAGCTGGGCTTCCTTAGCACAGAGCCTTTGGTGTTTGCAACCCCCTCTCTGGAGCAGGTGGGACTGAGGTGCTGAGCGGTGGGAGGGAGAGCAGGGCTGAGCAGAGCTGCCTGTTGGTAGGGCTGGACCCTACATGGGCTCACCTGCTGAGGGACATCGTTTGAACGTCTCTGCTGCCCCAAGCTGGTCCTTCAGTCTTGCTGTGAGCCCACAGGAGCTTTCCTTTGTCCGCCTCCCTGCTGGTGCTGGTGGTGGCAGGGCTGATGGCTGCTGCAGGGCAGATGGTGCAGGATGGCTCCGAGCTGCCAGCAGCCCTGGCCATTGGCAATGGTGTTGCTTGCGTGGGCCAGTGGGTGACTGCTGAGGAGCTGAATGCTGCTCGTGGCCTCCAGCCTGCAGTGGGCCTGGTGCAGAGCTGTGATTTAGAGGGCTGCAAAGCTGAGACCAGGTCTCTGTCTCACAATCCACCCTCCTCCCATCCACTTCTCTTCATGTGCCCAGTGCCATTCCAGGTCTGCTCGTATCCGACTGTGAATTGTTTCTAGAGGTCCCAGGAGGTTGTCTGGACTCACATTTTCTCGTGTCCAGCCCTGTGTCAGATCAATAGATATTGCTAATTGCTTGGAAGAACCTGGTCCTTCCCAATTTTCTCACACTTCCCTCTCCTGGCAGCGGTTCCTCGGCTCTAATCCACTTGGCCAAGCCTGGAAGCCAGGGATTTTCTCAAGGGAATTCACGTGTCTCAGGCTGTTGCTCAATCATCCTCCAGGCTTTTTTGGCCTGTGCTTGCACTGTGAGATGCTGCAGCGTGTTTGGGTGTTTCAGGGAATTGCTGTCATTGCTGTGCTCCTGGCTGCTGGGCTCGTGCCGCGTGCGGCGACACCGTGGCCGCTTGGGGCTGAGCCAGAGCTGGGCCTGCAAAGGGCACTCCTGGCCTAAAAGCGTAATAATCTATTTAAAACTCTGAGATCTGCAGTGGACAAGACACTGTGACATTGGCGTGACTTCCAGAAGCATCCAAGATGCTGGGATTGCTTCTGGTTTTGCTTTACAGTGTTACCTTGCCTTGGTGTTGCAGAAAATTCAGTTTATAATGCCCAAAACTGTTTGGGCAGCAAAAGGAGAGCCCACACCTTGATTAGAAATCAGAGTTCTGCAGCATGTGGTGTGCCCAGGAGGTGCAGTGGGGCTGGGAAGGTGCACAATGATAGACAGACCCACAGAATCACAGAGTGATCACAGGGTTGGAAGGGACCTTCAAAGCCCATCCAGTGCCACCCCCTGCCATGGGCAGGGACACCTCCCACCACACCAGGCTGCTCCAAGCCCCATCCAACCTGGCCTTCAACACTGCCAGGCAGGGGCAGCCACAGCTTCTCTGGGCACCCTGGGCCAGGCTCTCACCATTTCTCCCCCATGCCCAGCCTGACCCCCCCCTGGTTCCCTGTCAAACCGGTGCCCCTGGCCCTGTCCCTGCAGGCCCTGCTCCAAAGTCCCTCTCCCTCTTCCCTCTGAGCCCCTTCCAGTGCCGAGCGGCCGCAGGAAGGTCCCCCCGGAGCCGTCTCTGCTCCAGGCTGCACAACCCCAACTCTCTCAGCCTTTCTGCAGAGCAGAGGTGTCGCAGCCCTGGGAGCATTTTGGTGCCTCCTCTGGCCCTGCTCTGCCAGCTCCATGTGTGTGTTGTGCTGGGGAGCCCAGAGCTGGAGGCAGCGCTGCAGGGGGGTGAGGAGAGCGGAGCAGAGGGGGAGCTTCCCCTGCCTGGGCCTGCTGGCCACGTGCTGGGGGGGCAGCCCAGGAGACGCTTGGCTTTCTGGGCTGTGAGCCCACATGGCCGCCTGGTGTCCCCTTGGTCACCCACCAGTATCCCCCAGTCCTTCTCCGCAGGGCGGCTCCCCATCCATCTACCCATCCATCCACTCATCCACCCACCCACCCATCCCTCCCTCCTTCCCTCCCTCCAGGATGTGCTGGGGCTGCCGGTGGTGTGGTGCCAGCTGAGCCATGTTCCTAGGGCAGCACCCACGTGCCACCATTGCTGGAGCAGGACGTGTGCCCTGTCTGAGCACTGCTCCCTTCTGTCCCATGATACCTGGGAGTGGGACATTGAAAGTGGTCATCGGTGTCGTTAGGACAGGAGGCAACCTTGGATGTAGCTGTGGGGGTCCACTTAGATGATCTAGTGAGGCATTAAATTCATGTGACCTTGTAAGGGCAGGCTCTGGGGCTCTGGGTCAGCTCTTGGGATAGCTCAGTGTTGGACTGGATGATCATGAAAGTCTCTTCCAACCTTGATTCTGTGACTGGGTGGTCTTTAAAGGTCCACTCCAACCCAAAGCGTCCTGTGAGGACTGATGAGGTACAGCTTGCAGCGTTTCCATTTCCCAGTGACTCTGTCAGACCAAGAACACCATCGCTCCATGTCCATCTGCTCTTTCAACCCCTGGTGAGACCCATGAAACATGGCAGAAGTTCAACCCAAGACGAGATTAACCACAGGTTGGAGCTTGGTCCTGGGCTTCGGTGGGGTGAGGGCCATGGAGGGCCCCATGGGGGTGAAGCAGTGCAGCGGGGACTGGCAGCCACCCACCATCCCCCTGTGCTCCTGAGCCTGCAGAGAACCTGGTGATGAATGCAAAGGGAAGTTAATTTACTGAGATTAATTTGGAAATCAAGAAGTGAGGTTTCCTGAGGCGTGAGAGGGGGATGCAGCTGAGGGGCATTAAAATGGAGGTGGTGAAAGGCTGCTCTCAGTGTGTGCTCACTGGTGTTTGCTCTTTAGCATGGCAGATGGATGTCACCTGTGGTGACAATCAAAGCAAGACGATGCTCTTTACAGGGGCCAAACTCATGGGGGGATATGGGATGTCCCCTCTGGAACAGCACCTCGGTTATTTCTTAGTGATCTCTAAGCACTTTAGCATCATATGAATCCTCCACTCCAAAGGTGGTGGGAAGCCATCCTGCAGGGTATCAGGAGGACACAGACTTCTCGTTCTTGTCTGGAGGGGAATGTGCTGTGTGTGGCACAGCTCCATTTGGGGTGTGGTGCAGCTCCTCCATCAAGAGATACAAACTCCGTAAACAGCACTGACACGTTCCTCCTTGAGTTGGAGGACCTTAGGGAGAGGCTTCAGAACATCGGGGCAGAGCTGGCCTGGTAATGTGGAAAATGGGTGAGCAGTGGTTGGAGTTGCTGTTGGTGCACTGAGTGGAGGGGGGAAGGGAGGGATGGGCAGTGTCTGCTGGCAGAGTTCACACAATCACAGAATGTCAGGGGTTGGAAGGGACCTCGAAAGCTCACCCAGTCCAACCCCCTGCCAGAGCAGGACCACCCAGACCAGGGCACACAGGAATGCATCCAGTCAGGGTTTGAATGTCTTCAGAGAAGGAGACTCCACAGCCTCTCTGGGCAGCCTGGCCCAGTGCTCTGTCACCTTACAGTGACAAAGTTCTTCCTTATGTTCACCCGGAACCTCCTGTGTTCACCTTGCACCCGTTCCCCCTTGTCCTATCCCTGGCCATCCCTGAGAAGAGCCTGGCTCCATCGTCCTGACCCTCCCCCTTTGCATATTTATAAACATTCATGAGGTCCCCGCTCAGTCTCCTTTTTTCCAAGCTAAAGAGCCCCAGCTCCCTCAGCCTCTCCTCACAAGGGAGATGTTCCACTCCCTTCATCATCTCTGTGGCTCTGCCCTGGACTCTTCCAGGCAGAGTTGCTGCTTTCTCAGGGTCTCTTGCTAGAAGAAAGACTCCACAGGTACAACCCTGCTGGAACCTGTGTCTGGAAAGGCTGCACGCTTGGGTGGATGCAGCCCTTGGTGCTGTCCTGCAGGGGCTCTGCTGCTGCAGAAGGTGATGTCTGGGTGTCTGTGTGAGACCTGGGTCTGCCCACCTGTGGGTGCAGGGCAGAGGTGCTGGGCTGGCTCTGTGTTGCACAGAAGGGCTCATCCCTGCCCTCCCCTCCCACTGATCCCTCTCCTGGCTGCACAGTCTGTGCTTGGATCCGCCTTGCTGCTGGGTGGGCAGCTGCTGTGCCATGGTGCCAGTGAGGTGGAGCCCTCCCCCACCCCCCTGCCTGCACCTGGTGGCTCTGGAGGGCTCATCCTGAGTGCAGTGGATCAGGGAGGGACCTCCATGGTGCTGCTCTGTGCCGCGGGGTGGGCAGCATCGTGTCAGGGCTTGGGGGGCTTGGGGTGGCTGGGGTGTTGCATCCATTGAATCCCAGACTGGTTTGGGTTGGAAGGGACCTTAAAGCTCATCTAGTTGCAACCCCCCTGCCATGGGCAGGGACACCTCCCACCACACCAGGGTGCTCCAAGCCCCATCCAACCTGGCCTTCAACACTGCCAGGGAGGGGCAGCCACAGCTTCTCTGGGCACCCTGGGCCAGGCTCTCACCACCCTCACACCAAAGAATTTCTCCCTCACGTCCCATCTCCATCTCCCCTCTGACAATTGGAACCCATTCCCCCTCGTCCCATCACTCCCTGCCCTTGGCACCAGCCCCTCTCAGATGTATTCCTCCTCAGGTCGGAGCCGTTGCTGCTCCTACTCCTGATTTGAGTCACAGCTCCTGGTAAACCCATTCCTGAAATCCGGTGGGCTGCTGCATCTGTTGTCACTCCTGGCCCTTGGAGCAGGTTGTTCATCCTTGGTCCTTGGTCAGGGCCACTCCCCAGAGGGGGTGGCTTCAAGTGTCAAGTTGCCAACCAGAGAGAAATGAAATTATGTTGTTTTTTTATTTCCATGGTGGTTGGAGAGGACCTCTCTTCATCCATCTGCTCTGTGCATCCCATCCCTCCCCGTGGCCGTGCTCCGTGGCCCCTTGTTGCTGCAGCGTCTCACAGGCTCTCTTTGCTGAATGAATTGCCTCTGGGGACATAAATCTTTCAATCTGAAGTTGTGTCTTTCAGCCTGTCAGCTCAGTCTGTCCCCGCAGGCTTCAGAAGACCCGATAAATATTTCAGACCTGGAAGTAGGTCCATTATGGCTCTGCACCAGGGTGGAAGGGGAGGTTCAGTTGCACGTACACTTGACCTCCAGTTTCATAATTGAAGCTGTGCAGAATGGAGGTGATGGCTTTGGACACCAGGGCACAGGTCCTGGGTGACTTTGTTCAGGCTCTCTGTCTGCTGGAGGATATTTGAGTTACTTGGAGAGTGGCCTCTCTAATCCCTAGCGGACCATCTCCTGACAGAGATGTGCCAGGTGGCCAAGGAGACAAATCGTAGCTGCTCACCTCTGTTTAATGTGTTGAGACAGCACTGGTGGTGCCAAAAAGACAATTTGGAGTTGTCTTGGTGCCAAGGCTCTTTGCCCTTCTGGCTTCATCCTGTCAGGTCCACACAGTGGCTCAGTCATTTTGCAAGGGCTTTGCACAGTCCCTGCCCCCCCTGTCCCTGTCACCTGCCCCAGCTCTGCTTTGGAAGGCCTGGGTTACCCCAGAGTGTGAGGTCTCCAGGGTTTTTGGGGGTCCCTGGCTGCTGGTCAGCATTTCTTGAGCTTTTCAGACTGGGCTGCCCTTCTCTTCCCTCATCAGTTGTTACCCCCCCAGAAGTAGGAGTCTGTCCATGTGGGAAAGGCCAGGGGTTCCCGTGCCCATAGAATCGTAGAATCATTATGGTTGGAAGGGACCTCCAGGGTCATCCAGTCCAACCTTTATCCCATCATATTCCTAACCATTAGACCATTAGACCATGGCCTCAAGTGAGGTCCAGATGGTGGGTGCTGGGCCAGGACACCCACAGACAGGGAGCATTTGAAGGGATGAACAGAGTGAGGGGTGGAGAGTCATGGTGGCACCTCTGCGTGTGAGCAAGAGCCTCAGCTGTACGCTGGGTTCTTGAGAGGACTGTCCAGGGAATGGGCAGTTCAGCCCTCCCAGTGCCTCCAGGGGATCCCTGGTGGAGCTTGGGAACAAGCTGGCAAAGTGCCAGCACAGCACCTCCTGGCACCAGTTCAGCGGCAGCGTGGGGTGCAGATGGAGCAGGGGCGAGTGTGGGTTCAGGGATGCTCAGGCCCTGGGTGCAGGGATGCTCAGGCTGTGGATGCAGGGATGCTCAGGCCCTGGGTGCAGGGATGCTCAGGCCCTGGGTGCAGGGATCCTCAGGCTGTGGATGCAGGGATGCTCAGGCTGTGGATGCAGGGATGCTCAGGCCATGGATGCAGGGATGTTTAGGCTACTCCTCACCTTCCCATGGCACTGCTGCTGCTCAACATGGACCTGTGTGGTGCTCCTGCAGCCATGTCATGCCTGACATGGTGGCACCTGTTTCCATCCCTTGGGTGCTGCCCATGGGTACAGGGTGCATGGACTTTCTGTGCATGAACTCCACCTTGCAGCAGTGGTGCTGGGGACATCTCTGTCCCCTCTCCCTTGTGTCTGTTTGGCTTTGTCCTGGTCTGAGCCAGGACAGAACCAATTTTCTTCTTAGTAATTTAGGTTTTCTGCTAAGTCTCTTCTAAGTAGCTGCACTTGCTGAAGTTAACAGCACGTTTTTCAGCCAGTGTCTGCTTCTAGGACTGATCACGCTCGCTGTTTGTAGTTACAGTTGGAGTTTGTGGAACCAAGGCCACTGCTTGGTTCTGCTAAACTGCTTCTGTGCTGGAAATGAAAGGGATCAAAGGGGTCACCTGGGACCCTCCTGCAGGGAGGAGGGGACTGAACAGGTGACAAAACTGACCAAACACAGTATTCCATCCCATGGTGTCCCACTTGAGACAAACTCGGGATCACGGGGTCAAGCTCTTCTTTGTCCATGGCCGGTGTCCTGGGGGGACTCTGTCCATTCACTCCAGGAGACCACCTGGGACTTTCCCAGGGCCCTGCAGCCACGGTGGTGACGTGAGCGTTACTGGGGGAGCGTGATAGTGTTTTTGTATATATTTGTATATACTTCATCATTTTCTTTCTCATCATTATTGTTTTCATTAAAGCAGTGTAGTTTAGTTTCCATCCCTTGAGTCACTCTCCCTTATTCTTTTTCCTTTCCCTTTCTGGGATGGGTGAGGGGGATAATAGCATCTGTCATTCATTTATTTACCAGCCTTGAACCTAGACAGGCTTTTTCTTCCGTGTCTCCTGCCACGTGCTACTCATTAGTCCAGGTGAGGTTCCCTTTCACAGCCCCCCTGCACACCCGAGCTTTGTGATCGCCAGCACCTCTTGTCTGCTCTGTCATCCCAGCAGCACTGGGTGATCCTGACACCGGGCGGATGCAGAGTAAGTATCAATTAACTGTAGTCTGATTCATGGCAACATAAAAAAAAGGAGTGAAAATCAGCTGCTCTGTAATTATTTTGGGCTTAATTTAGACCAAGCAGTTAGTGGCACTCCTGGAAGTCGTGTTCTCGCTGCCGCGGGGTTCAGCTTTTGCTGGAAAGCTTCATCTCCTTCAGGCTGTGCCCCTTGTTGCACCTCAGAGCCTGTTATGTGATGGGCAATGAGGAGGTGACTTCTGGAGCAAGGTCTGTCCTTGCTGCCAGTGGCACTGCTGCTCCTGTCGTGGCACAGGAGGGCTCCGGTGGCTCCTTGGCTCTGTGCATCTGGCAGCAGTGCAGCCCCGGGCTGGTCCCACAGCCCCCGTTCTCGCCGTGTCCCGGGTGGCTTGGAGGTGACAGCCTGGGGGTGAGGGAACATGGGACCATCACTGCCCCAAGCCCTGATGTCCCTTGCACCCTCACGTCTTTCTCTGCTGACTCCTATGGTCTGTGTGTGAATTTGGCCCCGCTGCCCACCCTGTGCCTCCCCCTCAGCACTCCCCAGCCTTGGTGGGTGCTGGAGCCGTGGCTGGGGTCCGGGCGGGTGGGGGAGCCCGGCTGGGCCATGCTGGAGGTCCTGGCAGCACGGGAAGGCTGCCAACCCTCTGCTGCAGCCTGGCTTGTTTGGCCCAGGGAGGCTGGGAAGAGGGAGGAAAGCGAGAGAGGAGCAGAAATGAGAGGGGATGTGGCAGCTGTGGCTGGCAGAGTTCAGCCCTTCTTGCCTGCAGGTTGGCCAGGCCAGGGCTCTCCCAGCAAGCCACGGGTCCAGCAGGCTGGGTGGCTGCACCTGGCTGGCCCTGGGCTCTCCTTGCCTCTCCCTGCTGGATTCCTAGCAGTTGGTTATCACGGTTTAACACTGGTCCAGCAATTAAATGAATGACAGATGCTCTCTGTTAACCCCTCTCCCTTCCCAGGAAGGCAAAGGACAGAGAATAAGGGAAGAGACCAAACCCTCTCTCTCAGGGGTGCTGGGGACACGTGTTGCTGTGGCACCGCTCGTGGGTGTTGGTTGCTTTTGACTCCAGCCTGTGGTTGAGTTTCCCTCATCTCACAGCAGCCATGATCCCCTCCCCATCCCTTCCCGTGCTCCAGGCAGCGTGGGAATCGCTGTGATTCCTACTGTGTTAGGCTTGGTGCTGGTGGGAGCCAGGGAGGGGGCTGGAGGCCAGTGTGCAGGCAGGAACGGGGCAGAGCAGGATGCTCTCCAGCAGACCAAACCCGAACCCATCAGTGGATGCTTTGCAGCTGGATCCCAGCTTCCTCCTGCTGGATCGCCATTGTCTCCATGCTGACACCGGTGGATAATCCCCTACTTGCAGAAGCAGGAGGCTGAGATGGGTGAGCCGTAAATCCTGTTACTGCGCTTTCCCGGGATTAGTCCGGCACGGGGAGGGCTTGGTGCTTTCTAGGCATGGTGAGAGCCTGGGTCTGCCTGGCAGAGCAGTCAGGGGTGCAGGCAGGAGGAGCGTGCCCAGAGGTCCTGTGATCTCTGGGCATCTCCAGCATCACCCACACCTGGGGATCACGCTGTGGCAAGGGGCTCCAAGGGGGGTTCCAAGAACTGACTTTACAAAGCTATGGCTGATTTATTGAGAGATGAAAAAGTCAGGGGTGGAGAATTGGAATCTGCTGGAAACATCTCGAGGAGCTAAAAAACCCCTTGAGTTTGGGGCAGCTGGGAAAATAGCAGTTGTGTGTGTGTGTCTTTGGGTAACCTTTGCCCACGTGTGGTGGAGGTGTGCCCGTGCTCTATTTCAGGTGGGAGGAGGAGGGGGAGAAGGAATCGATTCAAGTGGAGATTCTGGGCAAGTGGTGGGAGGAAGCAGGGGACAGATCAGGAAATGCCAGTGCTGAAGGACCCTGAGAGCTTTTGCAGCGTGGACAAACAGGAGCAGAGTGAGGAGGTGGGACAGGTCCCATTTGGTTGGGCTGGTTAGGTAGGTGGTCACAGACTGGGGAGCAGAGACCATGGTTGCAACACGAGAGACTTCATGCTAGACAGGGCTGGTGTTTGCTAGATGTGGCTCCTCTTACCCCTTGGGTCGTGGTGGCAAAGGAGCATCCCTGGGTCTGCTGTGTTCTCCTCTGGAGCGAGTGGGTGTGAGTGCTGCAGCTGGATTGTCTGTCCTCAGCTTGAGAACAACGTGTGTCAACTGCCAGAGATGCTGAGGAGAAACTGGGAGGGTGACCAAAGGGCTGACAGCCAAGGTGCCCAGGGAGAGCAGGTTGGACAGTGCTGGGACAGGTTCCGAGACCCTCCTGCAGGGAGCAGAGCCCCTACAGTCACCCTCGGTGCCAGGGAGCACCCAGCTAGACAAGCCCAGCCAGGGGATGGGTTTGGTACTGGGGTGGGTGGCTCACTGCTGGGAAGGGGTGCCTGTCCCACCCCTGGCCATTGTCAGTGGAGAGCAGGGGTCCTTATGGAACCAGTTCAGGGAACAGTGACCAGTGGGTCAGGCTGGGACATGGGCTGCCCGCCCACTGCTGGGCTTACTGGAGTTGTACAGGGTTCAGGCAGCACCCAGAGTGCTGCTGGAGGTGGTCAGGAGGGACCTGTGACCTGTGACCTGTGACCTGTGAATAAAGAAGTGAAGAGAGCTAGAACAGGCTCACGGGATGGTGCAGTCCGGTGCATGGGCCCGTTGTGTGTCAGTGGGGCTGTGCAGGACAGGGACCTGCACCCAGAGGGGCAGAAACCACCACTCTGAGAAACAGGAGAGGAAGGAGAGGGGTGAGGACAGAGAGGATTTCCACTCTTGGCTCTGCAGACCCAAACCAGTGTGTTACCCAGTGCTCAGAAACAGCCTGACATTGCAGTGTGGTAAGGGAGAAGAGAAATCATTCTGGGGGGAAGGCTTGGAATCCAGTCCTGTTCTTCTTTGAAGGTAGCTAATGCAGCACTGCTGTGTTTGAGTGAATCCCTGCAGGAATCAAGGGTTTGAATGTCGGTCCAGATCTTTTCAGTGCTTGTTTTAGGAGAAAATATCAATGCAGAAGAGATCTCCCATTTACCCCCAAACTCCCCCCAAAATCTCTGTATTTCATTGCCTTGCCACACCGCCCACCTTCAGCATGGAGCTCCTGCCTACTCTCCTGACACGTCGTGCCAGCCCCCGTGCTCTGGGGGCTCTGCTGGCTGCACTCCTGCTGCACCCGTGGGTCTGATCCCATTCCCAGGGGCGGCTGGTCCATGCATCCCATTCCCGGGGGCTGCTGCATCCCGACCCCAAGGGCTGCTGCATCCCGACCCTGGGGGCAGCTGGTACATGCATCCCATTCCCGGGGGCTGTTGCATCCCATTCCTGGGGGCTGCTGCATCCCGATCCCAGGGGGAAGCTGGTCTGTGCATCCCATTCCCGGGGGCTGCTGCATCCCATTCCCGGGGGCTGCTGCATCCTGACCCCAAGGGCTGCTGCATCCCAACCCTGGGGGTGGCTGGTCCATGCATCCCATTCCCGGGGGCTGCTGCATCCCGACCCCAAGGGCTGCTGGTCCGTGCATCCCACCTTGGCATGCGGGTGGATCAGCAGCTGCAGGGGGGTGGTCACAGTGATGCTTTCCCTGCCAAGCAGGAAGATGGTGGTCCCAGCAGGAGGTGTTGCCCAGTTGCCATTACTGGGAGCCCTGTGGAGAGGGCTCTGCCTCCCGGCAAGCACCTGGGAGCTGCTCATTGGGAGCGGTGCCAGCTCCAGCCCCTCCTGGCAGAGCCTCGCTGCCTGCCCAGCCTGGGCTCCTCAGCTCCATTCCCAGAGGTGACCTGATGGTGTTTAACGAGGGCATTGGAGGTGCTGGCAGGAGCACCCATGGATAGATCCAGGCTGTTCCTCCTACTGCTCTCCAGCCCTGTGGATGTTGGGGTTCATCAGCCCTCCCATGGGGTGTGCATGGACATCCCCATGGATGCTCACCAGCCAGGCATGCAGCTCAGGCATCCGTGGGACATCTCTGAGTATGGCTGTGACCTCCAGTTTCCCAAGATGGCCAGGAGCTGCCCAAAAGCTTAATTAGGACTTGGGGTTTATTTTTGTTTCCCCTTGTGAGGCTCCTTTGCTGTCTCCTTGGGTTGCCCACACTTGTGTCCACCCCCCTTCTGCACTTTGGGTACTGGTGCAGGGGATGCAGGAGTGGGAGGAAGCCCTTATGGGCTTGGTGTGGAGGGGTTGGCTTCCTGTTCCGAAGCCCTGAGCAGGATGTCCCCTGACTTCTTCCCCCACCGTGGAGGTGGACTGTCTCCTGCTGGGCAAGGCACCAGCTTGTCTCAGGTCCTGGTGAGGATGAGGCTGTTTGCCCAGGGAGTTGGGGGTGAAGAGTGGGGACTGTGCTTGCTTTGCCCATCTGGGGGTGGTGAAGCACTGAGGAGCTTGGGGGTGGGCGATGGCTTTGGGTGTCAGGGCTGCAGCTGCAGCTTCAGCCTGCAGACAGGAGAAGACCTGCTCCAGCGTGGGCTCTCCACGGGGTCACAGCATCCTTCAGGGCACATCCACCTGCTCCAGGGTGGAGTCCTCTGTGGGCTGCAGGGGGACAACCTGCCTCACCGTGGTCTTCTCCAGGGGCTGCAGAGGAATCTCTGCTCTGGCATCTGGAGCACCTCCTTCCCCTCCTTCTTCACTGACCTGGATGTCTGCAGAGTTGTTCCTCTCACATATTCTCACTCCTCCCTCACAGTTGCTGTTGCACAGTGTTTTTTACCCTTTCTTAAATACATTATTACTCAGCTTTGGCCAGCAGTCAGTCTGTCTTGGAGCCAGCTGGTACTGGCTGTGCCCAGCAAGGCTGCAGCTCCTGGTGTCTTCTCACAGAGGCCACAACTGCAGCTTCTGCACTGCCAATACCTTCCTGTGTAAACCCAGTACACCTTTAAAGAAACTCAACCTCCTTAGGCTTAAAAATGAACGAGTCGCTTGCTCATTAAGCCAGCCAAGCTGTGGATCTTGGTCATCAAACCTCACACCCTTCACTCTGGTGTGCCGTTAACTCCCTTCCCATGTACTGGGTTGGTCATACTGGTGCCTGTGCACGTTCCCATCCCAGCAGGCCCTGTGCTGCTGGTGTGAAAGTTCATAAAATCATGGCCTTAGAGTGGTTTGGGTTGGAAGGGACCTTTAGAGATCACCCAGTGCCACCCCCTGCCATGGGCAGGGACACCTCCCACCACACCAGGGTGCTCCAAGCTTTCCAAGTTATCCTTCCCCACATTCCTGGCCCCTCAATCCAAACCTGAAGCCCTCGTGCTGCAGGCATGGGGCTGCTCCCTGCACAGAACACATGGCCCTTGCCAGCACTTGGCACCAAGGGGTGGATGCAGTTCTGCAGCAGCTCTAACTGGGACAGGAATGTTTTCATAGAATCAAGGACTGGTCTGGGTTGAAAGGGACCTTCAAAGCTCATCCAGTGCCACCCCTTGCCATGGGCAGGGACACCTCCCACCAGACCAGGGTGCTCCAAGCCCCATCCAACCTGGCCTTCAACACTGCCAGGCAGGGGCAGCCACAGCTTCTCTGGGCACCCTGGGCCAGGCTCTCCCCACCCTCACACCAAACAATTTCTCCCTCCCATCCCATCTCCATCTCCCCTCTGGCAGTTGGAACCCGTTCCCCCTCGTCCCATCACTCCCTGCCCTTGGCACCAGTCCCTCTCCAGCTTTCCTGGAGCCCCCAGTAAGGTGATGATAAAGCAGTCAGTGGGTGCTCACTGGTGTGCAGTGCAGATGCCCTGCAGCTCTGTGTGCCCAGGATAGGATGGAGAGGTGAGCGTGCACCCCAGTTCTGTCTCCACCCTGAACACCCCCTGGCCCATGTGGTGCCCCCAGCCCTTGGGGGTCCCCGATGGTGATGTTCTGGCCTCCGGCTGGAGATGGTGTCATGGGGTGTGCTGCTGCTGAGTAATTTTTCTCACACCTGAGACTTTCTGCATGATGTGGCTGGCTGGGAGATGCAATTCCTGCAGTCAGTTGATGCTGGGCTGTCCTTCCAGGGACTTGTCGTGCTGTTAGCACGCTCCAGTTCCCTTCCTGCTGGCAGTGGTGAGCTGTGTTGGGACCAGTCTGCTCTGGAGTCGGTGACATGAGGACATGTGAGCTGGGGAGGTGTTCCTGTAAATCCTGGCTGTCACTGAGAGCTCAGAAATGGGGCTCGGGTTGGTCGTTCAGACTGAGCAGCCTGGATAGGTGATGTTGGCAGATGCTGGCTGATAGGGTCGAGGAGATCAGTTGCTTGTCCATCACCCCGATAGCAGCACTGACACCGTGCAGGTGACAGTGATGGTCAGTGGCTGGCTGGTCAGCCCTGGGAAGCCAGAGGTAAGAGAAGCCTTGCATGGCCCTTTCCTCTCCCCAGTCTCTCAGCCTGGCAGGGTTTTCTTTTTTTTTTAAGGACTTTCAGTCAGTTTTATCTATTTTTGTCTTGCTGGTGAGGGCTTCGGTCCAGGTTTTGGCTGGCAGATCCTTCACTCTTGACTCTTCTCTGTCCATGGGCATCAGAGCTCAGTGTCCCACATTGCTTCTGGTGGCCACAGGGATAAGTAACCCTCTCCTGGAACTGGTTTCTCTTCATGACCTTGAAGACCAGGCTTTCCTCTCTCTTCCCCATGCCTTCTCCACCCTTGGGAGCAGCCCTTGACGTGGTGCATCAAGGATTGTCAGCAAAGTCAGAAGAAGAGTCTGGAGCTGGGAGAGCTGAGGCTCTCTGTGTTCACTGCTGCTCTGGTGCTGCCTCCGCCTTTTCCTCCACCAGCATCTGGTCTGGAAAGTGGCTTCCAGGCAAAGGAGGCGTTTGAGTTCCTGATGTCTGGGCCTGTGCTGTTGTGTTGATGTCCCGTGTGGGTGGGTGGGTGTTAGGACAGTGCCAGCCCCTCTGGAGAAGAGTGGTTCAGCAGGGTGGGTGGGTGCTGTCTGGACCTTGGGTGGTTTGTGTGCACTGCAGGAGCTCGGTCCCCTTGGAGGGCTGGGGGGCGTGAGGAAGGGCCCACGGGACGTGAGGAAGGGCCCCTGAGATCACCTTGAAAGTGGATTAGTGGAGGTTGAGCCTCAGTAGAAGAGAATCAGGTTTGGGAGCATTTCAGAATTATCATTGAAAGCTGATGGTGGTCGTGGAGGTGCCTGAGGTTGTGAGGGAAGCAAATGTGCTTCCTGTCTTCAGGAAGGGCCAGGAGGAGGAGGAGGGGAGCTCCAGGCTGCTCAGCCTCCCCATGGTGCCTGAGAAGGAGTAATTAACCCTGGAACCTATTTCCAGCCACATGAAAGACAGGAAGGTGATCTGGAGCACAGGTTTACGAGGGAAAAAAATAGAATCATGAAATGGTTTGGGTTGGAAGGGACCTCAACGCTCACCCAGTGCCACCCCCTGCCGTGGGCAGGGACACCTCCCACCACACCAGGGTGCTCCAAGCCCCAGCCAACCTGGCCTTCAACACTGCCAGGCAGGGGCAGTCACAGCTTCTCTGGGCACCCTGGGCCAGGCTCTCACCACCCTCACACCAAACAATTTCTCCCTCACATCCCATCTCCATCTCCCCTCTGGCACTTGGAACCCGTTCCCCCTCGTCCCATCCCTCCCTGCCCTTGGCACCAGTCCCTCTCCAGCTTTCCTGGAGCCCCTTCAGGCACTGGAAGGTGGTCTAAGGTCTCCCTGGAGCCTTCTCTTCTCCAGGCTGAACACCCCCAACTCTCTCAGGCTGTAAACGGCACCTGACCAACCTGATGGTCCCTACGATGGCTCGGTGGGTGTGGGCAGAGCAATGGGGGTTGTTTGCCTTGGCTTCCCCAGGCCTTTTGACACCGACTGTCACGATGTCCCCACTGACAAGGTGTGGGTTGGATGAGTGGACAGTTGGGTGGATTGGGAAGTGTCTGAGCTGCCGGGCTCATGGTGGTGCAGCACAAAGCCCTGGCGGGGGCGGGGTGTGAAGAAGACAGTGCTGGACTTGACCACATGGTGGAGAAAGCAGCTGGTTTGTGCCTGGAAGCCCTTTAGATACCTGATCTGGAAAGGGTCAGCTTCAACACAAAGGGCAAGCTGAGAGCAGTTGTCCCTGACTGCATTGGGTACAGCTCAGCTGAGCTGCCCGTTGGGATGAGGGAGCTGGTGCCTGTGGAGCAGGGGGTGGGCACAGCATGGGGGGGATGAGTTGGGTCCTCCCTGCAGAAGGGGAGAAGAACAGTTCATGTCTGTGGGATGCAGAGGAGGGAGTGGGGAGGAGATACAGTGATACAGTGCTGTGAGCTCAGTGTCACAGCCAGGGTGTTATCCTGGTACTCAAGGGAGAGATGGAAGTCATCTGGTTACTTGGGGAGAACCATCCTCTGCCTCTTGTGCTAGTAACTGGGGACTCAAGGCCTGGTTTGGAAAGGACCTTCAAAGATCACCCAATCCAACCCCGTGCCATGGGGGTAGGTTGCTCAAAGCCCCATCCGACCTGACCTTGAACACTTCCAGTGAGGGGGATCCAGTGGGTGCCAACCAGCTGTGTGTGAGAACGGAGGCTTCAGTTTGGTGTTGAAATCATGGTTCTTACAGGCATCTCCATCAGAGTCTGGGGGTGCTGCAGGTCTGGGCTTGACACCCGGCTTCCTGAGCAGGCTGGTGGTGCTCGTTACTCAGTAAGGACTTTGGGTACATTGGGAGAGCTCATTGCTGATGGTGGTTGTGACCCTAGGAAAGGGGTGCTGGGTTGGAGTGCTCTAGGAGAGCAGGGGCTGACAGCAGCCACGTTTGGGCTGGAAGCTGTTGAGGTGATCCACGGCCATGCCCATGTGAGAGAAGCTGTGAAGCTGTCGTGTGTGTCCCTGGTGCCACCCTGCATAGGGCTTGGCTGGGGGCTTGATGGAGGCTTTTCTTCAAGCAGCTGCGTGTGGTGGGGATGCTGTGGTGGAGGGGTGAAGGCTGGGTGACATCCCCATCTCTCTATTTCTTGTGATCCCAGTGTTAGGAGATTGGCCCATGAGTTCCCCCAGCACGAAGCCTGCAGCACTGGAGATGAACAGATGACCAGCTCCGGCCTCCTGCTGCTCAGAGGACCCTGAAATGAGCGTTTTGGGCTCCAGACAGACCTGGGGGACTGGGACTGAGCCCCCTTGGCAACTGTGTCACACTACAGTGCAGGCAAGGACCTCAAATCAGGGACTTGTCAGTCACACATGGGGCCCCAAACCCCCTTAAAAATCCCAGTCTGAGGTCCCAGTTTAAGATTGGGATTGAGGGGTATGGTGTGTGGGAAAGACCCTGGGCGTGGGAACGGGGTGCAAGGGTGTCTGTGCTCATGTGCAGGAGTTGTGGCAGAACATGAGCATCAAAGGGGCTGGAGGATGGAGGATTTTGGATGGAGGAGGGTTACTGGGGGACTTTTCTTCTCACGACATTTCCACCATCCAGGAAATCTGCTGATTTATAGCCTCGTATCAAGCAGAAAAGAAAACTCCTCTGACAACACCATGGATATCGCTGGAGTCCAATATCCATGGGGAGCCTGTGCATTGCCGGCAGATGCTGGTGCAGATACTTCCCATAGGAAACAAAAGGGTGGTTGAGCTATAGCATGGCAGCAGAAACACCCTAAACCTGGGCCCTTTGGGGTTTGGGAGGCCTTTGCTTTGCATTTGGTTGGGGAAGTAGGAACAATCCTGGGTTTGAAGGCTCTCGGAGGAGAGCGTGGCTTGTACATGGCCCCGATGCTTCACTGGTGGTGGCATTTCTCCTCCCGTGGTCCTGGAGACCTTCCCACCGACCCTGCCTCAGCTTCCGTGGGTCTGCTGGGGAGAAATGTTTTCTGAGGACAGGCAGCACAAATCTTGGGCTTGTCTTTAATGCCAGCAGAGCCTGCTTAATAGATTTAAGCTTCTTGCGGTCTCCTAGCACTGTTAATGAGTTTTCAGGCCCCACAGAGGTGGAGCAGAGCTGTATTTTCCTAATAGAGTTATCAGATTATTACAAAAATGCAAATGAAAGAGCTGCTTTTGTTGCAAGCGAAAGAAAAAAAGTGGTGTCTGGAGGAGCACTCTGTTGTGAGCACCACGTGAGGGATAATGAAGCATCAGGCAAAGCCAAATCATTGTCAGAGAAATAAGATAAAATGCAGCTGGGACGTGGCCTCCTCTGATTTCTGCCCTGGGGCTCCCCCATGAAAGCTTTTTCATCTTAATCTTATGAAGCTGTAGATGTTAGAAACATTTATTGAGTCACTTCATGAGCATACCCTACTGGTAGAAGAGCTCACGAAGAGTTAATGGGTGATTAATTAGCTTTGAAGTAAATAATTAATCGGCTGGTGTAGAATCCAACAGGTCAGAACTTGGCTTCTGATCTGTAAATACTGATGTGCGTGCAGCTGAAGACCGTCCTGGGCAGTTATTATTTATTCCCAGCCTCCAGCCCTTTGTGAACCACTTCTCTGTGCACTTTTAATAAGAAGAGTGATCCATCATTCATTGCTCAGATAACTGCCAGAGGTTGTCACAGCTGCTATGGCACTTAGATACCAGCATTTTGACCTGTAAAACTAAAATAACTCTGCATGGCAAGGGAAATACAGCTCCTGTCTTATTTACAAGAGGGGGACAGAGGTGATGAAGACCTCCATGGTGTCCCTGCACTGGTGGCAGTGTCTGGAGGCAGGCGGTGGAAATGGGAGCGAGGTGTCTGCACTGCTGGTGGTTGTACAACTTGGTCATCAACAAGAGAAGTTGTGTAGCACAGAGGTGAGATGTGACACGGTGCTGAGACATTGCACCTTGTGTTGGAAAGGGCTTCACCTGGGGCAAGCATCTCTGCTCTTGTGTTTGGAGCTCTCGTGCTTCCATTAGCATTGGCTGAGGGGGGGTGCCTGGACCCTGGGTACTGAGTCCAGCCATGCTATGTCAATAAGGATGAGAAGAGTCTTATCCAGGATGAGGTGAAACCTTTTATCCAGGACAAAGTGAAACCTCTTATACTGGACAAGGTGAAAGCTGCATGGAGGAGCACAGGATGAGCAAGTATTCCAGTTATTCATTAATGACCATGATTCCACTTCTTTATAGGGAAGGATCTCCATACGAGGTTCCCCCTCTGCCCTAGAGCAAAGCTCTGGTGTTCTGTCCCTAGGGTAAAACATGGGTGTTCCCTGTTTCGGGTGGGTGCACGTGGGGCCTGCTTGGGGAAGGCTTTGTGTGTGTCCATTCTGTTTTCTCCATGTGCTCTCCAGTCAGAGCTGGTGGCCATTGGGAGATGCATTGACCTGATAAAGTCCTACAGCAGTTGCTGCCCAGACCTGGCCATTGCACTGTCTCTCCTCCTCACCACCCAGCACGCTGGGCAGTCAGGTGCTGGTTCCCAGCAGCAGAGTTTTGGGGGGTTGCTGGCATGCTTGGCAAAATATGCCACTGTCCCCACACAGAGGACCCACCCTATGGGCACCCTACCCATTTACTGACCCCGTCTGAGATGGGTCAGGTCAGAGATGTTCATTTAAATGCCTCTGATGTGGTTTTAGTCTGTTTTGATGGAAGCCATCTCCAAAGCAGCTGTTGTGGGTGCGAGGGCTTGTGTGCCATTTCCTACAACCCAAAGGCTTCTCTGTTGGTGTTCTCATAGCTGTCACCTCCTCGGCCCCAGTCTGAGCCTGCTGGAAACCTTTCCCTCTCAGTTCTGATCAGAAGTGGTGGGTACAAGGGTTGAAACTTCTTCCTCTGTCAGTCTGAGCACAGCCACAAAGGGAGCAGCTTGTGGGGAAAATTGCAGTGGAAAATAATAAATAAATAAATAAATAATAAAAATAATCCAACCCTCTAGTGCCACGATGTGTAACCATCACTCGTTCCACACGTGGTTGATGCTTTGAGTATTACCTGGCTTTTTACTGTGACAGGAAAAGGTTGAGAGTCACATTAATATTTCAAAGATCATAATAAGCAGTTGGGCTATTACAGCTGGCCAGGTTGTGCTGAAGGGTTTCAAGTTCTCCAGGTCTTAATTTCCACTTCAAACAATTATTGGTCTTTAAGCTCTTAAATTAAGTGCTGCCTTAAAAGATATGATCATAAAAAGGCTCAGCAGAAAAAGGGCCTCAACCTCAGATACTGGGTTGAAGAAGGAGCTGACCCCTGAGGAGTCTCTGGAGCCCTTGGAGCAGTTGGCTCAGTGTGCATTAATGTTTATCTAGAGCAGAGAAGCAAAGATGGGAAGGCAGTGCAGTCTGTTTCTGTGGTTCCTTCAATTAATCAGTGGATAGAAAAACCACAGGTTTCTCCTAAAAAGTTTCTGGGTCAAAAGCAGAGCAGGGGCAGACTCACTGGAAGGTTTGTTCCTGTGCTCCCTTTGTCCCTGTGTTCCCTTGTTGGAACACCCTGTGATGCCACCTCACTCCTCCCAGCCACAGCATGCTCCTCTTCCCAGGCAGCCAGGTCTTCTCTTTGAAGCTGTTCTATTGGAGAAGCAAGGCTGGAGTTACAAAGTTCTCTTAGTTGGCCAAAGCCGCTGGTGAGAACCTGTAGCTGGTGCGACCTTGGCCAGTCCTTTCCCTTCTTGTTCTTTTTTAGCATAGTGAGGAGGTTTCAAGAAGAGATGGCAATGTTGAGACCTGAAAGACAGCTTCTTTCTGTAGGGGGAAGAGCAGAGAGAGCCAGGCTCTCTGATGCAGGCAGTAAAGTCCTGTCATTGTGTGGTGGAGAAAGTCTTCCTTGTTGTACCTCCACTTGGAAGGAGCCCTGGAGTCTCTGCAATGCTTCTTGTCACCTTACCTACTGTGATTTGATGAAAGACAACTCAAACCTTGTGCTGATTCCCAGGCTTTTGGGTCCAAGGCCCTCCTGGACACAGGGACACCTGTAAAAGCACCAGCCTGTGGTGATGGTAGGAGATGACACTTCAGAAAAGCCATTGAGGGGCTGGGGGGTGTCCAGAGAAGGGAACAGAGCTGGGGAAGGGACTGGAAAATGTCTGATGGGAATGGCTGAGGGAGCTGGAGCTCAGCCTGGAGAAGAGGAGGCTCAGGGGGGACCTCATGGCTCTCTACAGCTCCCTGAGAGGAGGTTGGGGTGAGGGGGGGGTCGGTCTCTTCTGCCGTGCCCACAGTGAAAGGACGAGAGGGAACGGCCTGAAATTGCAGCAGGGGAGATTCAGGTTGGACATCAGGGACAATTCCTTCCCTGGGAGGGTGATTGGGGGTGGGAATGGGCTGCCCAGGGAGGTGGTGGAGTCCCCGTCCCAGAGGCGTCTGGATGTGGCGCTGGGTGCTGTGGGTGAGTGGTGATGGAGGTGGGGGTTGGACTGGATGAGCTTGAAGGTCTCTTCCAACCTCAATGGTTCTGTGATTCTGTGTGCAATATCCCAAGATGAGGATCCTAAGCTGAGCTCTTTGTGAAGTGTTTGGGAATTACTGTGTAGTAGCATTTTTTCCATTGAGAGCTTAAAGCTTTTGAATGTAGAACACAGAAGTAGCACGTCCATGCCTTTACAGTGCCCTTTTCACTGAGCAGGTTGGGTATGTGAGAGAGAAGTTGGGATTCTTCCAGACAGGTGTAGGCTTTTAGAAGAATGCAGCTGAGTGACTCATGCGTGTTCAACCCAAGTCAGAAATTAGGACACTTTTATGCAAGGCATGTTAACGTCTCTTAAAAATGCTACAGCTATAAGAAGTGCCTTATTCTTGGCATCCATCTGGGTTCTTGCAGAGACGGTGCTTCGAGTGGGTAATGGCACCATGTGTGGATTATGTATCTCACCATGACCAAAAGGAATGTGGAGCTCCCAATCTGGAAGATAATTCTGTGTCTTGAGAGTACTGAAAGGGCTTTTAATAGCTTATGGTGGCACAAGAAGGCAGCCTGGTGGGAAAGTGATTTGAAAAATGTAAGCAGAACATCACCCACCTGATTTTTCTCCGAGTTTAAGAAGATCCTGCTTAGCAGTTCCACTTCTGCAGTGGTGGAGCCACGTCAAATGGAGCTGCT
Source organism: Aegotheles bennettii (assembly GCA_013398125.1). Lineage (NCBI taxonomy): Eukaryota > Metazoa > Chordata > Aves > Caprimulgiformes > Aegothelidae > Aegotheles > Aegotheles bennettii. The sequence continues at coordinate 228,444 of VZRW01013304.1, forward strand.
CACAAGATATAGCTGTGAAAGGATGCAAAGAAAATGAAGGGATATCTAAACCCACAATAGTATTCTGGTTTGATTGTCCTGTTCAGTTTTACGTGAAAAAATGCTATCTAAAAGGAGTCATCAATGTCTGCCACCACATCTCCATTTCCATGGTGGACCTGTCTCTGTACCAGTTCTGAGCAGGGTGTTGCTCACAGCACCCGAGTCCTGGGGAGCTCCTGCCCTCTCACTAGAGAAGCTCTGAGCTGCTTTTTTCTGCAGCCTGAAGACACCAGCAGTTAATTTTGCTGCTGAAAGGCTTCCCATGGGGAGCAGCCTCAGCCCTTGTCTGAACATACAGCTGGGGGAAAGGTGGTGGCTGATGAGCCTGGTGTGTGCTTGGAGCCTGGAAGGTCCCCAGGATCCTGGGCTGCATCCTGAGTGTGAGCAGCAGGGCCAGGGGGGGGGATTCTTCCCTCTGCTCCACTCTGTGAGACCCCCCCTGCAGTGCTGGGTCCAGCTCTGGAGTCCCCAGCACCAAAAATGACACAGAGCTGTTGGAGAGAGTCCAGAGGAGGCCACGGAGATGCTCAGGGGGCTGGAGCAGCTCTGCTCTGGGGCCAGGCTGAGAGAGTTGGGGGTGTTCAGCCTGGAGAAGAGAAGGCACCGGGGAGACCTTGGAGCACCTTCCAGTGCCTGAAGGGGCTCCAGGAAAGCTGGAGAGGGACTGGTGCCAAGGGCAGGGAGGGATGGGACAAGGGGGAACGGGTTCCAAGTGCCAGAGGGGAGATGGAGATGGGATGGGAGGGAGAAATTGTTTGGTGTGAGGGTGGGGAGAGCCTGGCCCAGGGTGCCCAGAGAAGCTGTGGCTGCCCCTGCCTGGCAGTGTTGAAGGCCGGGTTGGCTGGGGCTTGTAGCAACCTGGTGTGGTGGGAGGTGTCCCTGCCCATGGCAGGGAGTGGCACTGGATGATCCTTAAGGTCTCTTCCAACTCAAACCATTTGATGATTCTATGATCCTATGACTGATACGGATGGAGAAGATTGGAATGTTCTCTCATCAGTTCACTGGTAGTGAGTGATAGAGAGAAGTCCATTTTTTGTGATTGCAGTAATTTGTTCTGTGAAAAATCCAGATTCTTGTGTTGGAAGCAGGCTTTGGTGAGTCCCTGGTGGTGTGTTCTTACAGATGGCTGCTTTGGTGCCCCTGGCAGTGGGAGCACTGGTGCTGAGGCCATGGTCTAATGGTCTAATGGTTAGGAATGTGATGGGATAAAGGTTGGACTTGACCCTGGAGGTCCCTTCCAACCGTAATGATTCTATGAGGCATGAGCCCACCTTGCTCCATTTCTAGCAAGAGGACCATGATGCTTGGCTGTCAGAGTTGAGATTCAGCCGGTGACTTCTTCCTATTTCCAAACTTTCAATTCATCAGAGACCAAATGAAGTTACATGAAGGCAGTAGCTTCAAAACCGTCCAACTTTGCCTAAAGCATGAGCTGGAGCTGTAGGCAGCAGTTCTGGCTTGGTGGGACCTGGGGCTTGGAAACCTCCCCTTCATTACATGTGCCTGGGGGTCATAATTAACACCACTGAATGATGCAAATGGCAAATCCCACTTTTCATACAGGCAAAAACGGGCCCAGAAGGGGTGGAGTGCAGCAGCCCACTCCTGGCTGCCAACCCTCAGCAGTTGCCCCCAGGCTGGGCTCCTGGCAGTGGGACCTGCTCTCTAACCTGATCCTACAAAAAAATGCTGTTACAGGCTCCTTGGCTTTCTGCTGAGCTGCTCCTGCCCACACTGGGGTGTGCAGGGTGCTGCTGGTGGGGGTGGTGGGAAGGGGGGTTGTCAGGATGGGTATCCACGTGTGGGGTGGTTCCATGTCCTCCTTCAGGACAGACCGGTGGGGGTTCCCAGACCTTCAGCCTGGGGCAGGCTGGAAGCAGACTGGTGTAAGCATCACTGGGTCAAACACTGGCTGATGTCCAGGCCTGGAGAGTTGTGGTGAATGGAGTTCAATCCAGCTGGGGGCCGGTCACAGCTGGTGTTCCCCAGGGTTCAGGGCTGGGGCCAGTTCTCTTTAATATCTTGATCAATGGTCTGGATGAGGGGATCAAGTGCACCCTCAGTCAGTTTGCAGATGACACCAAGTTGGGTGACAGTGTTGATCTTCCTGAGGGAAGGAAGGCTCTGCAGAGGGACCTGGACAGGCTGGATCGATGGCCTGAGGTCAGTTGGGTGAGGTTCTACAAGGCCAAGTGCCATGTCCTGCAGTGGGGTCACCACAACCCCACATAACATTCCAGGCTTGGGGAATAGTGACTGGAAACTGCCCAGTGGGACAGGACCTGGGAGTGCTGGTCAAGTGACTGAGTGAGCCAGCAGAGTGCCCAGGTGGCCAAGAAGGCCAATAGCATCCTGGCTGGTATCAGCCATGGTGTGACCAGCAGGTCAAGTTCAGACTGCTGTGTGTGTGGGCAGCTTTTCTGTGGGTGTTTCCAGACTCCCTTGGGTCAAATCCTGCTTTCCAGCCTCTGTGGCACTCGATTTTCCCCTGGAACAGCCTCATCTGGAAGACATGGAAGTGCTGTTGGGACACAGGACCGGTGTTGTGTCCGGCGGTGGGATCACAGCCCCGTTCTGTCTGCACTGTCCTCAGCACAATGCTGTGTTAAGCTTGAGGAGGCAACTGTGTCCCTGAATCCTGCTCAGATTTGGTGTTTCCCAAGAAAAAAAGGGCTTTGATCCCCTCAGGCACCATCCTGCTGTTGGCTGCTGCCTTCCTTGCTGGTTCTCATGGAACCTCCTCCCAGCATGCAACCAGATAGAAAGTCCTGGAGTTGTGTTTGGCCATTAGAATATTGCTCTCCATGGGAACCAGCTGGGATTTGTCCTTTTCCAGTGTCACTGTGAGTGATTTTGAGCCTGGTTTTGTCATTAATCAAGTGTGTCTTTAAATCAGATAGGTGAAGCAAGCACAGCTCTCCTGTGCCACCTCTGCAAGCCGGTGAGGGGATTTTCCTCCAGCCTGCAAGCTCTTAATGAAAATACTGAATTGAACTTGACCCCGGAGTGACCCCCATGTGTGACTCATTCATCATTTTTCCCCACTCTAACTCCAGATTTTTCATCACCTGGTCCCTGTGCCCAGCCTGGCACTGTGGCTGTGATGGACCCTGCCCAGCTCTCTGCTGCTGCATTCTGCAGGGGCACCAAAGATCCTCTGTCCTTGCTGCTCGATCTTCCTTCCTCCTTTTGCTTTGATTAAAACCCTTCACGTCTCCTGGACCTGATTTTGCTTCCGAGCTCTGTTAGCTCTGCCCCACTGAAGTGCAGTGCCCTCTGCACATCTGGGACAGCTCCAGTTCCTGCTGTCCCCCCCGAGCATCCCCTGTGTGCACACTGAGAGTGAGAGCTGGGTTTCACAGCCTTGGGGGAAAACACCTCGAGGTGTTGGGTGAGGAGAAGCTCCCCATGAGCCATCAGTGTGTGCTCAGAGCACAGAAAGCCCCCGGGATCCTGGGCTGCATCCCCAGCAGCGTGAGCAGCAGGGCCAGGGGGGGATTCTGCCCCTCTGATCCCCTCTTGTGAGACCCCCCCTGCAGTGCTGGGGCCAGTTCTGAAGTCCCCAAGATAGGAAGGACACGGAGCTGTTGGAGAGAGTCCAGAGGAGGCCACGGAGATGCTCAGGGGGCTGGAGCAGCTCTGCTCTGGGGACAGGCTGAGAGAGTTGGGGGTGTTCAGCCTGGAGAAGAGAAGGCTCCAGGGAGACCTTGGAGCACCTTCCAGTGCCTGAAGGGGCTCCAGGAAAGCTGGAGAGGGACTGGTGCCAAGGGCAGGGAGTGATGGGATGAGGGGGAACGGGTTCCAAGTGCCAGAGGGGAGATGGAGATGGGATGTGAGGGAGAAATTGTTTGGTGTGAGGGTGGTGAGAGCCTGGCCCAGGATGCCCAGAGAAGCTGTGGCTGCCCCTGCCTGGCAGTGTTGAAGGCCAGGTTGGCTGGGGCTTGGAGCACCCTGGTGTGGTGGGAGGTGTCCCTGCCCATGGCAGGGGGTGGTACTGGGTGATCCTTAAGGTCCCTTCCAACCTGGACCAGTCCTTGATTCTATGAAAACGTCCCTGTCCCAGTTAGAGCTGCTGCAGAACTGCATCCACCCCTTGGTGCCAAGTGCTGGCAAGGGCCATGTGTTCTGTGCACGGAGCAGCCCCATGCCTGCAGCACGAGGGCTTCAGGTTTGGATTGAGGGGCCAGGAATGTGAGGAAGGATAACTTGGAAAAAGGCAGTTGATGGGGAAAAGCCTCTGTCTTTTAGGGTTTGGTGAGGAAGCCCAGGATGCACCATGACTGTAGGGCACATGATGGGGGACAGAGCCCCGAAGTGTGTCCCAGCATGCCCACAGACATTTAGGAGACACCCCAGTACGAGATTTCCCCAAGGATTCCCCCTGGGCAATGTAAAACCTGCTTCCTAAAGGGCGGGAGTGCCACCCTGCAGGGAGATGGACATCCCTCCCTGCTCAGGCTGGGGACGAGAGGGGCTCCCATGGCTGCATGGAAGTGCCTGAGGTCCCAGGTTTGCTCTGGGCAATGCTCCTGCACCAGGACCTTCTTCTGCTGGCTGCGGGGGGTTGCCCAGCTGTGGGGCAGCTGGGGGTGCAGTGGGGGCTTCACTTACACAGGGGTTGAATTTTAAAGGTTTTTTTTATTTAAGTGTGGAAACGGTTCCCCAGGCTGCAGTGGTTGGGCAGGGAGCTGCCAGCAGGAGATGGTGGGGGCAGAACCCACTGCCCTGCGGGGTGCTGAGCCAAGGGTGAGCAGCACGGCAAAGCCTGGCAAGGAGAGGGAAGCAAGGAGGGGGGGAGAATTCCAGTGGCCTGAGAGGGAAGCTGTAACTAAGGGAGAGAGGTGGCAGGAGAGACAGATCCAGTGTAGTTGGGGGGAGAGGACTTTGGAGGAGGCTGCTGAGATGTGGGGCTGGGAGGAGATAGGTGAGGTTGCAGAGGAGGAAGCACAGGGGCCACCGTGAGACAGTGCACAAAAATACTGGTTATGCAGGAGCTGAGGGGGCAGGTGAGTGCTCGGGGGTTGGTCTGTGGGGCTCACACCTGAGCCCATCCCATTCTCCCCTTCCTTCCCGTGCAGCCCCAACGCATCCTTGTGCTGTTTCGCACTAATTTCCTCGAGTCTTTGTTGTTTTCTACTTGGCCAGGCTGTGTTGTTTCATCTTCCAAGTCGGTTTCCCTCCCTCCCTCCCACCACTCCCAGTTTCCCCGTGTTTATCTCCAGCAGTCAGAGGTGCCCTGTCCTGCTCCGAGGGGCACCGAGCAGGGACACTGCTGGATGAACAGGGACACTGATGGAAGTCAGGAGCAGTGGAGCGAGGGCTGGCGGGGTTTGCTGCTCCTTGCTTTCGGGATTCCCTCTTCCCCCTGGGTTGGAGGGGAGGTTTCCTCCCGGCGGAGCTGGTGAGCCGGTGGGAAGGCAGCGGGTGACACGCTGGTGACGCTGGTGGCTGACGCGGTGGCGGGGAGGAGCGGGCGGCTGGGCAGAGCGTGCGGGGCAGCACGTCGGCACTGCCCGCTGCGGCACACGGCCCCGCACGGCCCTGCGGCTCGGGGGGGGCAGGGGGGGCACCCCGGCACCTCAAGAGCCCGGTGGGTGGGTGGGGAGGTGCCGGGAGAGGGAGGTCAGGGGCTGCCCTGGTCTCCATCCAGCGGGGAGTGTGTGCCCGTGCTCCCGGGCTGGATCGCAGGGGGTGGTTCCCCATCAGGAACAGTTTATTTCTGATTTCTGTAAATTAACAAACAAACAAAAGATCTCAACAGCAAGGAGCCTTGGGACAGGGGTGGTGGGACAGGGCACGGCCCCAGCATGTGTGTCTCACAGGAATCCCAGAATCACAGAATCCCAGGGGTTGGAAGGGACCTCGAAAGATCATCCAGTCCAACCCCCCTGCCAGAGCAGGGTCACCTAGAGTCCATCACACAGGAACACATCCAGGCGGGGTTTGAATGTCTCCAGCCAAGGAGACTCCACAGCCTCTCTGGGCAGCCTGGTCCAGTGCTCTGGCACTCTCACAGGAAAGAAGTTCTTCCTGAGTTTCACATGGAACCTCCTGTGCTCCAGTTTGCACCCATTGCCCCTTGTCCTATCATTGCTCATCACTGTAAAAAGCTTGGCTCCATCGTCCTGACACTCACCCTTTACATATTTGTAACCATGGATGAGGTCACCCCTCAGCCTCCTTTTCTCCAAGCTAAAGAGCCCCAGCTCCCTCAGCCTTTCCTCATAAGGGAGATGTTCCACTCCCTTCATCATCTTTGTGGCTCTGCACTGGACTCTCTCAAGCAATTCCCTGTCCTTCTTGAACTGTGGGGCCCAGAACTGGACACAGGACTCCAGATGTGGCCTCACCAAGGCAGGATAGAGGGGGAGGAGAACCTCTCTTGACCTACTGACCACCCCCCTTCTAATGCACCCCAGGATGCCATTGGCCTTCTTGGCCACAAGGGCACATTGCTGGCTCATGGTCATCCTCCTGTCCACCAGGACCCCCAGGTCCCTTTCTCCTACACTGCTCTCCAGCAGGTCAGCCCCCAGCCTGTACTGGTGCATGGTTGGAAGGCACAGAGCTGACTCACTTGTCTGTCTGGACACACGGGTGCAGGAGGGGATGGGTGCTCCAAACCTTGCCTTCCCACTGGGGTCACCTGCTCGCCCTGGCCGTGGCCCTGGGGCCTCGGTGACCCCAGCCTCAGTGAATGAAGCCAGTTCCCAAAGCTGGGGAGAGCTGGTTCTGCCCTGGAGGGTTTTCAACAGGAGCTTGACAGAACAGGGAGCTGCCGGAGCTCTGCAGCCTGTGCCAGCACCGTCCCTGCCAGTGGAGTAAAGAAAAGGGTTAGGTTGGACAAAAGGAGATGTTTTAGGATGAGGGTGGTGAGAGCCTGGCCCAGGGTGCCCAGAGAAGCTGTGGCTGCCCCTCCCTGGTAGTGTCCAAGGCCGGGTTGGCTGGGGCTTGGAGCACCCTGGTGTGGTGGGAGGTGTCCCTGCTCATGGCAGGGGGTGGCACTGCGTGATCCTTAAGGTCTCTTCCAACTCAAACCATTTGATGATTCTATGATCCTATGACTGATATGGATGGAGAAGATTGGAATGTTCTCTCATCAGTTCACTGGTAGTGAGTGATAGAGAGAAGTCCATTTTTTGTGATTGCAGTAATTTGTTCTGTGAGAAATCCAGATTCTTGTGTTGGAAGCAGGCTTTGGTGAGTCCCTGGTGGTGTGTTCTTACAGATGGCTGCTTTGGTGCCCCTGGCAGTGGGAGCACTGGTGCTGAGGCCATGGTCTAATGGTCTAATGGTTAGGAATGTGATGGGATAAAAGCTGGACTTGATGACCCTGGAGGTCCCTTCCAACCATAACGATTCTGTGATTCTACGATTCTATGAGGCATGAGCCCACCTTGCTCCATTTCTAGCAAGAGGACCATGATGCTTGGCTGTCGGAGTTGAGATTCAGCCAGTTACTTCTTCTTGGATGGGGCTTGGAGCAGCCTGCTGTGGTGGGAGGTGTCCCTGCCCATGGCAGGGGGTGGCACTGGATGGGCTTTAAGGTCCCTTCCAACCCCAATCAGGCTGGGATTCTCTGATTCTGTGCAGTTTGTCATGGTCCATTTGGAGATCTCAAATTTACAGAACAACATGCTCTGTAAATTAACCTTTATTTTATGAGCTCATTAGGAAAGAAAGCAAACAAGGGCTCAACAGCCTTTGCACAGACCAGTCTAACGTGAATTCCCTGATCCATCACTTAATTGATGAGGTTTCTAACTCAGAAGTTTTCTAATTCACAACTCGCAACCCATAACTTGCAACTTGTAACTCATGAAGCAATGAGCAAAGGGTGGGAGTGCACCTTCCTCCTTCCTCTCAGGGTGGGTGTCCCCTCTGTCACACCAGGCAGCACGGCAGCCTCAGCTGTCCAGGTGCTGTTGGACCCCCTAAAAAAGGGATTTTGGGTAAGCTGGCATGGTTCTGCCTTCCAGCTTGGAAGGTCCACACCACTTCCATGGATTTCTGAAGAAACCACCAATGTGCAGTGGTTGGTGGCTGCAGGAGACAACCAGGTGACAGTGGCTGCAAAATGACCTTAACCCCTTGTGGCCACCGTGTCCTGCCTGTGTGTTGTCCTTGCTTGGACCAAATGGAGCTGCCCCCATCGTGTTGGCCAAAATCTGAGCAGAAGTTGAGTGACCAGTCACACGGTTCCCTGCACTTCAGTCTGTGTTTAAAAATATAATTCAGGCCATTTTTTTTAAAGAAAATATGCTGGATTGGGCAGCTGAGGTGTCTGAACTCTGGTGGGTGTTTTCTGGGGCTTTGTTTCTCACATGCTGTGTCTTGAAGAGCGCTCTCTTGCAGCTGAAGCTTCGGGTGGTAGGACTTCTTCAGGTCATTTTTTTCCACCAGTGCTAGGAAGTTTTCTTTCCAGCTGGAGGTAATGCTTGCTCTTTATCATGGAAATGTGCAACTCTGAAAATAACCTTTCCACAGATCCCTGGCTGGCTGCCTTTCTGCATAAAGCTCCGATTCTCTTTGTCCAAATGGGGTCACCATATGTCATCTACATCACCTTGTGCGTGGGGTGAAGGACTTCCCTCCTCCTGTGGGCACCCTGCTTCTCCACCACCCTTTGGTCTGCTCAGTGGCAGGGCCCCTAGTTGGCGCAGACTTTCTGGTTTGGACCTGCTCTCTCACCCTGAACAATTTCAATGTGGCATTCAGGGTACATCTGCTTTTGGAAGAGCCATGGTATGTCCTGGGTCCCCATGGTGGGCCATGCAGAAGTGGGCTGTCTTGGTGGACCTGTGGGACCTTCCCCATGGGAAGGCCACCAGACTGGCCACCAGACAGGCTAGGGGAGATGTCTGATGTAGGTCCTGATATAGGCTTGGGGCAAGTATGATCGTGCAGTCCTGCAGAGAGGTATCTGACGTGGCCTGAGGTGGTCAGTGGCCTTCCAGAGCTCTGTCTCCTGTGCTGGGCTCTGAGGTTTGGAGAGGTTCAAAATGATTTTTTTTAACTCAGTCTGATTCAGCTTTGGTTGCATTCAGTGACAGCCACCTATGAAAGGGTCAGATATGGAATAGAGGTGTTCCTGAACTGAGGAGAAAACTTCATGGGCTGGGGTGCTGAGGGGTAGTGGAGAGTATGGCAGGGTCACCACGCTCATCACAGGATGAGCCCTTCCCTGGGGTGAATCAGAGCTGACCGCCCAAAGGAGACGAGGATGAAAAGAGAAGGATGGGGATACAGCCAGAGTGCTAGGAATAAAGTTATCCAGGAATGTGAACCTCCTGAAGTTCAGCCAGGCTGAGAACAAGGTCCTGCATCTGGGTCAGGGCAATCCTCAGCACCAGAACAGACTGGAGGAGGGAGGGAGGGAGGCAGGGAGGGAGGAATGGGTGGATGGATGGATGGATGGATGGATGGATGGAGAGCAGCCCTGCAGGGAAGGGCTTTCCACCTGAAGTCCCATTGCCAAAAGAGATCTGGGACATCAATGACCTCGGTGCAGTCCTTCAGTTCCCAAAGGCTGATGTTCCTTCTTGGAAATGGAGCTCAGAGTCTGACATTGCAACTTATTTGTTCAAGCTAAGTGAAAGAAGCAGAAAAAAATCAGACGCTCAATTTNGGGGGGTGGGGGGCACATAGGGATAGATGGATGGATGGATGGATGGATGGATGGATGGATGGATGGGAGCACCCTGCAGAGAAGGACTGGGGGATACTGGTGGGTGACCAAGGGGACACCAGGTGGCCATGTGGGCTCACAGCCCAGAAAGCCAAGCGTCTCCTGGGCTGCCCCCCAGCACGCGGCCAGCAGGCCCAGGCAGGGGATGCTCCCCCTCTGCTCCGCTCTCCTCATACCCCTGCAGCGCTGCCTCCAGCTCTGGGCTCCCCAGCACAACACACACATGGAGCTGGCAGAGCAGGGCCAGAGGAGGCACCAAAATGCTCCCAGGGCTGCGACACCGGGGCTGTCCAGATGTTAGCACAGTGGCCTTGAGGTTGATAGAAATGAGAAGCAAATCATCCCATTGTTCAAATGTGCTGTGCCCGTGCCGAGGAGCCTCGATCCCCTTGGCAGACAAAGGGGAACCGAGTGCAAGACTAAAAGTGAGAAGCTTTGGTGCAGATGATCACGAGTTCCTCCGTTAGATCACAGCGTGAGTGCAAAACTCTGGATTCTCACTGTGTCCTTTTGCATTTCTTACTGCTTTTCTGTACCTCCTTTTCTGTAGCTCCTACTTTTGGAGTTTTACTTGCTGTTGATTTACATTCATCTCTGTTTTCCCGTACGTGGTGGGGAGGAGGAAAATATTTTCCCACCCTCTCTCAGTGGCACTGGAGCTGGGAGTGCAGGGACAAGCAGCAGCCCAAAGGCTGGTCTGGATTTTTTGTGAAATGCTTGAAGAACAGCAGAAATGTCTTGGCCATTTTTGTGCAGTAATGAAGTAAAATGGGAGAATAATGCAGGAAGGCCAGAAATCTATGGGAAACACTTAATTTGAGTGTTTGAGAAGACACGTGGTGTATCTCGTGATGATCAAACTCTTACGTTCCAACAGTAATTCAGGTTGTTGCTAAACAGGAGGTACCAAAAATAAGCTCTGCTGGATCCGCTCTACCTTAAGTTATCGATTGGGAAGTTTTCCAGGAGCTGAGTAAGATGGGGCCTCTGCCATTAGTGTTGATTTCCAATAGTCTCTGCATACTTGATGGGCACCAGGAGCTTGGGAGGTAACACAGAGTCGATTTTGTAGAGAAAGAGAGAAGGGATGAGCGGGGTAATTATTGACTGCTTGACCTGACCTTGCTTCTGGGCAAAATAATGGAGTATTTGAAGTGGAATTCAATGGAGAGAATTAAAGGAGGGTTAGACAATCAATGTGGTTTAGTGTTGTAAAAATAGACCTGAGCAGCTTGGCTGGGTACGTCTGCCCAGTGGGTGCCCATGGGAGGGCTGGGTTCGCTTTGCCCACCCTGAGCACCGGCACTGCCATCCCGCTTCACCCGAGCACCACCCTGGAGCTCCCTGGGGAGCTGTGTGTGGCCTCAAGTGGGATGAGAGAGGGCAGCAAAGGGAGTGGAACATCTCCCTTATGAGGAAAGGCTGAGGGAGCTGGGGCTCTTTAGCTTGGAGAAAAGGAGACTGAGGGGTGACCTCATCCATGGTTACAAATATGTAAAGGGTGAGGGGCAGGACGATGGAGCCAAGCTTTTTACAGTGATGACTGAAGGACAAGGGGCAATGGATGCAAACTGGAGCACAGGAGGTTCCATGTGAATCTCAGGAAGAACTTCTTTCCTGTGAGAGTGCCAGAGCAGTGGACCAGGCTGCCCAGAGAGGTTGTGGAGTCTCCTTGGCTGGAGACATTCAAACCCCGCCTGGATGCATTCCTGTGTGATGGACTCTAGGTGACCCTGCTCTGGCAGGGGGGTTGGACTGGATGAGCTTTCGAGGTCCCTTCCAACCCCTAGGATTCTATGATTCTGAGATTCTGTGACAGGGTGGCTCAGGATGGCATTTAGTGCCACCCTGGAGCAAATGGGGGGTGGGTGGAGAGGCTCAGAGGGGAGCCATGGGGGGGATGAAGCACTGGGGAGAAAACAGGAGGAGACTGTGGAAAGAGAAGGAGCAGTTTGTGCATCAGCCAGCTGGGTCCAGTTCTGAAGTCCCCAAGATAGGAAGGACACAGAGCTGTTGGAGAGAGTCCAGAGGAGGCCACGGAGATGCTGCGAGGGCTGGAGCAGCTCTGCTCTGGGGACAGGCTGAGAGAGTTGGGAGTGTTCAGCCTGGAGAAGAGAAGGCTCCAGGGAGACCTTGGAGCACCTTCCAGTGCCTGAAGGGGCTCCAGGAAAGCTGGAGAGGGACTGGTGCCAAGGGCAGGGAGTGATGGGATGAGGGGGAACGGGTTCCAAGTGCCAGAGGGGAGATGGAGATGGGATGTGAGGGAGAAATTGTTTGGTGTGAGGGTGGTGAGAGCCTGACCCAGGGTGCCCAGAGAAGCTGGGGCTGACCCTCCCTGGCAATTGGAACCCATTCCCCCTTGTCCCATCCCCCGGCCAGGTTGGCTGGGGCTTGGAGCATCCTGGTGTGGTGGGAGGTGTCCCTGCCCATGGCAGGGGGTGGCACTGGATGAGCTTTAAGGTCCCTTCGAGCCCAAACCAGTCTGGGATTCTGAAATTCTATAATTGCTCCTGGTGAGGTGGACACCCTGAAACCTCATGGGCAATGCTCTACACAGCTGGAGATTGCACATTTGCATCTGGTGGGAGCAGCTATTCGAAGCTGTTCATTCACATAAATTTTGCTGTCTTAATTGAGTGCCCCTTGTGGGGACCACTCTGTCCCGGGCCAGGATGTGTCCCTGGCTCTGAGCCACCTGACCTTGCCCACACAGCACCCACCAGACGCGCCCTGTGCAAACCTGCTGTGCTTGCACCAGGTCTGTTGCTTGCTTTGAGCTTTCTCATTGCTGTGTGAGCAGAACTCTGCTCTCCAGCTTCCGTTGTGACTCAGGGTACGTAACTATCACTGAAAAATTCATTAAAACATCTCCTAAACTCCCCCTGCTTTGAGCTATTGATATCTGTGCTGTTCCCATCAGCTCAGAGACCTCCTGCTTCCCGAGCAGCAGCTCCGTGGAGCTGAGCTGGAGTAGCAGCGTGGGATGAGGGGCTGGGGGTGCTGAGGAAGCTGTGGGTCCTAGAGGTTTGCTGGTGGGTGCAGAATGTGCTGTGTGTGATGGCAGGCAGGGTGGGCAGCAGCTCTTAGGACACAGGTTGGATTCATGCTCACGCCCATGTCCAGGCAGGGTTGTGTGGCTCCCTTTCATCCCTAGCTCTTCATCACTGTCTGCAGACTCTTTTTTTAATGTGAGTGACAGGGAAAAAATGAAATCCCAACACTTCCTCTGAAAAAAGAGAACCTGGAGTGAGGTGCTGCTCTGCCTCTGTCTCCTCCACCTTCACCACCACACCAAAACGTGTTGTTGTGAGCAAGCTTTGATCCCATCCTTTGTGCTGTGGGTTAGAAGCAACCAACAAGCGTGGCCACAGGAGAAGTAGTTGTGCCCAGGTGGCCAAGGCGGCCAACGGCAGCCTGGCCTGTATCAGACACGGTGTGAGCAGCAGGAGTAGGGAGGTGGTGGTGCCCCTGTACTTGGCACTGGTGAGACCACACCTTGAGTGCTGCGTCCAGGTCTGGGCACCACAGGATGGGAAGGACATTGAGGTGCTGGAGCGAGTCCAGAGAAGGGCGACGAGGCTGGGGAGAGGTCTGGAAAACAAGAACCAGCTGAGGGAACTGGGGTTATTGAGCCTGGAGAAGAGGAGACTGAGAGGAGACCTTATTGCCCTCTACAACTACATAAAGGGAGGTTGTAGTGAGGCTGGGGTTGGTCTCTTCTCCCCAGTTGCTGATGACAGGACAAGAGGAAATGGCCTCAAGTTCCATCAGGGGAAGTTTAGGTTGGAGATTAGGAAGAAGTTCTTTCCTGAGAGGGTGGTTGGGCACTGGAATGGGCTGCCCAGGGAGGTGGTGGAGTCACCGTCCCTGGGGGTGTTCAAAAAAGGGGTTGATGAGGCACTTGAGGCCATGGTCTGATGGTCTGATGGTTAGGAATATGATGGGATAAAGGTTGGCCTTGATGACCCTGGAGGTCCCTTCCAACCATAATGATTCTATGATTCTATGATTCTGTGATGCATAACACAGCTCTCCCTTCATCCTTAGATTTGTCTCCCAGGGGGGTTTTCAATCTCCAAGACTGGGATCAGAACAGTGACGGGCTGTGGGAGGGCTTGGCACGAGGGTGTGAGGCTGTTCATGGCCACCCCATCCTTCCACACACCCAGCTGTGGGTGCAGAACTCCCAGTGTACTGTGGGTCAGCACTTCTGGGTGACTGGAGCTCTCTGCCTGGCTGGCCCTGGGCTGTGAGGAGCTTTCCAGGGTGTGTGGAACAGGCTCCATCCCTGTGCAGGTAGAAGGGTGTTTTATAGGTGCAGTCCCACTGGTGTTACCAATAACCAGCTTTTAATTACCTAAAAATATGTACTAGTGATCAGTAAACATCTGACCTGCTTCCTTGTTTAGCAACTTAGAAATCGAAAAGCCACAGTTTCAGTGTGTTGTGCAGACGAGGTGGTCTGGGGAGCACCTTCAGTCCCAAGGGATCCATAAGATCCATCAGACCTTTCTCTGCATCATCTCTGTTCTGCTCCTCTGTAAAAGCCTTGGGACCTTTCGCACTGACGTTGAACCCTGGCAGCATCCCTCCTTGTTGCATCTTGAGCAGAATTTGTCCCTCCTGGCCTGCTGGAAGTTAAAACCCCAGGGTTGCCAGCCCCTCACAATGGTACCAGACGTCTCCTGTGCCCTCGCTGCTGGCGAAAGCAGATGGATGGCGTGGCCATGTCCTATTTCTGCAGCTTGGCAAGCAGCTGGAGCTCTTTGTGTTGCTTCTGCATGGAAGGGACTATCACAGCTCTGCTTGGGGCCATGGTCGCACAGCTCTTTCCTGACCACCCCTCTACCCGCACCCCCCCCCCCCCCCCAGTCTCCCCATCCCGGCGCCACAGGGTTG
>VZRW01013304.1:243330-259918 GCA_013398125.1 Aegotheles bennettii
TCCATCCATCCATCCATCCATCCATCCACCCATCCATCCAGTTTGTGTTGGTGCTGAGGATTGCCCTGACCCAGATGCAGGACCTTGCACCTGGCCTGGTTGAGCTTCATGAGGTTCACATGGACTCACTCCTCCAGCCTGTCTAATTCCTTTTGGATGCCACCCCCTCCGTCCAGCACATTGACTGTACTACTCAGCTTGGTGTCATCTGCAAACTTGCTGAGGGTGCCCTCAATCTCACTGTCTGTGTTGTTAAGATTTGAAATAGCATTGGTCCCAGTGTCAGTCCCTTGAGAGACACCACGTGTTGCCGGTTTCCACTTGGACATTGTGTCATTGACAGCAACAGTTTGGACATGGTCATCCAGCCAATTCCTTATCCATCTATAATCCATCCATCAAACCCATATCTCTCCAAATAAGAGGCAAGAAAGTTGTGGAGAACCGTATGAAAGGCCTTACAGGCATCCAGGTAGATGACATCTGTAGCTCTTCCCTTGTTCACTGATGCAGTCACTCCATCATAGAAGACCACGAGCTTAGTCAGGCACGATTTGCCCTTGTTGAAGCCATGTTGACTGTCTTTCATCCCCTCTCAGTCATCCATATGTTTCGACATCTTCCAGGAGGATCTGCTCCATGATCTTACTGGCCATGGAGATGAAGCTGACTGGTCAGTAGTTCCCAGCTTGAGCTGGAACCGCCTTCTAGCCAATCTCCTCTCTGGTTTTTAAATCAGGTTGAATTTTTATTATTTTAAGGCCATGAAACATGATGGAAAATGTTTCAACCAACTCTACAGATCCCTAGGAAAGATGGTTTGCTCCCAGAGATCAGAGAGCTCATGGGGCTGCCAGCTCTGTGCTTCCTCTTCGCATTCACCTTGAAAAAATGCCCTACGTTTCATAAATGTAAGTGTGAGATAAACAAGCACAGCAGTGGTGACCTGCAAGAGACAGAGGGGAAGTTTTAAGGCAAGAAGGGATTATTTTTTGAAATCTCCTTGAAGGAAATGTGGTCAGGATCTTTTCTGATTTGTTACTGGACGAGCTAACTCTGCCGGGAAGATCCTTCTTCCCAGCTTTGCCAGGTAACTCCCTGGTGAAATAGTTTGAAACTGGACTTTTCTTGATTGTTGTCAGTAAAGAACTGCAGGCTCCGAGAGGTGAAGGTTTGTCCATCTGAACAAGGAGTGAGTGAGGAAGCCTCAGCGGCTGAGTACCTGTGGACAAAGGGTCAGGGCGATGCTCAGGCGTGCTCTGGTGGGTGGCATCAGTCTGTGGAAGGTGGAGGTCTGGTGCCTGCCTGCCTGCTGCTGCCCTCCTGCTTGCTGCTGACTGGCTGGAGGCTTTTTCCCTCCTCCTTCATCAGAGGCAACACTTATGCTGAGTGTTTGCCCCCCCCATCCCTGAGGAGCATCCTACATGGCAGCTCTGGATGCTGGTTCCGTGTGTTTGTCCCCTTCCCTCCTGCTCTGGGGGTGCTTTGGGGAACTCGGAGAGCTGCAGGGAAGGAGAGCAGGAGGGAGGGGAAAGGGACAACGGGCTGCTGCCAACTGAATGCCACGAACTGGCCAACTCAGTAAAATGTGAGATAGTTTCTAAAAGTAACGTTAAACAAAGGCAATTGAAAAAACATCAAAACACAGCTTTTAAAAGTGATGTTCAACAAGTGCACTCATCAAACATCCCAAAACATTTTCTAAAAGTAATGTTAAACAAATGCACTTAAAAACCCTTACAACACAGCTTTTAAAAGTGATGTTCAGGACTGTGACCCGAAACGAGCTGTTCTCAATAGGTTTGATTGCTTTGCCTTTATCTCATCGTTGATTCTTTGTGTTACAGACTGTGTGAGTTGTACACTTGAACTCCCCTGTGTGTGCACAGCTGCCTTGCCCAAACCCAAGCCCATGAGCAGAGCCATCTGCTCCCCGAGGGTCTGTTCCCGGTGCTGATTGGTGGTCAGTTGTCCTGGCGGTGAGTTGGAGGTGTAGAAGTGTCTGTTGGCCAGATGGCAGCAGTGAGTTGGTGGCGTCCAGTTGGTAGTGGCATCCAGTTGGTGGCGGCCAGTTGCCCTAGACCCACCTGGAGTCCCCTCCAGGGCAGGTCATAGCAGACCCTGGGGCTTCTCAAGGTTATAAGGCTTAACCCCCGACTAAAGCCTTCTCTCCACTCCCAGTGGGGACTGGGGGCAGGGCCTCACAGTGCTGGTGGTCACAGGGGCATCCCTGCTCCCCTGCTGTGCTCAGTGCCAGCAGGAGCAGAGCAGACATCCTGGGTCAGCTATGGGATGTGGGGAGCCTTAAACATCTTAAACATCCCATCTTGCCCCTTAGCATGGCTCTGTTCTCCGGGGTGGCTCCAGCTGTGGCGGTGGTGATGTTGTGGTACTTCAGCTTCCTGTTGCTGAATGTTAAACAGATTTGAGTGAGTCACTTAAACAGACGCCATGGATGGGAAAATAATTGTCTGGGAAGCCTGTGCCTGCCAGGTCGCCAAGTAATCCTCACGCGTCCTGTGACTCAAAGCCAACCAGAAGGAGAGTCTTCTCCCCGCTGCTCAGTTGGAAATATTTTGAGGGAAGGCGGCCTAGCTCCCTGTCTCATGTCCCTCCATCCATCCGCTTGGTCCTGTCCCCTTCCAGAGTGGCCAGCATGGGGGGATGCTCACCCATGCCCACCAATTGTCTTGTGCATGCTCAGTGGAAGCATCACTGCAGCATATCCTTCAGCCCAGCCTGCCAGGGAGAAGGGAATGTACATAGCAGTGAGTTGTGTGAAATTGTTTCATAGGATTGAAGGTGGGTATGGGTGGGAAGGGACCTTGGAGTTCCCTGGCCCAGTATGCTCCAGCAGGTCCATTGGATCAGGTTGCTGAGGCCTTTACCCTGCCACACGTTGAGTATCCTGAAGGATGGACATCCCACCACCTCTTTGGGTCCAGCGTTTGACCACCTTCATGACAACATTTTTTTTCCTAATAGCTAATTTGAATTCTGTGTATCCCAGCTTGGTCCATCACTGCTTGTCCTGTCCTTATGCACCTTCAAACTGCAGCAAGAAGTTGAAGGTCACCTTCAGGGACCAGCAAGAAAGTCTGGCTCCAGCTTCTCTCCACCCTTCCACTGGGTGGTCATAGGCATCAGTAGGAACCCCCTTCCCAGGTGAACAAGCCCAGCTCTCAGCCTGTCCCCATGTTGGTGGCAGCCTGTTGTCCCCTGGCACTCCTGGGTCTTTGCTTCCCCATCAGCTGGCCCCAGCCTGGCTGGGTGCAGAGTTACTCAGCCCAGCCTGGTTTGTTTCTTTATCCAATACAAGTTCTTTCAAGAATGGAGAAGAAGTTGTTAGCTACTTCAATGAGAACTCAAACTGCAAATGTCCTCTTCCTCTCCCTACCCTTGTGCTTATTCTCTAGTGAGCACAGAACTGTCCCTCTTCCCCTGGGGTGGCCGTGGTGTCGACGTGCTCAGGAATACCTGGAGCCTGGGGGAATGGATTCAGGGATTCACAGACACGGCCGTTTTCTCCTTCTCCCAAAGCTCTTAGCTCTGAGTCAGAAATGTGGACGACGTCGGGAGGATGTGACCTTCCCCCAGCACATCCCCATCATTGTGATGTTCTCATTGTGCCTGTGACTGCCAGCCGGGAACGTGCAGCGTCACAGCCACCACAGCCATTCAGATGACTCAGTTAATGTACCCAGGGTCTATTAAGCAAAGTTTGATTTAATTAAGTCAGTCTTGATCTCATCGAAATCCAGAGGGAGAGTTGGGGTGGCAGCATTTCCCAGAAATCATATTTGAATGGCAGGTGGTTTGAACATTCTTAAGCATCTGGGTCTTGAGATACTGGAGCGTGCTGGTCTCACTGCTGAAATTTGGGGTTGGCTGGACCATGGCTGGGGCAGGGTTACGTCCCTGGCAAGCCAGCCAGGATGCCACAAGCTCATGGGTGAATGCAGGGTGTGTGGTACCACCCAACCTTTGTGCAGGGGCTCAGTGGTAAGGACTGCACCCACAGAGCATGGTTGGGTACCTGCGTGCTGGGCATGGGCACTGTGTCCCCCCTCCAGCCCTGCTGCTGAGCTGGGGGGGTCCGGCAGCTTCTGAGGCACAGGGTGGTGAGGGGCACACCTGCACATCTCATCTCCTTCGAGGAAACTCTGGTGTCTGGGAGAGGAACATGGCTGAGATCATAGACTCACAGAGTGCTTTGGGTTGGAAGGGACCTTCAAAGCTCACCCAGTGCCACCCCCTGCCATGGGCAGGGACACCTCCCACCACACCAGGCTGCTCCAAGCCCCATCCAACCTGGCCTTCAACACTGCCAGGGAGGGGCAGCCACAGCTTCTCTGGGCACCCTGGGCCAGGCTCTCACCATTTCTCCCCCATGCCCAGCCTGACCCCCCCCTGGTTCCCTGTCAAACCGGTGCCCCTGTCCCTGTCCCTGCAGGCCCTGCTCCAAAGTCCCTCTCCCTCTTCCCTCTGAGCCCCTTCCAGTGCCGAGCGGCCGCAGGAAGGTCCCCCCGGAGCCGTCTCTGCTCCAGGCTGCACAACCCCAACTCTCTCAGCCTTTCTGCAGAGCAGAGGTGTCGCAGCCCTGGGAGCATTTTGGTGCCTCCTCTGGCCCTGCTCTGCCAGCTCCATGTGTGTGTTGTGCTGGGGAGCCCAGAGCTGGAGGCAGCGCTGCAGGGGGGTGAGGAGAGCGGAGCAGAGGGGGAGCATCCCCTGCCTGGGCCTGCTGGCCACGTGCTGGGGGGCAGCCCAGGAGACGCTTGGCTTTCTGGGCTGTGAGCCCACATGGCCACCTGGTGTCCCCTTGGTCACCCACCAGTATCCCCCAGTCCTTCTCTGCAGGGTGCTCCCATCCATCCATCCATCCATCCATCCATCCATCCATCCATCCGTCCATCCACCCATCCATCCATCCATCCACCCATCCATCCCTCCATCCACCCATCCACCCATCCACCCATCCATCCATCCATCCATCCATCCATCCATCCATATGTGCCCCCCCAGTTCTGTCACACTGGCTGCAAATGGTTGTGTGGACGGCTGGAGGAGCTTTGCTCTGCTCCGGGTTTGCTGAACGTGGCTTGTGGCCTGGAGATGCTGCTGCAATGATTCCTGCAGGACATGTGCAGGAGGAGATGCTGGGGTTGTGCTGTCAGCAGGGTGGGCTCAGAGCTGGTTCCTGGTGTTTGCCCACGGGATGAGGGCAGGTCACTCCGTGCCAGATCCCGTGGGTCAGCCAGGGCTCAGAATTTCCCAGCTGATTTATTCTCCTGTGCATGGCCTGTGCTGTAGCTCCCTCCTCTCTCCAGCCAAGTCCCTGGCCTGGCAGCCTGGGCAGCTCTTGCAGAAGCCCTTGTGCTCGTGAAGCCCTGGGCAGGGCTGGCTGGTGTGCCAGGGCCTTGGGCAGCTCAGCCCTGGGCAAGCAGAAGGTTTTTGGTGTCCAGTGGTGGTTTTCCTCTCCACCACAGGAACCAGCACTGTGGATGGTGTGTCCCATCCCTTCCATGTTCTGCAGAGCACTGGGTCTGGGGCTGGTCAGGGGGTCCCACAGGACGGGTTCCCGGCTCCCTGCTCACCCCACCAGCAGCCAGGTCATGCCCAAGCTCAGACAGGGTGCGTGGGGTGGAAGAGCCCTTACTCTGGAGGTGGGAGTGCTCACAGCTCTGGTCTCCACACGCCATGGGACCAGGCAGCAGGTGTTAGCAGTGTCTCCAACATGTCCGTGTTTGCTCTTTTCTTTCCCCCCAGAGACAAAGGAGGAGCTGGAAGAGCTGATGTCTGACATAAAGAAGACGGCAAACAAAGTGCGCTCCAAGCTAAAGAGTGAGTATGTCCCAGAGCCCCAGCATCAGGGTGCTCTGGGTTGGAAGGAACCCTAAGGATCACCCAGTGCCACCCCCTGCCATGGGCAGGGACCAGGGTGCTCCAAGCCCATCCAACCTGGCCTTCAACACTACCAGGGAGGGGCAGCCACAGCTTCTCTGGGCACCCTGGGCCAGGTTCTCCCCACCCTCACAGCAAAGAATTTCGAATTTCTGCTTCTAATGCATCACATTTCCAAAAAGATCAGCGAAGAAGTCCTCCTGAAAGAGCCATGACTTGAGTATGTGCAGGAGAGGGTCAATCAACCTCCTTGAGAAGCAGGGAGTGAGAACAGCACGACTGTCAGCCCACCGATGTCAGGGGTGGTGCTGGAGCACTCGGGCAAACCCAGAAGCCCAAGGTTGGACCCTGAGGCTTCAGGGGGTCAGCAGGGACAGCAGCATCTTGAGGCAGGAGGCAGGGCACCCTAGCACAGCTTGGATTTGCCTCCAGTGCTCTTGGCCCTCAGCGTGGGGTTTGGTTGAGCTTGTTGCAGGACATTTAGCTGTGCCTGAAGGGTGGGAGAGGAGCTGGTGCTTCCCTCATGGCACCAGCATCCTCCTTAATCCCAGGGTTTCATAGGAGCCCCGCAGTCATGGAGGACTTGGATATGGCTGGAGCCACTGGCCAGGTTCATCACCAGTGCCGTGACCATGTCCCATGTGTACGCCAGAAGGAGACTTGTACCTCCATTGTCCCCTTGCTGCCCTTCATCCTCCTGACACGTGATCTCAGCTAGACCCAGGCAGGAGAGCTGGGGGGCAGTTGCCTGTTTGATAGACCACAGACCCTTCCCATGGACCAGAGCCCCTCGGCCATGCTGGGATCATGGTGTCCAGCTGGGGACAGGGTTCAGTCTGTGTGAAACAGAAATCCTTTTCCATAGCTGTTTTGTCTGGTGTTTTTTAAGGGACTTTGAGAGCCTGAAGGACTTGAAGACAGGCTTGGATTCCTGTTTTCTCCTTCCAGAAAAGCCTCACTGGTACCATGTTTACCTGGAGCAGCAGATTTGCCTCAGCCCAAATTGCATTGTGGCCAGCATGATCAAAGAAAGAAAGCAGTCAGGACTGATCAAAAACACCATCTGCTGACAACCAAGTGACTTCTTTAGGACAGACATTGCTCATGCAGTGGCTAACTCTAATTACCAGCTTCTTGGGAAAATGTGACTTCGTTAATTATCACAAATGCACAATGTTTGCCAATACTGCTCCTTGGGAACAGGGAACGGTTCGTGACGAGTGTGGAGGAAGAGCAGTTGGTGATGGAATGTGCTGGGCAGGCAGCAGCCAGTGTGCTCACAGGCAGGGGTGGTGGGAGAGGGGCCCTGGCCGTCTGGCTGTGTGGGACAGGACCTTCCAGATAAGCTCTGGGTACAGACACTTGTTCCAGGAGACAATCACAGAATCACAGAATCACAGAATCTAAGGGGTTGGAAGGGACCTCGAAAGATCATCTAGTCCACCCCCCCTGCCAGAGCAGGGTCACCTGGAGTACATCACACAGGAACGCATCCAGGCGGGTTTTGAATATCTCCAGTGAAGGAGACTCCACAACCTCTCTGGGCAGCCTGTTCCAGTGCTCTGTCACTCTCACAGTGAAAAAGTTTTTCCTGATATTTACATGGAACCTCCTATGCTCCAGTTTAAAACCATTGCCCCTTGTCCTATCATTAGTCATTACTGACAAAAGCCTGGCTCCATCATCCTGACACTCACCCTTTACATATTTGTAACCATGGATGAGGTCACCCCTCAGCCTCCTTTTCTCCAAGCTAAAGAGACCCAGCTCCCTCAGCCTTTCCTCATAAGGGAGATGTTCCACTCCCTTAATCATCTTAGTGGCTCTGCGCTGGACTCTCAAGCAATCGGAGTCAGCGCAGAACTTGATTGCCCAGAGAAGCTGTGGGTGCCCCTCCCTGGCAGTGTTGAAGGCCAGGTTGGAAGGGGCTTGGAGCACCCTGGTGTGGTGGGAGGTGTCCCTGCCCGTGGATGAGCTTTAAGGTCCCTTCCAATCCAAACCATTTGATGATTTTATAATTTGTGCCAATGTTCTCCAGCACATCCCCAGAGCATGCTGTGCTGTTGGACACCCTCTGTCTGCACTGGAAAGGTTCCCCAGGCCCACAGTCTTCCTTACAGCACTGCTGCTCTCTGCAGGGTGGTACTGTGAGGCCACCCATGCCAACCAGCATGCAGCAGAAACACAGATGCTCACCATGCTGGTGGTGTCCTGTGCTCTGCCCTGCTCTGCTGGATGGTAACTGGGAACCCCTGTGCAGCTCCAGGGAATGGAGAACCCCTGCTGCAGGGGGAACCTGCCCCATGAGGGCTCGTGGGAGCCACTCCAGCATGAAAGGTGCTGGGGACAGCTGGGATGTGAGAGCTGTGGGACATCTCATTGGGAATGGAGTCTAGCCAAACTCAAGGGATGCCACCAGCTCACACCTGGTGGTCTATGTTAAGACACTTATCTTTGCACACTGGGCCAGCCTGCGGGTGGGAGCTTTCTTCCAGGCTTTTTAAGTCCCTGAATTTTAGTTTTTGACTTAGCGTGTCCCAAGCTGGCCTCGAGGAGCAGATTCCCTGCCTCGCTCTGTGCCAGCCCTCTCCTGCTCTGCCCCCCCGTGCCCTCTCCCTGCCCAAGCCGTGGTGGGATGCTGAGCAGGGCAGTGCCCCTGCCTGCAGTGATTTATGGGCTTTGGGCAAGTGAGGAGTTCATCTCACTCGGCTGCACTGCTGGGCATGATCCAAACGGCAAATCTCTGCTGTGTCTGGGCTGTTCAGCTCTTGCCAGCCTGGGTCCTCCCGTGCAGGGCCTGCAGCTGGCAGACTGACTATTTTTAGGGTCCCTGGAGAAGTCTTGAGCTTTGCTATGTTGCTATTTTGCAGAGACATTTTATCTCTGGGTATCCTCCTCCTGCCTAGCAGGGGGAGAAGAGCTCTCCATTTTGCTGGAATACCGGGAAGTGCAGAAATCAGAGCTGAGCATTCCATCCATTTCATATGGAAAGCTCAGCTTCCCAGCCTGGGAGGGACAGGCACTGCCCTCGACAGCACCAAGTCTCAGCCTGGTGACTGCACCAGTAATGAAACGGGGCTTTGCTGCCAGTCCAGGCTGAGTCGTGGGCTGGAGTCAGGAGCTGGGGGCTGCTCCCTGCCAGATGCTCCTCAATCCACAGGCTTTCACAATCATAGAATCATAGAATCATAGAATCATTCTGGTTGGAAGGGACCTCCAGGGTCATCAAGGCCAACCTTTATCCCATCATATTCCTAACCATCAGACCATCAGACCGTGGCCTCAAGTGCCTCATCAACCCCTTTTTTGAACCCCCCCAGGGACGGTGACTCCACCACCTCCCTGGGCAGCCCATTCCAGTGCCCAACCACCCTCTCAGTAAAGAACTTCTTCCTAATATCCAACCTAAACTTCCCCTGATGAAACTTGAGGCCATTAATCCCTTTGCCAAACAAGCCCTTTCCTTTCTCTAAACAGCACAAAATAATCTGTGTCTTCTACCCCGACCAGGTATTGAGCAGAGTATTGAACAAGAGGAAGGACTGAACAGGTCATCTGCTGACCTGCGGATAAGGAAAACTCAGGTGAGTCTCCCTGGGCACCGGGAAGGGGAGGATGGGAAGCAGCTGGAGGCAGTTGAGGGATCCCATGAAGTGATGGGAGAGGAGGGAGTCAGGTTCTGCTGTGCAAATACTGGGCAAAGTAATCACAGAATCCCAGACTGGTTTGGGTGTGAAGAGACCTCAAAGCTCACCCAGTGCCACCCCCTGCCATGGGCAGGGACACCTCCCACCACACCAGGGTGCTCCAAGCCCCAGCCAACCTGGCCTTCAACACTACCAGGGAGGGGCAGCCACAGCTTCTCTGGGCACCCTGGGCCAGGCTCTCCCCACCCTCACAGCAAAGAATTTCGAATTTCTGCTTCTAATGCATCACATTTCCAAAAAGATCAGCGAAGAAGTCCTCCTGAAAGAGCCATGACCTGAGAACGTGCAGGGGGGCTGTGGAGGGGAGGGCAGCATGCGCTGGCTCCATCCTTCTGTGCAGGTCTGGGCATCTGCATGGACGAAGAGGCGGGTGGGTTTCTGCACATCCATGCTGAGAGTCTCACTAAAGGTGATTTTGACTGCAGCAGAAATACCCTCTGGCTGCCAGCTTTGGGCAGAGGACATTTGCCTGCAGAGTGTTCAGAACCTGCAGCTTCTGTGTTTCCACAGTGCCTGGAAGGGTGATTGAGCAGCTCAGAAGTGAGACCAGGGCTTACTGCTGCAGCTGGGTAACTCACCTAAAATTCCACTCAATCTAAACGGATGGGTGATCTTGCAGAGCACTGTGCAGACCTGCAGCCTGCTGGAAATGTTCTTCCCTGTTGGGCTGTGGTTGCCCCACCACTGGCTATCGATGTGGCTTCACAGCCCAAGTAATGTTGGACTTTTGAAGGGCTGACCTTTTCCTCTTGTTCCCATGAAACCACCAATAACTGGCGCTTTCTTCTGAAGAGCTTCTTTGCAGGGTTGTCCAAGTGTAGAGTTAGAGATGGGGTGCACCTCCCTCTCCTCCATCTGCGTGGTCCTGAGTTATGATGGACGCTCGTGCTGCTTTATCTCATCTGCAGCCAAGGCGGGGTGGAGCGTGTTGGCTCTACAAGAGATGGGGCTTGAGGGACATGGGGCTTGTCTGTAGGTCCAACAGCACACACCAAAAACTGGAAGTCACCATCTCTGCTTTGAGCCAGAGGTTGGGTGCATGATCTCCTGGAGTCCCTTTCAGCCTGAATTATCCTACAGTTCTGAGTAACTCTCCTTCCACCCCCTGAAGTCAAGGAATAGCTTTAGAAATATTCGATGAAAGAAGTTTTGGGGTGTCTTGTGGAGAGGCCTTTCTCTCAGGAGCAGCAGTGGAGAGGTCTACAGACATCTCTGCTGGGCACTGCTTGGGTCCTGGCCCAAGGCAGCTGGAAAGTGAGGGCAGGTCACAAACATTCCTCTGATGTCCGTGGTGGGAACACCTTGAGAACACCAACAGGGAGAGTGCAGTCTGAGGGGCCGTGGCAAGGTCATCCACTTGACAGAAAGTGCCAAAAGAAGAGCTACGTGGGGAAGCAGCAGGCAGGGACAGCCTGGGAGGGCAGTGCAGGGTGCCTGGGGAGTGCTGAGGGAAAGGACCTTGAGGGGAAGCTGGGGACAGGGGAGGTGACTGAGCTTCTTACCCCCTAACACACCCTGCAGCATCTTCACAGGTTCCAGGTTAACTCAGAAGCATTTCACCATTGATGACCTGAGGTCCGTGAGACAAGGTTACCCATGGTCTCCAGCTGCATTGGAAACCAGGGCGTGAATTCCTAGATGTTTTTTATACCGACTTTTTACTGATTACCTGCAGTCAGCCTATCCAGTTGTCTTGGCCATCCCAGGATTGCAGAGCATGTCAGGATGGAGGCAGAGGAGACCAAGGCTGTGGCTCTAGTGTCCTCCATTGGATCAGTCAGTGGTGCAGATTTATCTGGATCAGGCACAGGCACGGTGGCACCTTGGCCCCAGCACGTGGGCAAGACTTTGTCCTGACTGGAGCTGCCATCCTCTGCTTGCACCACGTGCGGGAGCATAGGTGGTGTTGTGAAAAAAGGGGAAGATGAGGTGGCTGGGGGAAGTCCTCCCATTGAGTCCCAAGGTTCAGTCCAGACCCCCTTGCCTTCTAAACTCCTTCTCAGAGAGGAGTCTGGGTGCAGCTGGATCCAGTCCCAGTCCCAGACTGGGTCAGTGGTTTATAGCTAAAGGGTTATGTGTGTGTGCAGCCACCAGTCAGAGTCAACTTTGTCTGTCTCAGCGTCCCACCAAGGACTTTCACTGGAACAGATGCACAAAGCTGTGAGAAACAGAGTTTATTAAGGCACCAGATACAACAGGTTTGGAATTGCCATTGATAAATGCACTGATGCACACACACTACTAAGTGAGGTTTAATATTGCTACAGTAATACTACAGTAATAATACAACCCAGGGACACTTCCACCCAGGGGGGGAGGAAGAGAACACAGCCCGTCTGCTGGGCTGTCCATCTTCTGGTCCTTCTCTCCCAACTTCATGATCCTATTCTCTGTCTTTTGTCCCCAAAGCTAAGAGGTTCCCACCCTCAGATGACGTGCAGTGTGATTTGGGTGGTCACACACGGACAGCACGTTCACTATAATCTTCATTAGCACATGCAAGGGTGTCAGCTTTAATCTGCATTTCACAGGTAATGAGGAAAGGGTCACCATGACCCCCTGATGAAGCAAAGAACTACCCAAGTTTTCTCTTGCTGCCCAGAGCAAGGGTCCCTGCCTCCACCAGGCCCCTGTTCAGGTGCACCCTGTGATAAACAAGTGGGATGTCACTCCCACCGGGCTGCACGAGAGTGAGCAAGGTCACCATGAAGTTCTTTGTGTACAGGGACGTCAAATTGCACAGGTGGCACCTGCCACTGCACCCACAAACTCACCAGTTACTCCAGGTTTTAGAGGAACGTGGATCCAAAAGAGCAAATTGGTGCTGGGTTTGCATCTTGTGTTGTGTGACCGTGGGATTTTCTATCAAGTCCATCTGTTGTCAGCTCTGGCCTGGGCTCTGAAGGCTGAACTCGTTTGGCTTGGAGAAATGGCACTGGGCAAAGGAGACCACACGTCTCCAGGGAAAGTGTACAAAGCAAATACATGTTTCATGTAGAGATGGTGTAACTTGGCCATGCTGCTCCGTAATGGGCTGAGATGTGGGTTAATTCTTGTGAAAGAACGTGGTGTTTGATGGCTTTGGATCCTCCACCTGCCAGAGGGCAAGTCAGGGGCTGGATTGTATGAACTGTTTGACGAGAGCTTCCCCCATCTTTTGCTCCTCGATGGAGCAGCTCCCTCCAAGGCCCTTCTAGAGTGGTGCTGTGTCTCCTTGCTGTGGGCTTTGTGGTGTTGCCCCAGGCTGTGGGCATGGGGGGGAAGCACATCCATGGGGGTCTTCAAAAGTGTGAGGTGTGACCCACCTTCCACTTGACTGGGGTACTGCTGCCTTTGGGGCACCAGTGATGCTCCAGCAGACCACGTTGAAGATGGGTGAACTCATCCCTGCTGGACAAGGGTGACCAGGTCGTTCCATGTGAATATCAGGAAAAACTTTTTCACTGTGCGCGTGACGGAGCACTGGACCAGGCTGCCCAGAGAGGTTGTGGAGTCTCCTTCCCTGGAGACATTCAAACCCCGCCTGGATGTGTTCCTGTGTGATGTACTGTAGGTGACCCTGCTCTGGCAGGGGGGTTGGACTAGATGATCCTTCGAGGTCCCTTCCAACCCTAGAATTCTGTGATTCTGTGTGATTCTGATGGCAGCATCAGACCATCCACTGACAGTTGTGTGGCTAAGCTGTGGCCAACTCCTGGGTGCTGTTGCACCTTGCCATGGTATCTGACTGGCTCCTGGTTCTCTGGATTGTTCTCTGTGCTACGCAGTATTCATTTGCTTGGTCCTTGCTGCAGAGGTCTTGTTGAAATGTTTGTGCCTTGGGACATGGCACAAGCCCTTTGTCCTCTCACTTTGTCCTGCAGCAGTGATGAGTCATGGGCAGGCAGCATCCTGTGTGTCTCCTGTAGGCAGAGGTGAGAAAGAGATCTTTTGAATGGAAGTGTGCACAGGGAAGCAGCAGGGGAAATGGCAGAAGAAGGGATACAATGGCATGGGTTGAAAGCATCTAACCCAAAAGGTCACTGAGATACCAGCATGGATATATGCAGCTTCTAAGAAGGCTTAGGGTGGAACACCACTGGGCAGCTTACTCCAAGAGAGGAGGTGAGAGGACCTCTGAAGGTTACATGCAATTGAATCATCCCATAATTGTAAATCAGCTGTGCTGCCTGATGACCCTGAGGCAGGACAGGTCAATGGGGTGGAAGGTCAGTGTTGCTGGCAGCTCCTGGTGAGCACAGAAGGTGCACCTCAAACTCCTCTGTGGCCACCACCACCAAAGAGCCCAGGAGATGAGAGGGACCTGTAGGACACAACACACGAGCCCTGCAGGTCATATGTCTGTGATGGATCTGAGTTTGGGACTCGTGAGTGAAGCCAGGAGGGGGTGAAACCAGCTTTATTTTAAAAGGGACCTTTGCCCAGGGGGAGTCACACTGTGGTGGCCAGGCAAACCATCGGTGTGGCGAGGGGCCGTGGTGAGGACATGCACGTTGGGTCCAGGGCACCCGTGGGATGGCTGGATGGTTGGTGCAGGGCTGTGACCTTTCACCGGTGTCTTGTCATCGCAGCTCCTTAAAATCAGCCTTCTCTGGACTGGAGCTTTAGAATCATAGAGTCATAGAATCATTATGGTTGGAAGGGACCTCCAGGGTCATCAAGTCCAACCTTTGTCTTCTGCCCCACCATGCAGGGTTGCTGTATAGCTTTTCCTGCAGGTTGGCCAACCTTCTGGTGACCCTTTGGTGAGAGAGCAGCTGGCAAGACACAGTCATTGCTCCAGCAGTGGCATCTGCATCAGTGCAGGGCGAGTTCCAGTGCCTGGTCCTTACTGGTCATACTGGAGAAGGACACATGAGACAGCTGGGAGCAGAGGAGCAAGGCCTTGTCTGTGATTTAGCAAACCAGTAAGCTGATAAGAGCAGTGGGAGCTGTCAGCGTTGCTCTTCAGCACCCAGGCATGGGGATCCAGGCATGGATCTGCTACACAAATACAGCTCAGGAAAATACTGCTGAGTGCTCTGCAGTGAAGCCAGAGTTTGGCATTTATCCTTTATCTCCTTTCCAGCCTGGGGAGCCCCTGGCACAGCCTGCTCTGCTGTGCCACAGTTGGTGCTGGATTGGTGCCGTGGTGACGTTATCTGGTCACTGGTGCAGGGGTGGTGGAGCCCAGCATCCTCCCAGTCCTGCACAAGCACGAGAGAGGGTTGAGGGGTGACTCTGGAGCAAGTGCAGAGGAGAATTGCTGGGACAGAGCAGAGCCAAAGCAAAGGGTGGTGCAAGAGCAGACAGCAAAGCAGGAGAGGACCCCCCCCCTCTGCAGTGCTGGGGCCACCTCTGGGGTCCCCAACACAAGAAGGACACGGAGCTGTTGGAGAGTCCAGAGGAGGCCACGGAGATGCTGCGAGGGCTGGAGCAGCTCTGCTCTGGGGACAGGCTGAGAGAGTTGGGGGTGTTCAGCCTGGAGAAGAGAAGGCTCCAGGGAGACCTTGGAGAACCTTCCAGTGGGTACCCAGAGCGTGGTAGTGCAGGGGACTGAACTGCTTTCCCCATGTGTGAAGAGAGAAAAGCTGCTGGCACCAGGTGAAACAACCCCATTTCCTAACTCCAGTTAATATTTTTGGTTTAATGAGTTGCTTTCAAATGCAAGATACATCCTGATGTGCTTTTTATTTACTCTGAGTATTCAGGTAGTTTTATTTAGTGAGCGAAAGCCATTTGAAATGCTTTTTCCAGCCCATTTTGCACAAAACTGCATGTTTCTTCAAAAATCAAGTGCATTTTGTAGACATGTGGGTTGCCCGTGGGAACATCACATAACGATCTGACAAAATAAACACCAAGTGAAATGACTTCTGAAGTGAAAGAGGTGTGCTGTGCTGTGCTGAGCAGCAGCAAGGGGTGTCATTCAACACCCAGGCTATATTTGCCTGCAGATCAACATATGCTGATACTTTGCAGCCGAATGAGAATGAACTGGATTTTAGGGAAGCAGTTTTGGAAAGGCAGGATGCTTGGGTGGCACGTTGCATCTTTGCTGGATTTCAAGCCATGGTGCTCAGGAGCTGTGTTGACCTTGCTTTGGGCCATGCACCTCTCAAGCAGAGGCTGCCAGCTGAACTTGGAGCTGCTGGGGACTTTCTTGTGAGGTTTGGCAGCAGAGGAAGAATAAGATGAGCCAGGTCTGAGCTGCTCCTTGCTTGGAATAGCTGCAGAGCAAACACAAGGGTATCTTCCAGGTGTCTCCAGTGCTCTCCTGGAGGTAGGTTGGCTGGGGCTGCTCTGGGTATAGCAACACCTGGTAGGAGCATCTGAGCACCAGAGTGCACCAGGCACGTCTGACCCCACGGAGATGCTGGGTAGAGGCTTTGAGAGCAGCCCTTGGATTCAGCTCTCTGTGAGCTTCAACTCTCTAAGGGTGAGCTGAGGTCATGCTGGTGGCCATGGAAGTCCCAGAGGAGTTTCTTCATGGTGTCAGTCTCCATATCTTCTTTCTGATCCTTTCAGAGTATCCTCTTTTCCAATCCTTTTTCCATTGCCTTCTCTCCTCTCGGTCTCCAGCGTTTCTCCACAACTCCATTTGCTCCCTGCTCCCCAGGCTGGGCTGTGTGCCCAGTCCATGGGGTGAGCTTGGGGTAACACAACCTTACCCTTGCAGTGGCACCATCGGCTGCTCCCAGCATGGGGTGCCTGTTGCCTGCGAGAGTGATGCTGCCTGCCCAGGGTGGGTGTGGGATGTGCCCAGTCCCATCACTCGTGTGCTCTTGGTTCTGCTGCACGGGTGAAGAAGTGCACGAGGGTTTCTTGCTTGGCACGGGATGGGATTTGGCTTCTCTTGACACACGTGCACCAGATTGGCCTTCTCTGGAAAGGGGGGCCTTCAGCTCTGCAGGGGGCTGGGGGATACTGGTGGGTGACCAAGGGGACACCAGGCGGCCATGTGGGCTCACAGCCCAGAAAGCCAAGCGTCTCCTGGGCTG
>VZRW01013305.1:0-17148 GCA_013398125.1 Aegotheles bennettii
GTGGGACCCCCATGTCCACCTTGCTGCCCCACATCTACCTGTGGGACACCCCCCCCATCCCTCTGCAGGACCCCTGCATCCACCCCAGGGTCACCACATCTACCTGTGGGGCCACCAAGGCCACCCTGGGACCCTTTGTCTGCTGTGGTTGTCCCCCAACCACCCCACATCTACTCACGGGGCTGCCTCATGTCCACCTTGGGTGCTCCTCAACCATCTGCCCACCCCATGGGTGTACCCCAGGGACCACCAATCCAGCCCCAAGGATCCATGGGACACCTCTCTAGGGACCTTCACCTCTCCCAGGTGTCCCTTGGCCACCCTATGGACCTCCTGGGTCTCTCCTGACCCAGACCGACCTCTTCCACCACTTCTCCACCTCCTTGCCTGGCACTTGGAGAACTTGGGGATGGGGCCACCAGGGGTGGCCGTGTCACACCAGGAGGTCCCAGGCCACCCGTGTGTCCCTTTGTCCCCTCCCCAGCCTCGAGGAACGTCCTGTGGGTGATCGAGGGGACCTCCTGTGACCTGCCCTGGCAGGCTGCCCTCTTCCAAGGCCAGAGGTTCATCTGTGGGGGGACACTGGTGGACAAGAAGTGGGTGCTGACGGCCGCCCACTGCCACGTCCCGGGGTAGGAGGCCGTGGGGTGGGGTGGGGACAGAGGCGCTTGGTGGCTTTGGTGTCCATGGGCTTGAGGCTGAGCAGGAATTGGTCAAGGTGGCACCCATGGTGCTGCTTTCTGAGGTCGGGAGGGGTGGTGGCATCTCAGTAGGCTTCGCTCTGCCCCTCCTCTGCTTCTTCTGCTCCTTCTTGTCACCTCCTGGGACCTCCTCTGCCTCTCCCCCTGCTCCGTGTGGGTCCCCGTGGCCAACGTGGACCTCCCCATCCCCACCACCCTGGTGCCTTTGGCTCCCTCAGCTCCATCAGATTGCGCTTGGGTGGCCACGGCCGCAAGGACTCTGCTGGGACCCCTCAGTGGCGCCGCTCGGTCAAGGTCTTCAGGTACCCGCGCTACAACGAGACCACCAAGGACGGGGACCTGATGCTCATCAAGTTCCTCCTGCCCATCCACGTCACCAAGAGGGTGAAGCCTCTGCCCTTGGCTTCTCGTTGCCCCGTGCCCGGCAAGACCTGCCAGATCTCGGGCTGGGGGTCCACCACCAGCCCTGAAGGTATGGAGACATCTGGATTGTCCTCAGAGCCACTGAAAGGTGTCCCCACCCCAGGGCCCCAGTTGTCCCAGCTCCCCCACCCTTCCCAGTCCCATCGGTCCCACTTGACTTGGTCCCAGCGTCCGGTTGACTTGGTCAAGAAGCCTGGGAGATCCATCAAGAGGTGGAGATGAGCTCCAGGGTGAAGCCAAGTCCAAGCTGGGGCTGGGTTGGATCACTCGGTCCATCCCCATCTGGGTGACCTCCTGCCCTCCCTTCACCTGCAGTCAACTTCCCGGAGGACCTCCGCTGCGCCAAGGTCACCATCGTCTCCGAGGAGCAGTGCCGGCGCATCTACTCCAACTCCATCACCTCCAACATGGTCTGCGCCGGCGAATCCCACGGCCGGGCCGACTCCTGCCAGGTGGGTGAGGGGCCTCTGGCCAATGGGGGGACTTCTGGAGGAGGATTGACCACCATGGGGTGGACCACCATGAGTTAGACCTGTTGACCCTACTGCAGTAGACTTGACCCCACCATGGGGTGGACCACTGTGGGGTAGATCTGTTGACCCTACTGCAGTAGACCTGACCCCATCGTGGGGTAGACCACCATGGGGTGGACCACCATGGGGTAGACATGTTGACCCCACTGCTGTAGACCTGATGACCCCACCATGAGGTAGACCACCACGGGCTAGACCTGTTGACCCTCCTGCAGTAGACTTGGCCCCACCATGGGGTGGACCACCGTGGGGTAGATCTGTTGACCCCACTGCTGTAGACCTGATGACCCCACCATGAGGTAGACCACCATGGGCTAGACCTGTTGACCCTCCTGCAGTAGACTTGACCCCACCATGGGATAGACCACCATGGGGTGGACCACCATGAGGTAGACCTGTTGACCCTCCTACAGTAGACTTGATGACCCCACCAGGCGGTAGACCTGTTGATGTTACTGCAGTAGACTTGACCCCACCATGGGGTAGACCACTATGGGGTAGACCTGTTGACCTGACGTGGGCCACCCAAGATGGACGTGAGGGTCCCACAGGTGAACATGGGTCCTGCAAAGTGGACGTGGAGGCCTCGTGTGGAAATGGGTCATCCAAGGTAGACACAGGGAGGTCCTACATGCAGACATGGAACCCCCTGGAGAAGACAGTTGTCCCCTTGGGGTGGATGAGGGTCCTGCAGGAGGCTGTGGGGCATCCAGAATGGATGTGGTGGTCCCATGAGTTGACGTGGTGGTCCCAGGAGTGGTCATGGTGGTCCCATAAGTGGTCATGGTGGTCCCATGAGTGGACATGGTGGTCCCATGATTAGACGTGGTGGTCCCATGAGTGGCCATGGGGCATCCAAGGTGGGAGTGAGGGTTCCGTGGTTGGACGTAGGTCCTACAAAGTAGGTGTGGGGACGTGTCCCACCTCTTGCCTTGTCAGGGGGACTCTGGAGGACCTCTCATGTGTGATGGGCAGCTCCAGGGCATCGTCTCCTGGG
Organism: Aegotheles bennettii; assembly: GCA_013398125.1. Classification (NCBI taxonomy): domain Eukaryota; kingdom Metazoa; phylum Chordata; class Aves; order Caprimulgiformes; family Aegothelidae; genus Aegotheles; species Aegotheles bennettii. The sequence continues at coordinate 2,655 of VZRW01013305.1, forward strand.
GTCCAGGCGTCTGTGGGGACCCCAAGAAACCCGGAGTCTACGTCAACCTCTGCAAATACACCCGGTGGCTCCAGGAGACCATGAGAAGACACTGAGACCCCATCCCTTGTCCAACCCCGATGGCCACAGGATGGACCCCACAGCTCCTCCTCCTCCCTGATGAAGGTCCCCAGACTCGGCCGGTCCGAGCGTTGGGGCAAACGCCCTGGAGGGATGGGCCAGGAGTTGGCCACTGGGAACCCTCTTGAGATGTTGGTGAATAAAGATGTTGGAGGTGGCTTTTCACCAGGTCTTTGACAGGTGGAGCAGAGCTCGAGCAGGTCCAGGTGGTCTGAGTTGTCCCAGGTCTCCCAGGGGCAGGAGAAGACCCAGCTCACCAGTTCTGGGGGACATCTGTTGGCCCATGGCTTCAGCATGGGGTTGTCCCCTCGCCATGACCATGAGGTAGACCTGGTGACCTCGCTGCTGTAGACTTGATGACCCCAGCGTGGGGTAGATGTGATGGTCCCACCACGGGGTAGCCCACCATGAGGTAGACCTGTAGACCCTACCGCAGTAGACTTGACCCCACCATGAGGTAGACCACCATGAGGTAGATCTCTTGACCCCACCATGGGGTAGATCACCTCGAGGTCTTCCTGGGTGCAAGAGAAGACCTGGGCAAGAAGGTCCATCACGTGTCGTCCCCCGTGGCTCGGCGGGGCAGGGAGCGGCGCCGGTCACCTTGCGCAAGGTTGTCACCCTTCCTCTTGCCCCACGTGGTGGAGGGTGTGGACCTTGTCTGCCAGCCCCGGTGGGGAAAGAGGTTTTGGTCCAGGTCCAAATCCCCAGGAAGGTGGAGGAGAAGTTGCCTGGCAGCGTTGGAGCCAATGGTGGCCACGGGTGGCTTCCAGCTCTTCACGGGAAGGTTCAACCACCTTTCAGGGTCCCATGAAGGAGGTCTTGACCTGGAGGGTCCCCTGTTGGTGGCCATCAGCTGTGGTGGGCTTCCATACTCAGCTCCAGCAGCTCCAGCAGCCATAGAGGGTCTGGTCAAGGTGTCCATAGGGGTCTGGTCAACGTGTCCATGGAGGTCTGGTCAAGGTGTCCATGGAGGTCTGGTCAACATGGCCATGGTGGTCTGGTCAAGGTGTCCATGGGGGTCTGGTCAATGTGGCCATGGAGGTCTGGTCAAGGTGTCCATGGAGGTCTGGTCAAGGTGGCCATGGAGACATGGATGACCCAGCCAGGTCGGTGGAGACAGATAGGTCACCATGTCCATGGAGATGTCACCAAACCATGCCAGGACCAGCTGGAGGGCGACCACTGTCACCACAGCCGAGAAACAGTCACCTGCCACCCCCCCGGTCTTGTGTCACCCGTGTCCCCTGAGCCACCCCCTGTGTCACCCAGGGCACTGCCACCCCATGTGTCACCCAGTGCCACCCTCCTGGGTCACCCGGGGCATCGCCACCCCCTTGTGTCACCCGGGGCGCTGCCACCCACGGCTGCTGCCACCCCGTGTGTCACCCAGGGCCACCTCTTGTGTCAGCCAGGGCCACCTACCATTGTCACCCAGGGCCACCACCACCTCTTGTGTCACCCAGGGCCACCTCTTGTGTCACCCAGGGCCACCACCACCTCTTGTGTCACCTGGGGTCACCCTGGACACGAAGCTCCCAGGGCCATGAGGACACCTGGGAGGGGACAGGGGTGGTGGTGGTGGTGGCACCTCCCTTGGTGCCACACAGGGGGTGGTGGTGGCAGTGGCAGAAGGTCCTGGGTGGCCCTGGCAGTGGGTGGCAGGCCCGGGCTGGCTCTGGGGTAATTAAGTGATTAGCGCTAATTACGGCTGGGAGCTGAGGAACTGGGAGAACTGGTTGGGCTGATGACGTCATCACCCCCTGCTTCCAGCTCCATGGGGCTCCTTATGGGTCCCCTCCCCCTGTGTCCCCTCCTGTGTCCCCTCTCCGTGTCCCCCCCATGTCCCCATTGTCCCCCCCATGTCCCTGTTGTCCCCCAATGTCCCCATTGTCCCCCCCATGTCCCTGTNTGTCCGACTTGGGAACAGTTGATGTTCTTCCTGCTTCCTACTCCTCGAGATGACCTTTGTTATATGGCTGTGTGTTTAATCACAAGGCTATCAAGTGGCTGGTTCATTACATGCTATCATCCTACCTCAACAAGCGCTGTCACGGCTGCCCGAGAATCGTTGCCTTATACAGACCATTTTGACTGTGGCTCATACCCATGCCCTGTATAAATAAAGAGAAATTGAAATGTTTCATGCTCCACTGTCATTTTATGAGCAAAGTAATAATATATAGCCCTTTGTCTCCTTTTCACCAAATCGGCTGCTTCGGATGGGCTCCTCTCCCCCATGTCCTCTCCTGTCCCCTTGGGTCTCCCCATGTCCCCTCATGTCCCTTTGTGTGTCCCCATCTTCTCTCACGCCACCACCCCCCCATGTCCCCCAAAGTGTCCCCATGTCCCCTCATGTGCCCCCACATCCCTTCGTGTCCCCTTGGGGACCTCGTGTCCCACCTTGACCTCAGGTGTCCCCTGTCCTCACCCAGGATCTCTGTTCCCCATGGGGATCTCGTGTCACCTGGAGAAGTCCCCTGGTGTCCCCATGGGTGGGATCTCCATGGACAGGACCTCTGTGGACCTTCGTGGCTGAGAATGTCTATAGAGCAGATCCCCATAGGTGAGATGTCCACGGATGATCTCTGCAGCTGACCACTCCATGGAGAAGATCTCCACCAACGGGATCCCAAGGTCAACATGGACCAGGCCTCCATGGGTGGGATTTCCATGGACCAGACCTCCAAGGGTGGGATCTTAGTGGACCTTCATGGGCTGGGATCCTGGTGGGACCAGACCTTCATGGACTGGGATCCTGGTGGCCAGGATCCTGGTGGATGGGATCTTTGTGGACCGGATCTCCATGGGAGGAGATAACCGTGGATTAGGTCTCCATGGACCAGACCTCCACGGGATGGGATCTCCAGGGCATGGCATCCTGGTAGGTGAGATCTCCATGGCCCAGGCCTCCACAGATGGGTTCCCCAAGGCCAAGACCTCTTCATTGAGGAGCACCTCAGCCCAGTTGTCCATGAATCTGCTGGGACAGTTGTCCTTCCAGGAGCTCCAGCTTCACCTCAAAGTTTAGGACCAAACCCAGCCCCAGGCTTCCTCTTGCCACCAGCAGAGAGCGAGATCAGCATCTCCAAACCATGATTCATCCCCACCCGGCTTCTCCTTTCGTCAGGACTCAGCTCCTGGGCTTCTCCGCCCTTAATTGCTCGTCAGGCTCTTAATTGTCTTCAGCTTCTCCCAGCCTGGGCTCCTCACCCTGTCCTGCTCATGGGGCCGTTGAAGAAGCACAGAGAGGTTCCTTCACACCAACCTTGAAGCTCCTGCACCCACGTTGCAGCTCTGGGTCCCACCAGCATCGAGGACAGCTGGGCTGGGGTGGCTTCAGGAGGACCCATGGGTGCCAAAAAGCCTCTGAGGACCTTCTTGCCGCGGGACGTGGGGGAGCTCGAGCACAGCTCTGCCAGGGGAGGAGAACCAGAGGTGAAGATGGCTTGAACCTGCCAGGAGGAGGTGCCGGGGGTTGGTGACCACTGTGGAGCTCAGCAGGAGCTTGGGGCCACCTGCCCTGGCCACCTACGTGGGACCTGCCCCAGGAAGGACCAGGAGACACCAGGGTTCTTAACCACCACCACCCCAAGGGGAGGTGCCCCAGGTGGCCCTGGGGACAGTGGGTGACACAGATGGCATCAGGGTCACCTTCCCAGGTCATGGAGTGGTCACCACCCACCTTGGAGACCCTCCAGGCCACACTGGGAGTGAGGAAGGGGAGGTGACACCACGCCGGGGTTGGGGACAGTGTCCAGCTTGGGGGAGAAGTGGCACCCCCTGTCCCTGGTGTCCCCTTGACTCACCGGAAGTGACTCGCAGGGCTCGGTGGGAGGTGGCCTCACCCATGCCCGTGGTGGGACTCGCACTGGGTGCCGGGTGCCAAGGGGAGATGGGACCCATGGGGACCTCTGGTCCTGTGGTGTCCTCTGGGGGGGCTGCATTCCTCACCCTGGAGCCACGAGGGTTTCTCCTTGGAGGGATGGAGAGATGGATGGAGAGGTGGGTGGAGAAGGAGATGGATGGATGGATGGATGGATGGATGGATGGATGGATGGATGGACAGATGGAGGGATGGAGAAGGAGATGGATGGAGAGATGGATGGAGGGATGGACGGAGAAGGAAATGGATGGAGAGGTAGAGGGATGGAGGGATGGAGAAGGAGATGGATGGATGGATGGATGGATGGATGGAGAAGAAGATGGATGGAGAAGGAGATGGATGGAGGGATAGACAGATGGAGGGATGAACAAATGGATGGACAGAGAAGGAGATGGATGGACAGATGGGTGGAGGGATGTAGGGATGGATGGTGGAGATGGATGGACGGATGGAGGGATGGAGAAGGAGATGGATGGGCAAATGGAGGGATGGATGGATGGACAGATGGATGGATGGAAAGATGGACAGATGGAGGGATGGAGAAGGAGATGGATGGAGGAATGGACGGAGAAGGAGATGGATGGACAGGTGGAGGGATGGAGGGATGGAGAAGGAGATGGATGGAGGGATAGACAGATGGAGGGATGAACAAATGGATGGACAGAGAAGGAGATGCATGGACAGATGGGTGGAGGGATGTAGGGATGGATGGTGGAGATGGATGGACGGATGGAGGGATGGAGAAGGAGATGGATGGGCAAATGGAGGGATGGATGGATGGACAGATGGATGGATGGAAAGATGGACAGATGGAGGGATGGAGAAGGAGATGGATGGAGGAATGGACGGAGAAGGAGATGGATGGACAGGTGGAGGGATGGAGGGATGGAGAAGGAGGTAGATGAGGGAGGGAGGGATGGATGGATGGATGGATGGACGGACGGACAGACTTCCAGATGGATGGACATAAGGGTGGGCAGATACGTGGATGGATGGAGAGACAAGTAGACAACTGGATCAGCAGACAGATGGACAGATGGGTGGAGAAGTGAACAGATGGACAGCTGGATCAGCAGACAGACACATGGACAAGCAAGTGGACAACTGACCAGCCAGACTCACAGCCAGATGGACAGACAGCAGCCAGGCAGGAGGCATCACCCAGAGGTCAGGTGGACACCTGAACCCACCTTAGATCCCACCACCGGGCCATGGGACGGGGTGTGGTGGCCAGGCAGTGGCCAAGCAGGAGGCATCACCAAGAGGTCAGGTGGACACCTGAACCCCCCTTAGATCCCTCCACCGGGCCATGGGACGGGGTGTGGTGGCGAGGGAGTGGCCAAGCAGGAGGCATCACCAAGAGGTCAGGTGGACACCTGAACCCCCCTTAGATCCCTCCACCGGGCCATGGGACGGGGTGTGGTGGCGAGGGAGTGGCCAAGCAGGAGGCATCACCAAGAGGTCAGGTGGACACCTGAACCCCCCTTAGATCCCTCCACCGGGCCATGGGACGGGGTGTGGTGGCGAGGGAGTGGCCAAGCAGGAGGCATCACCAAGAGGTCAGGTGGACACCTGAACCCCCCTTAGATCCCTCCACCGGGCCATGGGACGGGGTGTGGTGGCGAGGGAGTGGCCAAGCAGGAGGCATCACCAAGAGGTCAGGTGGACACCTGAACCCCCCTTAGATCCCTCCACCGGGCCATGGGACGGGGTGTGGTGGCGAGGGAGTGGCCAAGCAGGAGGCATCACCAAGAGGTCAGGTGGACACCTGAACCCCCCTTAGATCCCTCCACCGGGCCATGGGACGGGGTGTGGTGGCGAGGGAGTGGCCAAGCAGGAGGCATCACCAAGAGGTCAGGTGGACACCTGAACCCCCCTTAGATCCCTCCACCGGGCCATGGGACGGGGTGTGGTGGCGAGGGAGTGGCCAAGCAGGAGGCATCACCAAGAGGTCAGGTGGACACCTGAACCCCCCTTAGATCCCTCCACCGGGCCATGGGACGGGGTGTGGTGGCGAGGGAGTGGCCAAGCAGGAGGCATCACCAAGAGGTCAGGTGGACACCTGAACCCCCCTTAGATCCCTCCACCGGGCCATGGGACGGGGTGTGGTGGCGAGGGAGTGGCCAAGCAGGAGGCATCACCAAGAGGTCAGGTGGACACCTGAACCCCCCTTAGATCCCTCCACCGGGCCATGGGACGGGGTGTGGTGGCGAGGGAGTGGCCAAGCAGGAGGCATCACCAAGAGGTCAGGTGGACACCTGAACCCCCCTTAGATCCCTCCACCGGGCCATGGGACGGGGTGTGGTGGCGAGGGAGTGGCCAAGCAGGAGGCATCACCAAGAGGTCAGGTGGACACCTGAACCCCCCTTAGATCCCACCACTGGGCACAGGATGGGACACAGTGGCCAGGCAGGAGACATCACCCGGAGGTCAGATGGACACCAGAACCCACCTTAGATCCCACCACCGGGCCATGGGANGACCCCAGAACCCCCCTTAGATCCCACCACGGGGCCATGGGACGGGGCGTGGTGGCCAGACAGGAGACATCACCCAGAGGTCAGGTGGACACCAGAACCCCCCTTAGATCCCTCTACCGGGTGCGGCAGCCGGTCTACCCGGCCGGTCTTCTCCTTGGACCCGTGTCCAAGGGCGGCTCTGCCAATGGGAGGAGCGGGCGTGGTCGCCGCGCCGAGGCGCCCGCCGGCGTTTCCTCTGGGACATCAAAGCCGTAATCACCCGTGGGGCCGGGGCGACACCCACGGGACCACGCTCGCCCCGCGGCCCCGTCACCCAACTGCTCTTGACTCACCCCCGTGGAGACACGGCCTACTTTCCACCCCGGCTATAAATGTGCCCAAGCCGGCCACTCTCGGCTTCCCGCCGCGCCGAGCCGGCCCCGTCCTTCTCCTCCAGCAGGTGAGTCCACCCCCGCAGCCAGGACCTTCTCCCAGCCATGGGTGCTGCTACGGGGTGGCGTGTGAACCGGGCGTCCAAGGGTTCTCCATCTCTTGGTGGGTGGTTCCCACCAGCCAACCCCACGTGGTGCCTCTGGGTTGGATGGGTTTGGTGGTGATGTTCTCCGTAGCTTGGTTGAACCCAGATAATCGGGAGGGAGGTGGTCCTCGCAGAACTTGGGTAGGTGAGTTTGGTGCCACCAAAGAGCTGAAACGGTGGAGAAGGTGGTCCAAGACCACCCCAAGGGTTCTCCATCTCTTGGTGGGTGGTTCCCACCAGCCAACCCCATGTGGTGCCTCTGGTTTGGATGGGTTGGGTGACGACGTTCTCCATAGCTTGGTTGAACCTAGATCTTCTCCTTTCATGGAGATCTGGAGGGAGGTGGTCCTTGCAGAGCTCGGGTGGGTGGGTTTGGAGCTGAAACAGGGTGGACATGATGGTCCAAGACCACCCCGAGGTCTTTAAGGGTGGAGGTGCCCCAAAACACCCCCAACATCTCGGTGGCGTCACCTCCTTCCTTCTGGGAGGCAGAAGGACACCACCGAGGAGCTCCTCAAGCCCCCCACGTGGCACCAGGAGGCCTCAGGGCTGATCTTCTTTGGTTTCTCTGCCCCAGGAATGGCTCGTGATGGCCACGGGGTCTTCAGCTTCATCCCCATCTTCATCCTCGCAGCTGGACTCTTGTGGACGACCCCGGCGCGAGCTCAAGTGGAGGGCAACCAAGGAGATGAGAGTAAGTCAAAGCGGTGGCCGAGGAGCTGGGCTGGAGACACCCGGCGCGTGGTTCCCGGGCTCCTAGGAGGGGAATGTCCCATGGGATGGGGTGGGGTGGGGTGGGTTGGGGAGATGCCTTCTCTTGGCTCGTGGGAATCTTGCCGCCGGGAAGGTTTGGGCAAGGCCCTGGTGTTTCGAAATCTGTTTTGGTTTGGAGAGGAGATAAAAGAACCCCCTGGACGTGGAGAAACGGCCCCAAAAGTGGCTCCAGGGGCACTTCCCACATCCCCTTGGAGATGTTGGCATCTCCAGGACTTCTCCTTTCCCTCCTCTGGACGTTCGTACGGGGACTGTGTCCACACCTCAGGAGTGAGGGAAACAAAGGAGAGACTTAAACCTCCATGAGAACGTTCTTCTGGCCTCCAAAACCAAGGAGAACCTGATGGGATGGGTGTGGGGTTGGGTGGAAAGAGGACTCCTGTGATTTCTGACCATTGGGTGTGAAGACCCAGGATCTGACCTGATCTCAGCGCCTTTCACCCCAAACCTGTGACCCCAGAGTCAAAGCCACCGCACCCAGGACCTGTGGAGAAGGGACAAGGTCGTGTCCAGATCACGGTGACATTGCCCCGCGACCTTCTGAGAACTCTTCTCTGAGGGACAGGTTCATCCTTTGAGATGGAGGCGCCATCATGGTGGTTGGAGCTTCTCTGGTTGCCTGTGGAAATCCACAGGATGGATTCTACCACGGGGCTGGATCCACCATCTGGACCCACCATCTGGACCCACCACATGTCCACCAATTGACCTTGGTCAATGGACACCTGCTTTGTGGGAGCTCGGGGAAGCTGCTGAGATGCCTTCAAGGAGCTTGGTGGGATCTCAACCCACTGGTCGCTCTCTAAAGGCTCAAGGATGGTCCTCGGGATGACCAAGGATGCTTCTCTGATGACTACGCCCTAGATGGTCCCCACCCTCCGACGTTGGCAGCGCTGCCGGGACCGGATAGCGACGGATTCCAGGAGACTGGAAATCCGGGCGTCTCCCATTGCCACCCGTCCCAGGCTGTAATCCCCACCAGTACAAACCAGTCCCGCTGGTAAATTCCAATGTCCCAACCTTCGGTGGGAAGCGGTTGCAGATGTCGTGGACGGGAGCCACCTGGCACGTGCTTCACCCAGGAGGTCAACGCTCGGGACTCGTCATTTCACCCCAAAATAACCCAAAACCTCTGGGATGCCCCAAAAATGGGGTGTGGAGGACTCAACCCCACCACCCGTGAGGACACCTCGGAGAACGAGGACTTGGTGTCTCCCACGGGCAAGTCCTAGTGGGTTTGGGGTGGGAGAGAGGTCTTCTTGACACCCCCTCTCCTTTTTTGGGGGCTGATTCTCCTTTTTTTGGTAAATGTCATCTCCTCCACAACTCAGCATCAGAGGTCTTCTCCAGTGACCTTGACAGAGGTGTCACCTGAGGTTCCCAAAAAGCTTTGCTGGAGATGGAGGCCAGGAGGGACACCAGGAGCACGTCACGAGGCTTTGGACTCCCATTATGAGGACAACCCAAGTGGAGCTCTGTGTGGTCACGACCTCAAGATGGTCACGACCTCAACGTGGCCACGGCCTCATGGTGGCCACGGCCTCAAGATGGTCATGGCCTCATGGTGGTGATGGCCTCCAGGTGGTCACAGCCTCAAGATGGTCACGGCCACCAAGTGGCCACGGCCTCATGGTGGTCACGGCCTCATGGTGGCCACGGTCTCATGGTGGTCACGGCCTCAAGATGGTCATGGCCTCATGGTGGTCATGGCCTCCAGGTGGTCAGAGCCTCAAGATGGTCATGGCCTCATGGTGGTCACGGCCTCATGGTGGTCACGGCCTCATGGTGGTCATGGCCTCCAGGTGGTCACAGCCTCAAGATGGTCACGGCCTCCAAGTGGCCACGGCCTCATGGTGGCCACGGCCTCAAGATGGTCACGGCCTCATGGTGGTCACGGCCTCATGGTGGTCACGGCCTCAGGGTGGTCGTGGCCTCAAAGTGGTCACCTGCAAACCTCACTCACCATCAACACCCCGACCTCATCTTGCAGACCCCTGATGGTGGATGGGGTGGGATTGCGTCTCAGGATGGTCCCATCTTCTCTCCAAGGACCATCAATGTGGGGCAATGCCAGCGGACACCTGACTGCTGCAGCCACCTGAAGCAGGGGGAGATGGTCCTGAAGCCACCTAAAGCAGGGGGAGATGTTTCTGCAGCCACCTAAAGCAAGGGGAGATGCTCCTGAAGCCACCTAAAGTGAGGGGAGATGCCTCCAGAGACCTGAAAGATGGGGACATCCATGTCAGAAGTGGGGGCTTCAAGTGGTGAGAACCTGGTGAGACCAGACAAAGACCTCCCAGTCCAAGCTGGTGGCCCTCGCTCTTCCTTCTCCATCAACCTGATGGGCCCGAGACATCTCAGCTCCAGAGCGATGTGAGGACTGAGTGATGTCCTCTCCTCATTTCTCCCTGCGTCAGGGCTTCTCCTGCTTGTGTTGATGCAACCATCTCCTGGCCTGGCCCTAACTGGGAGCTCCTGGGTCCATGAGCCAGCCAGGAGGTGGGAGGCTTCTCCAGCAGGTCCTACAGGCTTTCCCACCAAGTGAGGATGAAGAGCTCAGCTCCTTTAGGGGTGCGTCACCTCCCTTCTGGAGTCCAATCAAGGGCTGGGATGAATCTTGGAGGTGGAACCCATGCCCCTCCCAGGAGGACATGGCGAAACCCGTGGAGATAAGTGGCCCCTTGGTGACTTCCCGACGCTCCAGGACTTCCAGGACAGCTCATGGGCACGACCTGGCGTGACAGACTGGTCCTTGGGTGGGGAGGGGACCTGCTCGTGGGAGCTTCCTCTGGGTGGTGAGGTCTTGGGGGAGGTTCCACCATGGGCTCCACCAAACAAGAGACCTTCAAGAACGGGGTCTACACGGTTGGGTTTCGATTGGTCCCTAAATCTTCTCTTTTCCACCCAAAACAAAGCCCAGGTGACCTCAGTAGGCCAAGAGTTGACCCCTAAAAATGATCATTTCTTGATTTTTAGGGTTTTAAGGTGATTTTGGGTTTCCTGGTGGGAGCAGAAGACCAAAAACCAGCGACTTCCCCCCTCCCCTTTTTCTTTCACTTTTTTGGGTCGAAACGACCCAAAACGGTGGTTCCTTGGGGAACTGTCGTGATTGGCTGAGGCCCCGTCACGTGACCTTCTCTTGCAGCGCCGGAGGACGAGTCCCGCATCATCGGGGGCCGCCCCTGCTCCATCAACCAACGCCCCTTCCAGGTGGCCCTCATCAAGAGGGGGCAGATCCTGTGTGGAGGAAGCTTGATAGGTGCCCAATGGGTCCTGACCGCCGCCCACTGCCGGCAGCCAATCAGGTGAGCTCATCTTCTCCACAGCTCCCTACCAGCCAATGGTTCCTTCTCCAGGGCCCGTGGACAACCAATGGGGAGAGGTGGATCTCAGGAGGTTGGTGCCTCCAAGGGGTAGCGCCCAGATGTTGGCCCATTCCAGAAGATGCCTCCAAATGGTGGCATCCAAGAGAGGTGCCCCAGATGTTGACACCTCTGAAGTTTGGTGCCTCCACATGGTGGCATCTCCAGATCTCTGTGGCCAGAAGTTGAGTCTGGTACCACCAAGGGACTGGGAACCCCCCAGAGATATCCAGAGGTTGGTGTGTCCAGGTATTTGGACCCCAGATACCCCCAGAGTCTGATGTCCCACAACCAGGACCTCTAGATGTTGATGTTCCAGCCATGGGGACCTCCAGCTCTTGGTGTCCCATGACCAGGACCTCTAGATGTTGAGCTTCCAGCCATGGGGATCTCCAGCTGTTGATGTCCAAGTGCTGGTACTTCTAGATCTTGACCTCTAGATGTTGATGTTCCAGCCATGGGGACCTCCAGCTGCTGGTGTCCACGTGCTGGTACCTCTAGAGGGCAATGAAGGTCCAGCCATGGAGTCTGGAGGAACCGATGTGGCCTTTGCAGGGTGACAACCTCCACCTCCAAACCTCTAAAGAAGCCACCCCCACACTTTGAGGTCCAGTCACCAAGTGATGACCCTAAGTGGAGCAGGTTCTCCCCACAGCCAAGTTCCTCCAGCTTCTTCACAAGGTTCCGTGAGGGGAAGCTGGACCTCCTGGAGGAGAAATAGTGACAAAAACCCAGGAGAAGTTGGCCAGATGTTGGGCTCAGGGCAACACTGCTGAGATGTCCCAGGTGGGGCTCCCAGAGTCAGGGAGATGAAGTCAAGAGTGAAGTTGGGAGATGCCTCCAGGGAACCTGAGCCATCAAAGAGCTGGCTCATGGGTCCTCCAGGTCTTCATGTGTTCTCCTGGCCTCCTCCCCAAGGGCTGTGGGATGAGGTGGTCAACCTTAACATTGGAGAAGCTTCAACGGAGAGGTCTCGATCATCTCCTTGATGGCCAACCCTTGAAGCCAAGGGTTTGCGTGTCTCCTCTTGAGGGACCATCACTGATTTCTTGACCTTCTTGGCCCAACAGGGACCTGAGGGTGTTGATTGGGACGGACACGTTACGGGACAGGACGGGTCAAGTGAGGACAATTTCAAGGCTCTGGGTCCACCCGGCCTACAACCCCCGCAAGAACGACAACGACTTCATGCTCCTGAGGTTGAACAAACCCGTGGAGTTCAGCAACAGCATCAAGAAGATCAGGTTGGCCACCAGGTGTCCCACGGACGGGATGAGGTGCAGCGTCTCCGGCTGGGGCACCACCAAATCCCCTGGAGGTACCAACTGGTGATGGACACCTCGATGGAAGAGGTGTGGGGTGGGAGGCAAGTGGTCAAGGAGGTCAAGTGACCTTCTGAGGTGGGATGAGGGCTTCCTCGATGTCACCTTGACTCTGCCCAGTGAGGAGGTCCCTCTGGAGAAGGCGTTTGAGTTGGGGTTTCCCTTCCGTTGGGTTGACTGGTGGTGGCATCGCCACTGTCCACCTCTTGAAGAGCCCTACCAGAAGTGTCACGAGGTCTCAGACTTCAGCTTGAAAGGATGTCCCCTCCTCACCCTCTCCTTTTCCATCTCCACCTCCACCTTCTCCTCCAGCCAACCTGCCCAGAAACCTGCAGTGTGCAGCCATCCAGACCTTCGGGAGGGACAAGTGCGCCAGGGCCTACGGCAACGCCATCACCCCCAACATGTTCTGTGCCGGCGTCCCCCAGGGGGGCATCGACTCCTGCCAGGTGAGGGGTGGGGTGGGGTGGAGATGACCCTTCAGCCACCTCCCGGGTTCCTGCTGGGGAAAGGAGGGTCTTGACGTGGCTTTGGGTTCAACCACCAGGTGAAGTGGGGCCAGGAAGGTCTTAGGTTCCTTCAACCCAAGTCGTGAAGGTGGGGAAGGACCATGGGAGGTGGATGGGTCCATGCAAGGTCTAGGTTCTCCACATCTACCTCATGCTTCATCCATGGAGCTCGAGGTGGCCTCTGACATGTGGACAGGTCCAAGCAAGGTCTGGGTTCTCCACAACTACCTCATGCTTCAGCCATGGAGCTGGAGGTGGCCTCTGACATGTGGACAGGTCCAAGCAAGGTCTGGGTTCTCCACATCTACCTCATGCTTCATCCATGGAGCTCGAGGTGGCCTCTGACATGTGGACAGGTCCAAGCAAGGTCTGGGTTCTCCACAACTACCTCATGCTTCAGCCATGGAGCTCGAGGTGACCTCTGACATGTGGACAGGTCCAAGCAAGGTCTGGGTTCTCCACAACTACCTCATGCTTCAGCCATGGAGCTCGAGGTGACCTCTGACATGTGGACAGGTCCAAGCAAGGTCTGGGTTCTCCACAACTACCTCATGCTTCAGCCATGGAGCTCGAGGTGACCTCTGACATGTGGACAGGTCCATGCAAAGTTTGGGTTCCCACCACCAACCTTCTGCTTGACCCATGACACCGAGGATGGGTCATGGCACATGGATAGGTCCATGGAAGGTCTGTGACCCTCAAGAAGGTCCCACCACGTGTCCTTCTCCCCCCTCCAGGGTGACTCCGGGGGCCCGCTGGTGTGCAACGGGGTGCTGCAAGGCGTGGTCTCCTGGGGCATGGCCGTCTGTGGCCGCCGAGGACAACCTGGTGTCTACTCCAACGTCTGCCGTGCCACCCCCTGGCTCAGGAGGTTCATCGGGAACCAGTGAGACCTCCAGCTCCACCACCTCCAGCTCCACAACCTCCAGGTCCACCCTCTCAAGGTCCACCACCTTGAGGTCCACTGCCTCTAACTCCACAACCTCCAGGTCCCCATGACCTTGAGGTCCACAGCCTCCAAGTCCACCACCTTGAGGTCCACTGCCTCTAACTCCACAACCTCCAGGTCCACGACCTTGAGGTCCACGACCTTGAGGTTCACAACCTCCAAGTCCACCACCTTGAGGTCCACCGCCTCCATCTCCACCACCGTGAGGTCCACCACCTCCATGTCCACCATGTCGAGGTCCACCACGTCGAGGTCCACCACCTTGAGGTCCACCACCTCCAGCTCCACAACCTCCATCTCCATCACCCTGAGGTCCATGACCTCGAAGTCCACCACCTTGTGGTCCACCACCTCCATCTCCACCACCTCGTGGTCCACCACCTCTGGTTCCACCACCTTGAGGTCCACCACCTCCAGCCTCCCCCCACGGCCCAGGGATGTCCCCCCCCTGGTTGGAGGTGGGGTGGGGTGGGCAGGAGAAGACAATCCCAGGATGCACTGGGGAACCGACGAAATTTGGGCGGAAAAATAAAGGAAAAGAGCAAAACCGAAGCGACTGGATTGGGGGGGCAAAG
>VZRW01013306.1:6740-47362 GCA_013398125.1 Aegotheles bennettii
CACCCTCAGGTGGTGTGTAGTATGATTTGAGTGGAGGGACGAGTGCTATAGTCATACATGTATAGCATGTTTGCTAACATCTTCATTAGCATATACAGGGGTGTCACCTTTAATATGCATTTTGCAGTTAATGAGGAAAAGGTCACCATCAGACAGCATGGCTCCTTTAATAAAGATTGTTATGTCTTGTTTGCTTGCTAGCCAAAGCAGGAGTTCTTGCCTTCACAAGGGCCTCTGCTAGGGAGCATCCTGTTCTAACGATAGAGGCTGATCACTCCCTCAGGTTCACACAAGATTTATAGCAAGGTCATCCTTTGAGGGTTCTTTGTTTACAGGGCTGTCCTGTTTTCCTCAAATTCCATGCACCGTAACAGCTGAAGATCTTAAAAATTAACTGTACTTCGAGGCATTTTTAAATGAAGAGTAGAGTTGTGCTGTGCTCAGAGTGGTTTCTAGAGGCCTTAAATCCTTCTACTAAAAATGATACAAACACAATATTGAAGTGTGTCATTTTGTTTCATTTTTGTGAAAACATACTTTTTGGAGTGTGCTAGTCTTAAGAGAAGTAAAGACAGCACTAGCATGTGGTCTTCACTACTGAAGAGAACATTCACAACTAAAGCCGGTGTTATAGGAACTAAGTTTATCATGCAATGGAAAAAAATTATGCTCTACATAGACACAGCTTGAGTAATATTTTTCTCACTTCAAAAACCATACAATAGAACAAGAAAAGGTTCAGAATAAAAACAGGGTGATTAGATTAGTTGAGCAATATACTTACATATGAGAAGCTTTAAACAACCTAAGACACTTGAGCCAGACAAAAGACAGCCCAGGGGGATATGTGTGGCACAAAGATAATTGGAAGTTATTGTTCTCTGATTCTTCTGATATGAGATAGAAGGATATTAAATTAAGCTAACAAGGCTCAAAACAAATAAAAGAAGTATCACAATATAGAGATCAGATGTAGAACTCTGCTACAGGAGACCATGGAGGTTAAAATTTTACCTGGGTAAAAAAATCCCTTTAGGTTCTAGTAAAATAAAGTAAAAAAGTTGAAGGACATCAAAAGGTTCTTGAGACAAAAATCACTGTTTACTGGGAGAGTGGAAATTGGCACTGGCTTCCATTCCATCCCTCTTTGTGACTCATGAATTTTGACTTCATTACTTCTCTTTTATTCTGAAAATTCTAGAATCTGACATTTTTCCGAAAAAAATTTTTGTTTCAAAAAATTTTGTGAGCTAAGGCTCACAAAACCTGTGTGCATAACTTAACTCACTTCAATGGACTTCTAGTATTTGATTCTAGCTGCCATTTTAGTCATGTCGTATTCTGTAAGAAATCTATATTTGCATTCCTTATCACTTTTGGCAAATCCAAAGAAACTTTTATTATTGAGTCAAAATTAATTTTCAAATTGTCTTCCAGTTTCATTTTACTTTGTTGCTGTCATCAGTGTTGTATTTTGGTTTATATTACTCAGTTAGATTCCAGCAGTAACAGGACCAGTCTCTTATCTGGAAAATCTAACTACTGTTTCCAAATTCACTAACTTGTATTTTGTATTGTTTCAAAATGAGGCCAGTGCCAGATCGCTGGAAATTTCTCTAGTCACTTAATTCTCCACTTTCCTATTTCAGTTTTGAAGAAAAAATATAGTCAAGGAACCATTGTATTCTCACTTTTATTTTGTCCTGTACTTGGCATGGGTGTGGACACACCTGGAATACTGCGTTCAGTTTTGGGTCCCTCACTACAAGAAGGACACTGAAGTTCTGGAGCTTGTCCAAAGAAGACCAATTAAGCTAGCAAAGGGTCTAGAGCACAAGTCTTATCAGGAGCAGCTGAGCGAACTGAGATTGTTCATTCTGGAGAAAAGGAAGCTGAGAAGAGACCTTATCACTTTATACAACTACCTGAAAGGAGGTTGGATGATCCATCCAAGGTGGATGTGGGTCTCTTTCCCCAAGGAACAAGTGATAGGTCAAGAGAAAATGGCCTCAAGTTGTGCTGAAGAGGTTTATATCAGATATTAGGAAAAATTTCTTCACATCAAGGGTTATCAAGCACTGGAAAAGCTGCCCAGGGAAGTGGTTGAGTCACCACCCCTGGAGGTATTTAAAAGTTATTAAGATGTGGTGTTTAGGGACAGAATCATACAGAATCACACAGAATCACACAGAATCACAGAATCACAGAACTGGTAAGGTTGAAAGGAACCACAGTGGGTCATCTGGTCCAACCTCCCTGACCAAGCAGGGTCATCCTAGAGTACATGGCACAGGACTGCATTCAGATGGTTCTTGAATATCTCCAGTGAGGGAGACTTCACAGCCTCTCTGGGCAACCTATTCCACTGTGCACAGTAAAGAAGTTTTTCCTCATGTTCAGGTGGAACTTTCTGTACATCAGTTTCTGCCCATTGCTTCATGTTATATTGGTTGGCACCACCTAAAAGAGCCTTGCTCCACCCTCTTGGCACCTACCCTGTAGGTATTTGCACACATTAATGAGGTCCCAGCCCAGTCGCCTCTTCTTGAGGTTGAACAGGTCCATCTCCCTCAGCCTTTCTTCGTAAACGAGATTCTCCAGACCCTTGACCAACTCAGTGGCTCTCTGTTAGACCTGCTCCAGGAGCTCCATGTCTCTCTTGTACTGTGGAGCCCAGACCTACACACAGGACTCCCTCAGCGTGCTGGCAACAGTCTTTCTAATATACCCCAGGATTCCATTTACCTTCCTGACCACAAGGGTACACTGATGGCTCATGCAAAATTTTCTGTCCATCAGGACCTCCAGGTCCCTCTCCACAGCGTTGCTTTCCAGCAGGTTGGCCCCAGCCTGTACTGGTGCATGGGGTTGTTTCTCCCCAGGTGCAGGACCCTGCATTTGCCCTCCTTGAACTTCAGAAGGTTTTTCTCTGTCCATCTCACTAGACAGTGTGACAGATAAAATTAGGTAGGCTCCCTTTCCCACAAAAAGATGGACTGGAAGATCTTTTGAGATCCCTTCCCACCTGGGAAGATCTTTAAATATGGTCTTTGTTAAAATTTTATAAAATTTCTCTTCCTACATTGCTGACCTTCTCTTTACTATGTCGTTGTGTGAGCCCATGTGAAATTTGAAACCTAACAGGATTTGAAATTCACCTCCTTTGAAATTTGTCTTGTTTTGCTTTTGTTCTGCTATCACTATTATATTTTTCCTCTCATTTTATCCACACACTTGTAAGCTCCCATTTTCTCTCTCTCAAACTCCTTGACTGTTTCAACTCACGTCATACTATCACACTCTCTGGGTTTCTCCTAATTGATTGCTGGAACAAGTAAAGAATTTCCCACCTTCCAAAGAAACTTTATTCACTTAATGAATGGACAAAGGGATGTTCCTCTGTAGTCAGAATAGCAGAAATGGATAGTTTTCCTTCCTTGTCATTTGCAAACTGCTTATATGCAAATGTATATTATGCGGAAGACCTTCCTGATGTAGAATAATACTGTGTTTCTCAGAGTGATAGTGATGTGGGTGTGTTTAACGATAATGATTACTGGGAAGTACACAAATTTTATAATAGAATAGAATAAAATTCTCAGATATCTTCTGCAGAGAAACAACAGCAACTATAAACAAATTCAATTTTAAAAAGATTGAAAAACAAAAATTGCTGAAATGTGCTACTCCAGCTAGAAGTAAAAATCTGGAGGCCTAAATAGGTAGTTTTACTAAATAATGATAGTTTCTACTTTTAATAATTTTTTTAATAAGAAGAAGCAGGAATAAAAAAATTGCCATCTCAAACTACCTCTGAGTTTAATTTTATGGTTTTATTTACATCACTGATATAAAATATTATTTTATATGTAAAATGCCATATGCATTTATGAAATACAATCATATTTGTACAACAAATAGAATTCTTTAATTACTTGAATGAATAGTTTTTTCACATTGTTTAGTTTCAGAACCAGTTTCAGATCTTAATGAAGATATATGTTATATTCTAACCTAGAAAAATACATGAGATTTCTTCCAAGCAAATTTCATAGTGCATTCATTGCCACTTAAGTGATTGCGGAGTTCAGTATAATCATGTCTCTTTTTTGGCTGCACTTGTGCTTTTTCAAGATTCACACTCAGCCAAAGGTAGTTCAAAAACTCTTTTTTACCATTTTTTTCTGTTGTTATGCAGACTCTACAGAGACAAAAGTTATTCAGAAGTTGTAACGTATCAGTCAGAGTTTACTGTATTCCATGAGAATGTTACAGTCAGCTTTATTGGGGTTTGGATCAAGTTTTTATTTACTTGTCTTTGTGATACAGACACCTGCATCTACCTTATTTCAAAAGAACACTGACAATTAATTTCCTCCACTACTAACTAGTCTTTGGTCAGTATGGCACAGTATACTAGCAGCTAGAGTGAAAGAGGTATTTATTTCACAGAAAACTAGTGTCAAATTCAAGCATACAAAACACCCTACCTCTACTGACAGATCATTAACTTTGTAAAATATGATGTTACTGGGAAACACATAAGTAAGCAAATAAACAAAGGCAGAAAAACAAAGACAGAATTTTTGTTTTTTTGTTTTGATGACATATAAAATTATTCTTTTAAGTACTTTTTGGGAAAACTAATGAAATACAAATTGTCAGGCTGTGTTGCCCCTCGCTGCTTTGCATTGGCCATGTCAAAACGCAATGAGACCTCATCTAACACAAATTTTGTCACCCTTTCTCATATGCCATTACCATTTGCTGTGTGTTGTAGTAATTTGCCTGGGAACTGTCGTCCGTTATTTCAGCAATTTCTGTATTTGTCAATGCACATTTATGTTTTCACTTTTTTTATGGAAAAGAGATGCTTGCAACAGATGCAAGCTGACCAAAGATGTCAGATTACATGAGGAAGCTGCATTTTCATGCAACAGCTTTGTGAGCTTTTAGACTGCGAAGTTATTCTTCATAATTACTTTTTACATAAGATAAAATCAAAGCAGAGTAAGCTGAGAGAAACACATCCTCGGGCAGACAAGGTATTCTAGTGTTTATTAGTGGAAATCTCATGAGATATCATATTACATTCTAATGGCGGTGCAAATTAAACTAGTATCATCAGTTTTTACAGAAGAGATATAATAAGTTAACAGCTACACTCATGTTTTAACTGCCCTCTTTGTTTCCTTTTCTTTTTCCTTGAATCCCAAATAATCATTGATAGGTAAGTATTTGTATTTCACACTTTGGTACATATTTGACAAAGATAATCTTAGATTCTTTATACAAACAAATTCTTGAATAGGAAGATCTATGTCAGCACAACTTCCGGTAACAGATTTAACATTTCAGTGTGGTCTCATATGCAAGACCAGAGCATAATAAAATCAGATTATTTCACTTCTGGTTTTTTAGATATTTCCTCTCAAAAAGGTGCAGGCATAAGGTTTCTAGAGCATAATCAGTACTTAATACCCAGCTGTAAAAGTTGTTTACCTATCACCAACACAAGTACACAGTCAGGTCCTTACTAGGCATCTTGAAAACCCAGTACAATTTGACAACTGAAGTCTGACTACATCAAGTTTGGTATCCACAGATTTTGAAGCATTTTGGTGAGTTCAATACTCTAAGCTAATCTTTGCACTTGTTGTGCTTTGTGTGAACTCACTAGGGATGTTAAAAGCCAAGGGACTGATGATCAGCCTATTGAGCCTCATGTTGTACACAAAAGGGAGTAAATGTAAAAAAAACCTAAGTCAAATAAGATACCTATCAAAAAAATATCTTGAAATGTTGCATTAATTTGTTCAGGTTCACATTTGCTTTTTTTCTTGGGGGGGGAAGAAATAGAAGGATGTTGCTACCTTTCTTTTTCTTCAGTCCTGTCAGTGAAATATAAGAAAAGCTTGCTAGTGTATTTTCTTGGTGTATATTCTATTGGTAAAATTTTAAATTAGTTTCAGCTGCACATTTCTTATCAAGGAAGTCAGTAAAGATAGAAAATTAGATAACTGGTCATAGAAAGATATTTTGAATACTTAGACACAGCTGATATTCAATATACAGTATGCTTTAAAATAATAAATATGAAGTCCTCCTTACAATGTGCTGTTCTTATGCAATGACTTTCAGAGCAGAACTTGCACTTTAAATAATAAGGTTTGTGTGCATGAATCCTGAGTTTCTTTGAAATGTGCCTCTAAGGAACCATTGGCCTTTTCGATGTAGCTCTGCTACTATAAAAGACAGGAGTCAGCCTCAGGGCCTCTCTGAATAAACAGCTCTTATTCAGCCTCCAGTACTGTGGAATGGAATAGGTGTTTTACTGAAATGCAAACAGCAGTGGCCCACTTCTCTTTACTTCAGTTTGCAAACACTTATTTATTTGAACCGGTTGGCATTGGGAGTCTTAATTTCCCCTATGTGGTTCACTTAGTATATTTTTCAGTTAAGCTTCTTAGGATGGGAACATTCGATCTGTTTCCTCCAAGAGGATAAACTCAGCTTGATTAATCAGAACACAGATATCACCAGGGCTCTGTACTCACTCCACTGAGACGTCTGCACAGCTCTGTTACTTAACTCTGAGACCCATGCCTTTTTCTTTTCTCTGTTCAAGTCTTTCCAGACCTATATGTACTGGAATGCATTACAATTTCACCTTTATCCAGCAAGGTACGCCAGCCTCAGTGAAAATTCATAGTAAAAACGTGTTTTTTCCTTTGTACCTTAAAACTAAAGTTTTCCTATCTAGCCTCATTACTATGAACTTCAGCATTAAGCAACACAAACTGCACCCTATGAAGTTATTTTTCACTTTTTGCATTTTTACTTTTTCTTACATTAACATTGGAGTTTTCATGTCTGTTATGAATCTAATGAAACCTAATGTTCTGTGTTTTACTATCTCTAGTTTGGTAAATGAACTATTTTGTGTTAATTTTTATTTTGCTAGATAAATGATACTGTGGAGAACTTATCAGTTCACAACCTTTTTTCCATTATTATTATAATGTACCTTAGAGTCTCACAATGAAACAAGGGAGATTTCTTCTGTCTGTCCTGCATTCTGAGGAACAGCTCTTTACTTCAAACTGAAACAATGAATGTCCAGAAAAGGCTGGACCAAGAGATTAAGTAAAGATTCTGAATTAATGTGTTAAATCCATGGAAAATACTATGTTCTCGTCTTTTATACAAAAAGTTGTATCACAAGAAATGGACTGGAATACATTAGATTTTCTCTTAGGAAACTCTACTTCTTAACTGACCCTGAAAATTCAAGCAGTTCTTTTCCTTCCTATCTCCCTGAAACAGTGTGTAAGAATATATACAGCTGTGTTATATTTTGAGTCAAGTCTTTGCCAATTTATTTATGTGAGTTTCTGGCTTGTATGAACTGACAAGAAGACTAAAGGGCAGAATGCAGGCTGTTTGGGGCTTTAGTAGACTCAATTTATCTCATACTCATGACCAACATATAAAATTCTCCAGTTTCTTGAGTTATTTTTGGAAAGCAGAAACTCACACCCAAAGCAGTTTTGCAAGTTCACGGTAAGGGATGGCATATGTACATTAGAAATTTTTGCACAGCTATTGAGGTTTCATCAGAGCTTCCTCCTCTCCAAAACACAATCTTCCAAGTAAACTTCCAAAATTAACTACTTTGAGCTAACCAATGAGTTTCCCAACTCACTATAAACAGGAAAGGGGACCCATTTAAAACTTTCACATAATTCTAACTGATTCTGTGGGAAAATTGGCTACAGTTTTCCCAAATTGGTGTGCTTATCTTGTATCAGCTTTGAGGCAAGAAAGCAGGCCAACTTAGTGTGTTTATCTCTTCCTAACAATAAGCAGAGGCGAAGGATGAACAGCTTGCTTATCTAAGCCAAGACCCAGTCCAGATGCTGGAAGTTCTTTACAACCTGTGAGTCTGGAAGTTTCTAAGACCCCAGTAATTAATGCAACTGATGCTATATGGCAGAGGTCCTGTAGCGATATATTCGTGCCAACAATAGTTGGAGGCAAAGATTGATAGCCAGAGCTGTGCCAACGTGGCTGAAAAGGAGCCCACATTTGTAGCAAGTGTTGGTTCTACTTCCTACTCACCCCTCTCAATAGCACCATTAGCCTGCTGGGAGCCAATCAGCACACAAGACATGACCCAGTCCAGCCTCATCAAGAAGGGACAGAATCCCAAATATTTCATGACAGGTCAATGGGCCTGGACCCCTCTCTTCCCCAAGCAGGAATGCCTTGTTGGTAAGAAGTTGAGCCTCTGATACTTTGCAGATGACATCTGGGTGAATTGTTACTCTAACTAATTATTTAGCTAGTTTTGAGACATTTAGTGATCAGAGGGCTGGAGCACCTCTCCTATGAAGACAGGCTGAGAGAGTTCGGGTTGTTCAGTTGGAAAACAGAAGGTTCCAGGGAGAACTTCCAGGAGCCTTCCAGTACCTGAAGGGGGCCTACAGAAAAGCTGGAGAGAGACTTTAAAAGTGCATGTGGAGATAGTGCAAGGGGGAATGGTTTCAAACTGAAAAAGGGTGGATTTAAATTGGATATTATGAAGAAATTCATTCCTGTGAGGATGGTGAGACACTGGAACAGGTTGCCCAGAGAAGCTGTGACTACCCTCTCCCTGGCAGTGTTCAAGGCCAGGTTGACTGGGGCTTTGGGAAACCTGGTCTAGTGGAAGGTGTCCATGCCTATGGCACATCTTCCGAAATACCGTGTCATAATTGAAAACCTTTGAATGAATATCTTGTAACTTGTTCACTTTGCACAAAGAAGTCTCCTTTTCCATGTTAGTAGAGTTCAATGTGAGCAAAGATGAAATTACTACACGCATTATCCTTTTTATTTACTTGGATAAAACTGTCCCATGTAGTTACATGGACATGAATATGTGAAATCAAATGCTTTTTCTCAGGTTCAACTTATGAAAATTTTACAGACCTTAGTAATAACTTTTTAGAAGTTAGGAAGCAATACCGTATTCTTAATTGCTATGTCACAGCATGGTAGACAAGTCGTTTCAGGGGGCGTGTTGATTTTGTGAGGGCCTTTTTGAATAGGTTGTCTGACATTGTAATTATGTTGTAGTAGATTTTGTAAATGACCCCATTAAAAAACATGTTTAGACCCTCTCCCAGTAGATTATCATGAATAATATGATTCACAGTGCTTTTATCTCTACGGACATACATGACAGTTCTGAGATTAATGTTATGTTTGCTTAGATACCATGATGATTTACAGTGTTATTCACCTTAAGATAACCAAAAAAAGAATTTTCAGGGGTTACATTGGTGATATGTGAGCACTAAAAGAGATATTTCTAGGACTAACTCTGCTATTTTTTTCCCCCATTTTGTGCATTTGGCCTATTCGTTTCTGGCAGCTGATCCTTCAAACAAGTAATATTGAATTTATTTTTTTTCCTTAATTCTCATATGATTTATTCAGCCATGAGAGAAATAGGTTGTGCTTTGTATCCAGTTGTTCTGACTGCACAAAATGTTTACTTCCTTATAGCATTTGTGCTAGCCAGAAAAAATTATAAACAAGGATAAAGGCTAAAACCTGAATGCTGAGTGACACAGATTTGATTGAAACAGCTTAATCCCCCTGCAGAACATTAACGAAGATGTTAAATAAACCTGGATGTAGAAAGCTGTTTCAATCAAATCTGTAGATGATTGTAAACTGAGCAGACTTTCAAATATAAAGGAGAACAAACCAAACCAAATCAAACAACCAACCACAAAGAAA
The DNA here is from genome assembly GCA_013398125.1 of Aegotheles bennettii. Taxonomy (NCBI): domain Eukaryota; kingdom Metazoa; phylum Chordata; class Aves; order Caprimulgiformes; family Aegothelidae; genus Aegotheles; species Aegotheles bennettii. Next base: position 16,530 of record VZRW01013306.1, read on the forward strand.
TTAACAGAAAGAAGAACCACAGGCAGGAGGTCAGAAAAGGATTGGATTATAAAAAGGAAGACAGATTTTTGGGCCACCAGAATCAGTCCCCTGATACTGAATTGTTACATATAATCTATTGCATAAATGTTGTCAATTATCTTGCTATACTAGCACTATGCACTAGCACTATGTCCCAGGCTGTTTCAGCTTTTTATACATCACATTCTTTTATTCTGAATTCTTATAGCTGGTAGGCAATAAGAGGGACATGGAGAAATTCTCTGAAGGTAATGTGTAGACAGAAAATTAGATACATTTTTGTAGAAACATGAAAGCAAAGATGCATGATGTAATTTAAACCCTGAACTAATATTTCATATAGTTCTCTTTAGTAAGTCATTGCACTGTTTAACCTGCCATATTAATGTGAATATCTGAATGGTTTAGTGGATAGAAATTTATTGCCAAGTTGAAAGGAGTGAAGAGAGGAGCTATAAATAAGAGAAAAGCTCATTTAAAAAATACAAGTTACTATCCTCTCAACATAAATCAACTGTTTTGAGAATGAACTGAAATACAGTTACAGAATGAAATGTCAGAGCCATAAGAAGTTTGCACACAAAACCCAACCATGATAAATAATACTACTAAAAGAACATTCAAGGGTTAAACTGTGTAAAAACTGAAATTGCAAGTTCAATTTCAAGTTAGCTTCTAAAACATTCACTTCAAGGTTCTTCACTATTATTTTTTTAAAAATTCTGGTTGTCTCTAAATGTTTTGCTTGATCTTAAAACAGTATATTAAAGAAATCTAGGTCAATCAGAAATACATCTTAGAATTATTGTTGGTCTTGGATTGGCTAAGGAGCTGAAAACTTAGTTATTCACTAAGCTCCAAGAAAAATGTCCTGTCTAGTCACCTACCCAAAGAATTGCTTCTAGTTTGACACAAAGCAGTTTTCTACAACGGAATAGCTCTCCATTCTCTATGTGTGATGAGAACTTAGAATTCTAGGAAAACTGAAGACACAGCTGCTTTCAGTATTTTTAACCCCAAGAAGAAATTTTATCTACTCACAAGTACAACACATTTGTGCAACTCTGTTAAGACATACTGCATATTTAGGTTGCTAAGGCAAAAACAGATGTGTTCCCCAAAGTGTTAAAACTGAAGGATTTTCGGCAAAATTAACTTCAGTTTGTGGTCTGAGGGTTGTTTTTTTCAGGTTGCAAAAAGCACCAGTTCAGTCATTCCTGCATTTTTTGAAGATATGAATCTCAAGATATAAAGTGCTTTTAAAACAAATAGAAATATTGTCCATACGAATAAGTGAGATTTTCTTTCACATGCGGCATTTTAAAAAAAAGAAGCCCAGCAGATCTCTCAGCTTTAGTTACTCTGTAGTATCACATACTGAAGTATAAGGGGATAAAAATTTATATAGGCTTCTGGTTTTCTGTTTTTCACCTATGTGTTATTTTTCAATCAGTTACAGGTTTGGATTGTATTTTGCCTTTCACCACAAAAACGAAGAAAGAGGCAGATTTTTGAGAAGAATTACATATACTAGCAGCTAGGAAATCTTCCAGTATCATTGCCTTGAAGTCGATACTCCAAAACACTGCAGCAGCATTTTACTGGTCCCAGCCCATGGAAAGTGAGACATAAAGAAAGACTAATCTGGTTGTGCCTGCAATCCAGGTAACATGAGGGGGCTCCAAACAGCTGGATGGCAACCAGTTGTAGATTATGGGTCCCCAGACATGTGCTTGCTCACTCTCAGTGCTGAGGAAAGCCTTTTTCTGCTCATCATGATAGGGTCTGGTTGTGAGCCACTCCTGCAGGGCTGACAGGGCCCTATGAGGGTAGGATTGGAAACAGGATGGGATGATGTACTGCAAGTTGTAGTACGCAGGCTGACCTGTGTCCTGGCAAACAGAAAACTGAGGATGTGCTGGAGTAGAGGAGGCTCGTGGGAGACCTCATTGCTCTCTACAATTCCCTGAAAGGAGGTTGTAGTGAGGCTGGGGTCGGTCTCTTCTGCCATGCCCATAGTGAAAGGAGAACAGGAAACAGCTTTAAATTGCAGCAGGGGAGATTCAGATTGGACACTGGGAAAAAAATCTTCCCTGTAAGGGTGACTGGGTATTGGAATAGGTTGCCCATGGAGGTGGTGGAGTCACTGTCCCTGGATGTGTTCAAGATGCATCTGGATGTGGCGCTGGGTGATGTGGTTTAGTGTTGATGTAGGCAGGCGGTTGGACTGGATGATCTTGAAGGTTATTTCCAACCTCTATGATTCTATGATTCTACCCAGATGTCATTATCTTGATGGCCTGCATTGTGCACAGCATCACTCACCATGTGGCTGGCAAACCCTGTTCACCTCTGTCTGGCACAAAAACCTGAAATCTGGCTTTCAAAGAGGTTCTACTTCTGTATCAAAGCAAAAAAATGTGTTCAATATTTTAAAACAAATTAGGTGTTATTTGCTGGACAGTATTGGGTGAATGTTGGGTAGTTCAGTAATAAAACCAAAGCTGAAGTTTTTGGAAAATTTAGTAATCCACTGTCGAGCTGTTATTGGTTTGGGTTGGGTTTTTGTTTGGTGTTTTTTGTTTGTTTCTTTTTTTTTGACAGTCTGCTTTGTATCCTAACAGCAAGTTGTATTATATTTTGTGCTTTTTTTGGTTTTTTGTTTTTTTGTTTTTCACAAAAAGCTTTGTAAAAATTCTAACACGAGCTCTTGTGTAAGTTTGGCAGTTATCTTTTTTGAAAATGGATCACATTTTTATTTATTTAATATTCATCTAAACCTGTGTTGTAGCCAGAAATTGTGTAAGCCTTCAATGGATTTATTCATAATATATGCTTAGACAGATTTTGCTATCTCTTTACACTAAATATTAATGTTTTAAATAATACCGAGATATAGAACTGTTAGAAACTAAACATAAGGAGAGTACTGACAAGGATTTGCTGAGACAGGAATACGTTAAATAAATAAAGAGCAAAGTGTGTGAGAGAAGAATTAAGTGCCACAACATCAGCAGGGAAAGAAGAGAAAATTAATATAGTGCTGCTATAAGTAAAGGACAAGAACGGATGATATATGCCATGATAAATGTGAGAACTCGGGTAGTATTCATCAGAAGAAAGCTGGTGGGGTCTCAAGTGAGTTGGGAGGGTCATGGGAGGAGACTGTCTCTGCTACTCTTCTGGCCACACAATAAGCTAAAACAATCAGCCCAAAGGAGATGTTTCATTTTCTTTCTTTCAAATTATTATGTGATCAGGTAAGTGCCACAGAGAAAGTAAAGTAAGGTTGGCAGGTAGGAGAGAAAGAAACAGGCCATGCATCTTTCAGTGGAGAAGAGCTGTTAATTTAGCACAAGTCACCTTATGAAAGCATACCCTCAGGAATTTGCTCACAAAACCACTTCACAGAAAAATCAGTCTACTTCTGATCTGCCTAGATCAAGGAAGAACAGAATTTGCACAAACATTGGTGTGCTTGAATTTTAAAATTGCAGATTTTTATATTCTCTTTTCTTTAGATAGTGGTAAAACAGTCTTTTGAAGATAATCTGCTACAGAAAAATACAGAACTACTTACAACACATTTTTCTATGAGCATTTTTGTCCTTCAAGTAGAAAAGAGCTATTTGTATGTGTTACCAAAGATTACTGAAAATAAAAATACACCACTGTTAATTTTAAAGACCTTGTAAATGTCACCACTTTTTTTACACATTAACATAGTACTTACTAGGAGCTGGGCAAACTGGTTCTGAACATTTCCATAACAGGTTCACATCTGAAATCAGAACCTATGTAGTAGCTGGATGTATGCACTGGTCTCTGAAGAGGTATCTTCTACTCTCAGCCTTCACAAACTCCAGAGCTCTTCCTGGACTAGCTTTACTTAAGACATTCTCAGACTATTCTTAAACAGTAAGTCACACAGCTTGTATTTTACTTTAACTAAAAATTCCATCAAATCAAACAATGTCCTTGGCTGACTGGAGCACAGATCTGGGTGAGAGAGGTCAGAGTGGTTTTCTGACTGCTGTGAACAGAGGTCAAACTACTACAGGGGCAGAGGCAAAACCCTTATTGCTGGAAAATTAAAATTAAAATTAAAATTGAAATTTAAAAAGGATGAGTATAAAGTCTGTGGAGCAAGGTGAAAGAGAGAGCAAAAGAAGACTATTCTAGCGATTTTTTCAGGACTTATTCAAAATACTTTGTAATTTGCTTAATTTAATGAATGATTTGAAGCGTTGTTTTTGTGTTCCTAGTCAACTTGCATTTGTAAATGTATCATAGAACAAGGATAAACAAATATTTTCTTCTAATTGCAAACTATTTTTTAAAGTGTTATTTTGCAGTCACCATTGTCGCGTGGAAGTAGTTCTTCCAAGAATGAGACAGTTCTTCATGTATATATTAGTTTTTTCCTGAGATTTCTAAGCAGAAAAATCTTCGTCTTTGTTAATTTCTACCACAATTTGTAAGCTTGGTAATTTCTTATGAGCTGCATAGTTGAATCAAGACCTGTAATTACTCCACAAAATGAGAATTTTACTCAGAACTAAGAAAAGAATGTCTTTAAAATAAAATAAAATAAAAATCCATGAAAATTTCAAATTTAGTTATTTAGAAAAGTGGTTGTATATTTTGGAATGTTGTTCCTCTTCCTTGGTTCAATTTTTTTCCACAGGTTCATTGTTCTGCTTGTAATGGTGTCAGTAAATAGAACTGCCATGTGTTACTGAATATGATCTCCTAATAATCCAACAAAAAAATTGGATCCCAGGTATCTCTCTGCCTAGAAAGCAGAGTGATCCTTCTGGGACTGTCCCTTCCAGATGCCAGAGTACAGAACCAGCTTCTCCTTGAGAAAACAATCCATGACCCTCCTCTCAGTCTGTCTTCATTGGTGTCTCTGGATTATGTTAACCTGCTTTTTATCTGTAATATTTTGCAGTCCATAGGGACATGGTATTTCCAAAAGTTTTCCCTGAAAATGCTGTGAATGGCAGTGGAATGTGGAAGTACAGTATGGAAGCACTTTTTAAAATAAAAAGGTGCACATTTCTCCAAGATAAGATTTTAAACAAATGAGTTTTATATGTGAAGTATCTTACCCCTGCTTGCTTTTTTATTCCATTCTTTATGCAAACATGCATTGGTATCTATGTTCTTGACTATTTTACAAGCCAAGTCATGGACCACTTGCTGCAGATTCAGTAGTTGATCTTGCAGAATCCCAAACTAGCAAATCCACACAGATCAAAGCAATGCCATGTCAAATCAGATCTAGACCCTGGAAATGCACAGTAACTCAAGAATTACATCTGAACTAATAATCTCCAAGTCTCAACAGGGGTCCAGAACTGTAACTTCTCTGCACCATGTCTGGATTTAACCTAGATTACACCTGACAGCTCAGTGCTTCTGCATTATTTTGCCATGTACTTTCCAGGATAGAGTTAGGAGAGATGAAGTCCATACCCCATACAAGCCCTCACTGACATTGTTTTGTCAGTTTCTCTTGACTTCATAAATCTTTCTCCCATATTGTATGTTAGAGGATTATTTCTGCTCAGGTAAAGTTAATCTCTTTTTTTCCCATCCCTTGCCTGTAACTTCTTTAATAATTATCTGTGAAGCAAATAACTCAGCAAAATTAAAATGCACACAAAAGCAGGCATCATGTTCATTAAAATAGTGCTGATATCCCCCTGCCCATCGTCACACAAATTTACCATTGTCATCATGATGCCTTCCCACTGATCAAATTAATCCACGTTTATGGTAAGGAATCCTCATCTTTTAGGGACCCAGAGGCATTTTTTCTGTTTTTCCGCCTTTCTCACTGAGGGAAGCTGATGCAAACATCAGTCATGACAGAAAGACATAAACCACCCATGTAACAGAATATGTCAATCATTTGAAAAAGCAGGATCATTTCTGCCTTCTAAGGCAACAGCATTTCTTGAGGGTACTAGTACCTACAGAGTTGCTAGTGGTGGCTGTACAGGATGAGCAATTATCAGTAAACTGAAGCTCAGTTGAATTTCAAGAGCCCAAACTCTGTTTAACACTGTGAAGAAATGCACTTCTGTATTTATATTGAAGTACTTGTACTGCTGGGAGCGACACTTTACAATGTACAGTTTTCTTCTGGCACTTCTGTTTCATGCTGCACAAGTTTATTTTCTCACAGAGCACTGAAAGATACAAAGCGTTAGTTTCAGATGCTGAGTCAGTTTAATTTCATTGATCAAAGGTTTGTCAGTTAAGCTCAGTTTTGGCAGCAAATAAACTCAGGCAGAAGTTTCCTCTAGAATACCACTGGCACCTAATTTGACACAAACCAGTGACACTGACTTCATCAACAGCAAAACATTTTTGATATCAGACACAGTTTCCTAGTGCTGCAAAGACTCTCAGATGGCAAAGGGTTCCTCAACACATTGGTATTGCAACATTGTGATTAAATGCCTTCAAATATTTAATACAACATAAAGATGTGACAAGACAGAATTCATCATCTTCCTTTTTCTCTCCCCTCTTGGAGCTAACTGTATTATCTGTAACTCTGAATCTTGTATTGGTTACTCCCTGAAGTCCAGGGGCTGTATGACCCTGTTTCTTTGCTCAGAATGCTTTTTTGTACCTCATACATTGCTGTCACTTATGTGAAAAGCTCTTACAGAATATGGTATATTTGATTTTGCTGCACCACTGTAGCTCAGTTGTAATTCAGATAATAGAGCCCATTTTCTTTAGGATTATGTATCTATCTGCCAGATAAATGTAGCCTGCAAACCCAACATTACTTATGGAAAATTGTGTTTATAATGAATAGTCCTGCTAGAGAAAAATAGATTAAATTGTGCCTTAAGTTACACAAAATGTATCAGTTTATCTCTGTGATTCTCTGTGCTACTCCAGGTATAATTTAGGATAATTTGGGTCATGATACTTTGTATAATTCAATATCTCTGTACTGATACCAAGAAAAATTACCATATAAATAACTTCCAGTCCTCATTTTCTTTCCTATTTCCTACCCACTTAGTCTTTGTTTTATGATATTTTAATACAAAAAATCATATGAAACTTAAATACATTTTATTATTATTTTTATGTGAACTGGTTTTATGCAACTTTGCAAAAGAATAGAAATAGGTAATAAAATAGACTGGTAAGGATATTCTCATGGAAGACTCTAGTCTGCCTTCATTTCCACCTGAGCACTGTAATGTTTTGATGTGAATGTTGAAAAAGCATACAATAGCATCACAAAATTTTGGTAATTGTTCTGTAAGCTTATGGGACAAAAGAGTTTGTCTTGCATGCCAGGATTTTCTCTGCTTACTGTTAATGTTGAACCTGTAGTAACTTAAGTGAATAAAAAGAGGCTAGATGCTGTAATTAATTTTAAAATGTGGCATGGGTTAAATTGTATTGATGAAGACATACCGGTATTCTGCCGGTTTAATCTCCTTTGGGATGCACCATTTGAACCATAGTCACATTGCAACCTTCTAAATTTGGGAGGCTAGGAAACAGGTTAATTTCTAGGTAGAGAAATCAGCAATGAATAGTTTCAAAAGGATGCTTGTCCTTTTTTCTCCTTAATCCCATCTCCTTCTCTACCTGCCTGGCAAGGTGGCAAGGTGGCTGAAGCACTCACTGTGTCTCAGCTGCAACCAAGGACTGAGCTGAGCAGCAACACAAATGTTCCATTTCCCTCCTTATGAGCCTTGGAAACTTCACATCATTGATCTTGCTTTATGTCAAATTTGGCTAATGGTGGCCAAGAGTTCAAAGAGTGAGACATGGAGGCAGATAACACAATTGCATAGGCTTTGTTTCCTCAGAGAACTAGACAGGATAAAGTTCAACTAAAATAAAATAACCAATGGAATCATAGAATCTGTATGTGAAAGCTGATTCAGTGGAGACAGACTTTAAACAGCAGATGAAGAATATGAACAATGCGTGTGTTTTTTTCTCAATGTTTCAATTAAAAAAGATAAAACAAAACAAAACAAAAAATATACTCACTTAAACCTACAAGGATTAGAATGTCATTTAGAGGGCTAGACCTGTATTTTTTCTGAATTACTACTAGTTGCTTTTTAATCTACAATGTTTTAAGCAGAGATTTAACAGATGGTTTGGATTTTATCTAAGCTGTCATGGCTGGCTGCTACACTGAAAATAACTCAAAACCTGAAATAAACACATCTGGATTAGAAAGATCAAACATTAAGTAGAATAATCTGAACTAATGCCTGTTCTGCTTGGTCTGCTGAAAAGAGTAAAATAAAGGGGAAGAAGGGCCTTTGATTACAAAGTCAGGACCAGCTACCTGATTCACTGTGATAATATCTGGAAGACAAGCTTCTCTTTCCTATGCCCTCTCCCTCCCTATGCTACATCCCCTCCCCTCTTGGCATATAACATATCATCTAGTACAATAAGAGAGCTATTCAGAGCTCTCAGTTGGATGACTATGCCCGTTTTATTGATTTACAGGCAATATGCTTGGTTCTAAAGCAAGACAGATACAACAGCATTGCTTTTACTTCGTTCCTGCTAAACATTAAATTCCAGAATTATATGTTTTAGGTTGTATTAAGATGTAGAATAGCCTCAAAAGCATTAATATTCACTGAAATACACTTACTAATAAATAAAAAAGGAAAAAAAAAGTTATCTTTCTAGTCTTTAACTTTATTTTAAAACTCATGGTATCATTACAAGGTTCATTTGCAATTTTAACATAGAGAACAAAATCAGCTAACTTCCATCATTCTGGTTCAGTCACCTTCAAAGTGAATGAAGATGTACTTTGCTCCAGCCTGAAAGCACCAGAACCTTGGGGAAAACTGAATTTAGATGCAGTGTTTCAATTTTTTGCCATAAGGAATAATCGCATTCTACAAATACTTAAATTACTTTGGAATGAACATTAATTCAGGAGACCTATGACTACACAGAATTCAAAGAAACAATACTGTTTGGGTTGAAAATATACTGTATTCAGTGCTCAGTGGCCAAAAGGCTGAAAAGCTGCAGTCATATTATATATTGCCAGCTAAGCTGCTGCATGTTGATGTTCAAAATAAATGGCGTAATCACCAGCAGAGCTAAAATTGGGATGCAGGAGTTCCTTGCTCTCCAGAAGAATAGTTGATGCTCTATCTGGGAAAACCCCTACTTTAACAACTGCAGAATTAGAAGTCAATAAAAACTCTTTCCAAAGCATACTCATAACCTGACAAGAATGATGTGTATTGGGATGAATCATTCATCCTTTTAACAAGTCTGATGGCTATTACATACTGAACTGAGTGATTTATTTCTTTAAGCATTTTGCAAATAACCTCTTCTAAAGCTTCTGTACTCAGGGAGAAAAGAAGCATTTTAAACACTTTCATTTTGGTGGAATGGATCATTTCCTAAAGAACACACAAAAATGGATAAGCTGAACATTCCTTTTAAACAAGAAAGGAAAAGTTCATGTACTATCAATATGGTAGTTTAGATTTTAAAAGGAAGACTACTTGATGGACACTCCTTTTCCTATTTGCATGTTCAAAATGGCTAAGCAATTTTTAACATGGAAAAGAATATTAAACAAATATTCTACATTTCTTAAGCTATCTTAAAATGCAGTTCAGCAGCTGAAATCCAGGAAGCATGCCAGCATCTTATAATCTCATTTTATAATGAGATAACATTGTGCAAACCACCAGAAAATACTCTGTGGATCACTTCTTTGAGATGATATTGCAAAAACAGTACGCTGTCTGAAAACACAGGCTGATTTTTGTGCTCTCAGCCCATAGCCACTTCCTCTGCCTCTTTTCTTATTACAGTGGTAGTACAAAGTATCTTGGCTGCAGATTGAGATGACAGATTTTATTATAGTTCTACACTTACTGAAAAGTCACTAATACATTATACTTTAATTTTTTTCTTTGTGGATGAATATGATTTTGCAGTTCTATTAATAATCTGTTTGAGAAATTAAGGGCTCAAAGCCAAATAAAAGATAACTATTGTTACTACACCAAAAGATTTACATAAGAACATAATGGGTTTTTAACATGAAATATACACTTTTTAACAGAAAGTTGATAATGTCTTCGGTTAGTGGAGTACTGCATTTAAGAAATACCTTGCGAGTGAACACAACATAATTTCAGTATTAATGGCATTGTCAGAATGCTATAAAACACTTTGTTAAAAAAAAAAAAAAAAAAGAGGGAAAAAAAGAAAACAGACCTTAAACAATCTGTAAGGCATGCATTTGTCTGAGACCAGAGGTGCACGAGCCTTTGATCGCTCTTTGTTAATAGCTGCCTGTGGCTTACAGGTAGTCAGTTCAGATTCTTGTCTTAAGCAATCTTTTCTAACCTACTTCATTCAGTATAGGTGCAAGATGTTTTGGTATCCACTGTCATCAAAATATCACTGATATTGAAGTCAGTGAAGCCATTTTGGTTACAGTCTTCCTAAAGACAGCAAGAAAAATTCCTGTCTGGGATTTATGCTGTTGAGAATTGTTGAAGGCACTTGCAACAATTTGGCAGAACAGCATGCAAGTCCTCAACTGTTAAGATGGTGCACAATTTGGGGCATTATTAAGTGACTCCTTTTGAATCTCCCAATGATCATGAAATGTCACTGATCCAAAAGAGCAAATGTTCTCTCTCTCATGTACAACCTAGACATGGTTTTCTAGCTGTGCATTACTGCCAGGATACGTCAGTTTTAAAAAAGGAGAAATCAGGGCAACTTTGAAAGTCTTCCAGAGACAAAAACATATTCACAAGGTAGCCAATGTTCATTCAAGCAGACAGACAGACAAGAATGTATTTCCACACAGGCTGCAAATTAAATTCCCAACTTGACTCACATGCCCAAACGTGTAGTAGGTGTACTACATGCTGTAACTCTGCAGCTAGTATGTAGCTGCCATCTGGATGAAGCTGAGCAAAATACATTCTTGATTAAAATACATTCTTGATTATTTTGACTCAATAAAGTTCAGCAATAACGCAGGGCTCAAATTCTGTTACTTTGGAGACATTTTTTATCCAATAGGAACGGGAAAAATAAAAGGCTTTTCCTTACAAGGAACTGATTTGATAGAATCAAAGGGAATGGAGGAAAAGAATTATTTTTTGGTGGTAATTTGTAAATATGCAAAAATTCCTAATTCTCACAGCAAAGAACAATGGCAAAATAACTGATAGCAATTATATACTTTATACTTGTCAAGACCTATGACAGATAAGCATCTTGGTATTTTAATCCACATTGCAAACTTGATAAAATTAGTCTCCAAATATTTTCATGTAACCGTGAAGGTACATTTGACAGCAGACCGACCAATTCTGGAACAGTGAAATTTTTTTTTTATTTACAACAAGGGCTGGGTATTCAACAAACCAGAGTACAGAGTTCTGTCAAATTTAAACTGTTACCCATAAACTCAAATGTATATAGTTTATTGAAGATGATACATATAGAGTGACATGCTACTTAGTGGTGCTGTATTGCTGGAAGGTTTTTGTGTGCATTCGAAGCAGCTGAAGTCAAATTACTTTTACAGCTGTGATAAAATATTGAGCATTTTTTAAAGAATAAGGAATATTCAATAGTATAAATACAACAGAGCTGAAGCCAGAAAGGTTTTTCTTCGACCCAGTATTCGCTTGTCTTCTTTTATATCTTGGTACCTGAGTGTTGGGGTAGGACGATGGCATATAGTGAACCAGCCATTTGATAGCCTTTTGATTAAACACACAGCCAGATATCAAAGGTCATCTCAAGGAGCAGGAAACAGGAAGAACATCAATTGTTTCCAAGTAGAACACAGGAAGGAACACAGGAAGAAACACCAGGAAGTAAGGCAACACTATTTCCAAATGATGTGGACAGTGTATTACCAGGAAGAATATGGACCAATGGGAGTGTTGCTAATTGGACCCATGGATGGGAGTGTTGCTAGCGCGCATGACTGCCCCACGTCAGAGGGACGTTAACCAATCAGAGAGCACGTATTAGGCGTGTGATGCAAATGTATATAAGAGATAGTTAAGTAAATAAAGAGGTCTTTCACATGATTCACATTGAATTTGCAAAGTCCATGCTTGATTCCCCCACACCTGAGATTCAGAGTTTATCTGATTTAAGCTTCTATAATTAAGACAGATGGAGTTCATACTTCTTGAGTAAAGCCATCTCCTGTGTGGCAGGATGATTTAAAATGCTGTTGGGTTTTTTGCAGGTTAAGGAAGTAGTAGTGATCAGTGCAACATCTTATAAAATCAATGATGCTGATTGCTATTCCCCTAATACTCCTCTCTCATTTGGTATGTAGAAATACAGATTTAGAGTTATATTACAAGAATAACAAATCACAAGAATAATAAAATCTGGCATCTAGCCGTCATTCTAAGAAAGTTAAATATAAGAAAGTGATCAGGATAGATTTATTTTCAAACAATAATGGCACAGTCATCTTCATAAATAAAATTAAATATATTTTGCGTTCAGTATACAAGTAGTCCTACTGTGTTGAAACCAGTAGCCTAGATCCCATATGATATATACATTGTGAAATCAGACATGCTTATTTAGGCTCAATAGCAAACTAAATTGAGCAAGTTATTAAGTTAGAAAAAGAACCCAAGAATGTTGGGTGTCATAGTGTTTTACAGTAAGAAATAAATGTGATGGTGCCATCAGTTTTTTTCTGTTGGAACTGAAATTCAAGAAATGTTCCGTTTCTGCAAACAGGCTTGTCTCCCCCTTCTGCTTCTTCATTATAATTCTAAATGAAATTTATTTATTTAATTACTCTTCCCACTTGGCCATACATCAGTGCTGCCTAAGGCAGTATTCTTACTCTGTTTCTGGATGATGTTCTGCTCTTGCGTTTAGTTTCTTCTACATACAGACATGTGTGCATGGAGTCAAGACTTTTATATCCAAAGCATTTGAAATCATGAACTTTTTATATTTGGCTTAATTTTAAACTTTTTTTTTTTTTTAGATCTGCCCTAAATGAAGGCTGTTAGCAAACTGACCCACTCAACAAGGTTACCCCAAACTAAAATAAAACTGACATTTTACTCAGTCAATGCTTAATGATGGTATTGAGCCTTCATAATTATCACTTAGATTATCACTTGCTTCAAAAGGGGAAGCTGGACCAAGGGAAGCAGAGATGTAACAGTTATTTGCACGTATTCTCAGAGACTCCCGTATTCTGGACAGTCAGGACATACTGCCAGGTGCTTATAACAGCCATCAATTCAGGTATGTGTGATACATATGCTTTATGAGTAGACCTATCTTCATCAGGAGAGCAGACTGCTGTGACATAAAGAAGGACCTTGTTTCAAAAAAATAGCCAAAATTTACTGCACTAGATGTACCCAAAAGACTGTTAAGTACAAAAGTCTGCCTCCTAAGAGCAGGTGTCACAAGGCAGGAAATTCTGTGCAGTCTCTTTTTCCTTCAAAAAGATTTGTTTAGCACACAGTGAAGTTGTCTCAAAGATCTCCCATCTCCTAAGAAATACACAACCCCCTGCTGCTTGGTCACTTTTCTCAGAAGGCAAGGGAAAAATTAAACCAAGTTTCCTACATCCTGGACATAGCCATAGAAGTTGGGTATTTTCATTGCAAGAAATATTCTCTGTTTAGTTCTTACAAGGAAGGAGTCTTCAAGAAAGCATCTTTACTTTAAGGAAGATGTTTGGGTATTGGCAAGACACTCCTTCCACCAAAATTTTGCACGGGTATCTGCAGGGCCGACCTTTGGCAAATAATCTGGATAACACTACTTTACCTGCTAAAAGAAGAATGTGAGCTTAAATAGTATATATGTGGATTGAATACACAAAACTGAATGTGTTAAATGGCAGAATAATCATCAGCGGAATTAAACAGTTAAGAAGGAATTATATATTTTAGATATTAAGAAGAAATCAGACTGAAAAGAATTGTAAGAGAAGCAACAAGATACCTAACCATAGGGAGAGACCTTGGAGTGGAAACAGCAGCAATCAAAAATCCATACATAACTGGAGCTCATATACTGTCAGCCCTATATAAGGCACGCTCCCAAGTGGAATATTTCTATTTGATTGCACCTCATTGTGTATTCTGACTTCTGTGGTCCCATTTTAAACAGCCACCTTCCATATTCTAGATTCATCCATTAAGATATATGTTATTTCTCAGATTCAAACAGAGAGGTTTCTTTCTATGTCTGTGGAAGACCCTAATTACTATGTATGTAATTTTCAAGAATGTCCTCATAATTATAATTCTGAAATAATATTAAATAATTTGCCTTTGCCTAGAGCTTTGTTTCTTCCAAATGATGTATAGGTTTCCCTGAGGTTCTTGGATTCTGATATGTGAGACACAAGAAAACATGCTCTGTACAAACTGGACGTGGATTTAGAGGCTTGTATATGGAATATGAGGTCTATTTGTGTATTTGAACTTCTATTAGTCTCTGAAAAGTCACTAGAAGTGGTATTTAAGACATGTCCATTCTGTATGCATAATTACTGGCTATCAGAATGTTACACTTCCCGGACTGATTTTTAATCTTATAAAGTGTATAAAACTATGATGCCTGGAAACATGTTCAGTCTCCCATTTTAGTCCAGACGCTGCAGGAATTTTGTTAGAGTAGTATTTAATTGTTAAGGGCACAATATTTTTCCATATAGAGGTTCTCTGCTTTCTTCTCTCTCTTTTTGACTATCTGGTCAGGATTGCCCACATTGTCTCTGCAGGAGATGAAATGAGTTGTGATGCCAATATTGTATGAGGCAGATACTCCAAAGGATTATTTCTTACAAACAGTAAGATGAAAAGTAGTGCACTTGCAATGGACTTAAACCAGATGTTTTGCAGTTACTTCTCAGAAGCTCCAGAGGAACTTTTCTTTTGGGAAGACACAGATCAATGATAGTTTTAATGAAGGATCTTAGGAACAGTGCTGGTCTTTTGAGACTCATCTGCCATTATTCTTCTGGGCTTTTTGAGGGCTCAGGGGAGACCTTTGGATACATTTTAGAAACAAGGGTTGTAAGAGACTGTAAGGAAAAACAATCCTAAGGCACTCAGTAAAGTAGGGGCCTGTTGCCATAGATATTTACTAGTATATAATAGCATAGACTTTGAAGCAGCCAAACACTGACTGGGAGAAAAAAATAAAACTGAGTAAAGGCCAAGCAAGCAAGTAAACTGTCCATCCATGTGCTTGCTTTAAAGGATGTTACAGTACTTACATGAGACCAACATTTTGTCATTTACAGTGAAAGTATTTATGTGTTAAAATAAAAATAATGTATATTTATTTCATTTGCTACTTACAACATTTTATCAGTGCCTTAGCAGTACTAAAAAATGTGAGTTGTTTGCATATGTCATTAGCTCACTAACCACATTTATCCAAAAAGCATCCTTATCAAAGAAATAGCTATTATAGATTCCAAGGAGTAAATTTGCAGGGATTCAGTGGTTTGCAGTTATACTGAGACTTTCAATTCTAACTGATACTGAGCATATTCTTTTTTCAGATAATCACAATTTACATACAAGCACTCTGAGAAGTTATTTCTGAAACTGCAGTCTCAGGAAGGCTCAGCAAACACCTTTAGCATTATTTCTAGATTGGATATTGTGAATGGACAAAAAAAATTGTTACATATTCTAAAGGAAAGTAATTCTAAATTTTGCACTCTACAGCATTATTGATTTATTAATGTTGCCTGAGGAATACTTCTTACTGCAGTATCTATCATACCTAATACTTGGTTCCAATACCTGTCATTCCATTCTTCAGCAAGATATTAAACAAAATGAATTGCCCTTGGCAGGATGACAATGAAAATAAATGTCAAAACTGCTTCATTCAAAACTAAAAAAAAACACCTAAACATGAAAATTCTGTTCCAGCAATATTTATGGCTCTGAATATTACATTATCTAAAAATTTCAAACATTCTAACTGTATTTTTGTGCAACTTCTACTGCAGCACAAAATATGTTCATATAAGTATACATCTATAGAAAAAAAATAAATACCAATATAACAAAAACTATCACAATGCTATCCTGGTTACCAGTTCTTAATGGGCAAGTAGATGATTCAAAATGGTTGAGTAAACAAAGCTTATTTTGTCTTAAAAATAAAATTCAATAAAAAATGGATAAATGCAAAAAAGAACCTCAGATCTATTAATACAGAACAAAAAAAATAGACAAGAGCTTATGTGGATAAAGCTGGCCACTCAAATTAGCTTGTCTAAGTGTTCTTTGTACCTGAGAACTTAAGATTTCACCAAAAATAAAACTTTAAATATATCTGAACCACAGAATTAAAGGAGATTTCGGATATCAAAATAAATAGTAGCTTAAANCCCTCTGGTATACTGATTGTTTCTATGAAGACAGAGTAGTACATGAACACACAGTAGGAGAACAGCAGGTGATGTCCCTAATATTTCTGGTTTTACATCTATGTAATATGTATACTTTTATCAAAGACATGAGCCCAGAGGATACAAGAACAGAGTGTATAACTTCTGCAGTTCATTCATTTAAACTCCCTGTTCTTTATCTTTCTGCCTGGAGCCCAATTTTTTCTGTCCTTAGAGACATCATTAAATGGCATTTCCTGTTTGAATAAAAATTAAAATGTCATCCCTCAAGGATTGTACTGATGCTCATCTCATGCTAATGGGACCCTGAGAGTATTTTGAAGACATCTTTTTGCTTAGAATGTTCACACTTACATTACATATTCTGAACGTATACATCTGTCCATGTTTCTGCATTGTCAATATGATCCCCTCCAAAAGCAAAGTATACTAGTTGCTAGAGTAGGTTCTCGAAAGAGGACCTATTAAATATTAATGCAGGCAACTAGAGATCATAAACATAGTATTTATTGGAATTTAATGATTATGAGAAGCTATGAAGATGTCATCTTCTGTTTATCTGGGTAAACTTTTTAGCATCAATGTCATTTCTGATTATGACAAAGCCATAACATTATTTTTTCCACTATGTCTTACAAAAGTCCTGATAAAAGCCAGTTTACCTGTTACCTTTACTATTTATGCTCAGTGAATATGGATGTAAATTAATAAATTATTTTAAAACATGACCATGAATCATTGATCAAAACTTATTTCAGTGATCTTGAATAAAGGATTCATCTTATGTAGCTTCATTTAACTTAAGGTTAAGTGTCTAACCTAAATCAGCTTCCTATTTGCTCATGCTTTGTGCCAGTGGAAGAATGTGTATCCAGGAGATAATTTTAATTCTCACATAACACACCTCAAATAATAAGAAACAAGCATTATTTGTTCTTAGCTCTTTTCCCATTCACATGTCATTGACACCCTCTCAGAAACCAATGATTCTGGTTCTTCTTTAATTCAGGAGCTATCCTACAAATAGCCAAAACCACCTTAATTACCCAATTTGCTATTGATTAGGATAAAACAACAGTGGTGAGGACAGAAGGTCTTATT
The DNA here is from genome assembly GCA_013398125.1 of Aegotheles bennettii. Taxonomy (NCBI): domain Eukaryota; kingdom Metazoa; phylum Chordata; class Aves; order Caprimulgiformes; family Aegothelidae; genus Aegotheles; species Aegotheles bennettii. The sequence continues at coordinate 34,120 of VZRW01013306.1, forward strand.
TTCATGTAAGGAAATCCTTTTGCATTATGCTGTCAACAGAAAGTAGAATTAAACTGAGAAAAAGTATCTATCTTTATACCTGTGGCAGGATATATATATTTTCACCCTGCTAGATATCCAGATTAAGGGGAAGTGATAACTAAATCTCAAAAAAATTATTTTTTTTGTGCCCTTCACGATGATTTTGTCTACATAGATAATCATCTACTTTCATATGCATATGGGCTGAGCACAAATGAATTAAAAGCAAATTCAGGTAACATGTTCAAAAGGGTTCTGTGCTTGCCAGTATGATAGACTATTTTTAGCTCAAATCTTATTCAGCAGAAGAGGCAACACCCAATGTTTGCAAATTTCACATTCTTTTAAGATTTTCTACAGTATTTTGATTATAAATTGTATACATTTTATAAAACCTGACAACGAAATATTTTCTGCTTGGAGTCATACTGCTGGGTCATGTAGCCTCTTTGGTAATATTCTTGTGCACCAATATGAGCATGACACAGCTCTCTGAAACCCTAACAAGTACATCAAAAGTGTAACTTTCACATTTACTCTGGGGCTCCCATCCACCCTCTTTTATCATGTTACTTGCTCTCAGTTGATTACTAAATTAGTAATATCGAAATTCCCAGTCTCATATCCCGTTTGACAGCTTCTCCTCCATTTGTAGGAAGGTCGTCTAGGTCACTCTCCATGCATAAATCTTTCCTGTCAGACTACTGTATGCTTCAAGACTTCTAAAAATGCAGACTGTGAGACATATTCCAATGCTTCCTTGAACTAAGCTTTCTCCTCATATCCAGATTGAACAGGTGTTATAGTTTGAAGTTTCGTCCGTCTCGGGAACGAACGAGTTAAACGAGTTATTCCATATCAAGCCTTCTGCTGATAAACTGAGAAGTACTGAGATAAGTTTTTTTTCTTTTCTCTCTGTTTGGGTTTCGGAGCAGAGCAAAGCTGTTGCTTCTATCAGTTTTTTTTCTTCTTCGCTGGACTTTCTCTCGGAGGCAGCGGCAGAGCAGGAGGCCTTATCAGTTTTTTTTTCCTTTCGCCTATGAAGAGGGACTTTTTTTTTTTTTCTTCGTCCCTCTTCGCCCCGGGCTTCGCAGCAGACCAGACGAGAGAGAAACTCTTCCTTCCCTGGACTCCTGGTTTTGGGATTTCGTAAATATATTTATCCTTTTTCCCTCCATTTCCCTTTTGTACCTGTTCCCTTTTTCCCTGTTTTATTAAATTTGTATGGTTAGATTTTCTAAATCTCACAGCCGTGTGCTTTGTTTATTTTCTTCCCTTTGGGGAGAAGTAAGCAATAAATTTATGTCTTGAACAGTCCGCCCTAACTGAGAAAACCCAAGACAACAGGTCTTTATGTCATTTGGCAATTACTTCTTCTCATCCAGTTCCACAAGGCTGCTGCTTCCAGTAGACTAAACTGGTTGTCTTCACAAACTATATGGTTAAAGACTGCTGAGTGAATGTACACACTAAAGTAGAAGCAGAGGAGATGTGTGTTATATAAAGATCCTTGTGTTATATAAAGATCCTTGACTGAGCAGAGACCTGGTGTGAAACCAAGATGTCTGTGGAGACTCCTTGAGTCTAGTTCAAAGAGCCTGCAACACTGATGATATTGTGATGGAGGTTTGTTACAGCCCACATGACTAAGATGACATCTCTGAGGCTGTCTACAAACAATTAGCAGGAATCCCCTGATCACAACCCGTTGGTCCATATGGAGGATTTTCAACATCTGGACGTTTGCTGAACAGGCGGCACACTTATTAAAGTCACCCTAGCAGTGTCTAGAGGGCACTGCTTATGATTTCCTAATGCAAATGTTAGAAGGGCCAACCAGGGAAATATCCTATTTGACCTGCTGCTCTACAAGGAAGAAATGGTTGTGAATGTGATCACAGATGGCAGTTTGGGTTGCAGTGACTGGGAGAAGACCGAGATTGAGATTTGGAGAAAGGCTGAGAAGATAAGCCATGGTTTTGGACTGTAGATGTCAGGAAAGACAATTTTGGCCTATTTAGAACATTGCTTTTACCTTGAGCCAGATGACTTTGAAGAATGCTCAGTGAAGAACAATGAGGGGTCTAAAGCACATGACTCACAAGGAGAAGTTGAGTGTGCTGAGTGTTTTTTAGTCTGGTAAAGTTAAAGCTAAGGGCCATATTTGAAGTCTTGAAGTACAGTTGCAAAAATAGCAGACCTAAACTCTTTGCAACAGTAGGAGACAATATAAAAGGGACTACACAAGGAATATTGGCCTTGAAGTATGAGCTGGGCAGATCAGGTTGTATATATGGAAAAATTTCTTCAAAGGGCAGCACCACACCAGGATATCCATAGAAAGTGTGGATATACAATCAGAAGTTAGGAAGGCAAAGCTTTGGCTGATCATCTCCAAACAGAAACTGAACAGATAATATATAGAAATTCCTTTAATCAGCAGTTTCATCATTCCTTGAATTCTCTGAACAGTTTGAAAGTTTGAAGGCAGAATGTTTTATAATTTATCATTCACTAATGCACATTTTGCAGGCCTCAGTTTGACCTTTCCTGTTATTTTTCTTTATGTCACAATTTAGTTTTTAGCTATGGGTCCTATAATGCATTTATAGTTCATTTGTGACTGTGTTGTTCTAAAACAAATGGAATTTTCCTATTTTTTCCTTTTACTTTTATAAAGATCTGCCTTCTGCTACTCTACATTCCATTATTGTTTACTCTTTGCATACAATAAAAAATATAAATTTTAAATACTAATTAGAATGTTGCTTTAATGTGTGCTAAGGTCCTCTACACTGTCAGAAAAGTAAAAATTTTGCAAACTAGAACCAGATTACTTATAAAATGGCGATTTCATTCCATTCAATTAATTCCATTCAAAACACCACACTGCTAGTTCAAATGGAACAAGGCCATATATAGGTATATGGGAACATTTCTCATCCATTCCCAACATATTCTAAATCAGCTTTTTCTTAGAAAAGTCCGTTTAAACAGCCTACAGCAAAGACAGTTCCTTTAGTTAAGTTTTCCACACAACTACTGGGTATTTACTTTTCTGTACGACAAAACCAGTGCAAGCTACATTAAATGAAGTCTCCTAACACAAGATCAGTCTGCAATATCTGCTTCTCAGGGGATCTGATCAACAGGAAACAAATTCCCAACAGATGAATTCAGTTTTATAATGTCACAGATGACAATCGTAGTTTGAAAACAGAAGAATGAACAATCCAGAGGCCTGTTAGCAATATGAAAGCAGATAGCCTTATGGAGAAACGGGGAAAAAAAAGCAAGCATTTGTTCTAAGAACAGATAGATGTAAAAAAGTTTTAAAACAAAATGCATTGTCTTATATCAGCAAATAGCACTACAACTGTAACAGAGATACACATAAGAAAAGGCAATATTGTACTAAATTATAATAAATATAAATTATTTACTGGCTTTCCCAGCTACAGCATTTTAAAAAGATTTTTCTCTTTAAAAAAACCCTTATCATGCAATTATTTTTGCACAACATATTAATTGCTATTGCAAAATCCCTTTAAATGGAAACAAACAGACCAAATCAAAACAATTCTGTTACATTCCACATTGCATAGAGATTCTGGATCATTTTAGAATCTTATCTGGTCTAGCTAATCAAAACTCGTTTCAAAAGGTTTAAATTCTGTTGAATAGATCTTCTGGTAAGCTTCATTTTAATTGTGAATAACTCTAACAAAATAAAGTGCCTAAGTAAAGTTTTCACTATAAATAATAGGTTTATCATATGCACAGCTGCTGTCAGTTTGATGTAAGTGTATAAAAATTCAGAAGTTATTCAAATCCAAGTAATTCAAAGGGAGTTTATCCAATCAATATGGGTCTCAGAAGTAAATTACAAGCTCCTCATTCTGATTATTCAGATGGTTTCCATTCATCACTTACAATGCAACTGCATTTACAAGTAGAATATATTTATTCCAGCAGTAAAATTAAGGAAATACGTAACACATATATTTACTTTAAAGAAATGTATAATTAGCACTAATTTATAAATTGCAAGTTGTGTTAATAAGGGAATGTTTTACTTTCTGAAGCATGCATCTCTCTTCTTGGCTTTATTCTTCTTAATTACTACGCATAGAATCATAGAATCATAGAATCACCGAATGGCTTGAGTCAGAAGGGACCTTAAAGATCATCTAGTTTCAACCACCCTGCCATGGTAAGGGACACCTCCCACTACACCAGGTTGCTNTAATCTCTTTCAGCTTGAAACCATTTCCCCTTTCCTATCACCTTTGTAAAAAGTCCCTCTCCAGCTTTCCTGTAGGCCCCCTTCAGGTACTGGAAGGCTGTTGTAAGGTCTCCCTGGGGACTTCTCCAAGCAAAGAAACAGGCTAATGAACTAATACATAGGTGAATTTTTAATCATGACATATCTTTCAGAGCAGTATCCCATACCTGAATTAAGACCTTTTTGTTGTGCTTGCGATATGAATGGTCTTGGATAGTTGCATCAGCTTATTTGGAATAATAATGGTGCTCCTATAAAGCATACAGTAAACATTACAAAAACAGAATTTTCTGACCAAGGGTTTTAGCTTCTGTAAATGGCATAGCTGAGCTACAAAGGCAGCTGACATTGATCAAAAACATGCATGTAGAAATTAATTATCATGATACCCTCCCTGACACCATTGGGTCATGGTTGAGACAAAAATGCGATGATTTCATTAAGTAGCTCTCAACAACCTTTTTTGCTTTGCTTCTCACAGCCTCTGCTGAGTACCAAAACATTTCAGCGTATGCAAAGTGAGAGAGTTCCACAGTTTTCCCCCACATTGTTTAAATAAACACTTTTTGTTGGTTTTGAGATTGCAAATGGCTATCTTCATTTGACGTTCCCTAACACTGCACACTTGATGTCACTCATGATTTTATTGTTATTGTACTTTCCTTTCACATCTGTCTTTTGAGCAGAGAATCATTGTCTGCTCTCACTCCTCAGACATCTGAAATTCTACCATTTGACTACCTTTGTCATTCTCTGAAGCTTTTCCATTTTGATTACATTTTTTTTTACATGAGAATTAAAATTGCAGATAGTTTTTAAAAATATGATGGCTTACTATGTCTCTATTGACTGATAAAATAATATTCACTTCTTTTCTTTGTTGCTTAACTAATAATGCTTAACTGCATATTTGCATTTTTGTGACCTCCTAAGCATAGGACTGACATTTTCACAGAAATATTTAACTGCTAAATATTAACGTAAGTGAAACGTGAAATAAAAATTAGTTTTCATATAGATCAGCTTCCATTTATCTTCACTGAATTTTATCTGCCATTTTAATAACCAGTCATTCAGGCCATTCATATTTAATACCTTTAATAACTTAGTATGATGAGAAAATTACCAGTAACTATTCACCATCAGTAACTATTCTAGCATATTCACATGTTCACATATATTTTGAGAAGCATGGATCCCAGTACATGTCCCATGGAATTTCACTCATGGCTTCTTTCCACTGTGAAAACTGACTGTAAAAAATCATCCTTTTCTCCCATATTTTAACATTTTTAAAATGAATGCAGGAACACTCTTAGCCAGCTGGACTTTTCCCCATGTTTCCTCTTAGCCTCCTGCACTGTTTCATGCAGTGTTTGGTGACATAGACACTGTTAAATACCTTCTAGTTATTTTAAAAAAAGTATTACTATAGTTTCAACTGATTTGCCCAGTGCTGACTTAATGGTCTATTCTCTTCTTTCAACCTCCTTCAAATCCACTTTAAAATTGCAAAGTATTTGCAACCTCACATCTCAAAAATATATCATGTATCAAAATAGTTTTAAAACAGTTCTCCCCTGAGTGCCTTTAAAAATCTTTGGTGAATGCCATCTGGTCTTGATATTTTATTCATTTTGTTTTGTACCACCTCATACTGACAAAGTATGACTTCAGATGAGCTCCCCCATAGAGAAAAAATCATGTGTGAGAATCTACCAAAACCCTTCTACAGCAAAAGCAGAATTAAAATATTATGATAATTTTGTTCCTATTTCTAAGTGCTTTTGTTTTCCTTGATTATCTTGCAGCACCACAGACTCTCTGCCAGAAGTCCTGCTGCTGCTGTTATAGAATTTCTAATTCTTATGTTTCTTGCAACTATTTTGGTTAACAAATCTCTTACATATTTTGCAATTGTTTTGATTTGCCTTGCTGTTGATTTTTTAAAGTTTATATTTAGTCTTAAGAAGTTTACACTCCTTCAATTTTCTTTTAAAATCTTTAGTTGTCTGAAGGACGTCTTCTTGCTTTCAACAGTCTCTGATACCCTGCTGTTTAGCCATGTGGGCTCCTTTTTGCCCTTTCTCAAGACTTTCTTGCTAAGCAGGATGTATTTGCTCTCTCCCTTCAGTTAAATATCTTAAATAGTCTCTGTGCCATCTGCCATGACTTAACTCTCTTAGTGATTCCTTCCAGATTCTTCCTTACAGCAGTCCTTGTTTACAATTGTCCTTTCTGAATTTGAGCACAACTGTGGGGAGATACCTTGGCTTCTGCAGCCCTACAAGAATGTTGAATCTAGAGAGATATTCAGCTGAAGTATTTTGGCTTTTGTTTCTCTCATGGGATCTTCAACTATCCAGTTTGTGAAAATCAGTAATTTAGTCTTGGCCATCCTCTAAGGAAACTTACTAATATGTATGTGTCATTTTTGAACCTGATTATTTCTGTTAAGACTTGTTCTTATCCTTCCAACTCATTCGTACAGTTTCCCCCTCTAAGTGTGTCATCTCAAACCACATTCTCGACTCTACCTATTGCCGTTTCCCCACTTTTTAGGTAGACTCACTTGTGATAATTTGTCAACTCTTCTTTACAGCCTCCTGCATTTGCAAGGTCTCCTTCATTTCTATTAAGGATGAACCTGCTCCTTAAACCATTTTTTCAGCTATACATAAAAAAATTCCCTTTCAGCTGCTGAATCTCTGTTGTGGACACTTGTTAAATAAATCTCTCTTAAATCCATTGAATAATAATGATATTTAAAAGCAGTCAACGTGAACTGACCTTTGCTTCCCAGCACTCCATAGTTTATCACAGAATTTTAGAATTATGGAATAGTTTCGGTTGGAAAGGACCTTAAAGATCATCTAGTCCAACACCAAGCCATAAGCAGGGACATTTTCATAAGATCAGGTTGTCCAGAGCCCTATACAATCTGAATTTTAATGTTTCCAGGGATGAGGCATCTACCACCTCTCTGGATAACCTGTTCTAGTGTTTCACCACTCATGATAAAAAAATTCTTCCTTATATCTAGTCTGAATCTACCCTCCTTTAGTTTAAAACCATTAGCCCTTGTCCTATTGCTACAAGCCTTACTAAAAAGTCTGTCTCCATCTTTCTTATAAGCTGCCTTCATGTACTGAAATGTCACAATAAGGTCCCCCCAGAATCTTCTCTTCTCCAGGCTGAACAATCCTAACTCTCTCAACCTGTCTTCATAGGAGAGTTGCTCCAGCCCTCTGATCATCTTTGTGGCCCTCCTCTGGACTCGCTCTAACAGCTCCATGTGTTCCTTGTGCTGAGGACTCCATATCTGGACACAGTACTCCAGAAGGGGTCTCCCGAGAGCAGAGCAGAGGGGCAGAATCACCTCCCACAAACTGCAGGTCACACTTCTTTTGAAGCAGCCCAGGATACTGTTGGCTTTCTGGGCTGCAAGCACACATTACCAGCCCATGTCTATCTTTTCATCCACCAATACCCAAGACCTTCATCCCCCAGCCTGTACTGGTTGCTCCTATCCAGGCGCAGGACCTTGCAGTTGGCTTTGTTGAACCTCATGAGATTTGCATAGGGCCACTTCTCCGGCTTGTCCAGGTCCTTCTGGATCGCATTCCATTCCTCAGGCATGTCAATCACACTCTCCATCTTGGTGTGATCCACAAAATTCTTTAGGGTGCACTCAATCCCACTGTCTGTTTCACTGTTGAAGATATTAAACAATACTGGTCCCAGTACAGACCCCTGAGGGACACCACTTGTCACTGACCTCCACTGGTACATTGAGTGATAGACCACTATGCTCTGGATGTGACCATCCAACCAATTCCTCATCCACCAAACAGTCCTTCCAACAAAACCATATCTCTCCAATTGAAAGACAAGGATGTTGTGAGGGACCATGTCAAAGGCCTTAGAGAATTTCAGATAGGTGATATCCATAGCTCTTCCCTTGTCCACCAATGTAGTCACTTCATCATAGAAGGCCACTATAGGTTGGTAGGCAAGAATTGTCTTTAGTGAAGCCATGCTGACTGTTTCAAATCACCTCTCTGTCCTTCATGTGCATTAGCATAGCTTCTACCAGGATCTGTTCTATGATCTTCCCAGGCACAGAGGTGAGGCTGACAGGTAAGTAGTTCCCAGGGTCTTCCTGGGATTTAGATCATGTCAAGCCTACAGTTTCTTTCCCAACATCCTTTAAAATTTTCCTTGGGAGCTCCTGTCTCCTCTTCTTCTGCCACAAACACTCAAGGGTCTGTGTCCTCTAGCTTTCTCACTGTTGGCTAACAGATAGCTCTGATATTGGTTGATATGTGCTACCTCACAGTCAGCAGGGAAGTTCCTGTACAGCTGTCCTCCAATGGGCTCTGGTTCCATCGGATGCCAGAGTAACAGTCGGAGATGTTTAATTCAATGGGAACCCTGGGGCAAGGCCACAGCTGCACTCCTCCCACCCCTCCCTAGGGAATACCCTCCCACGAAAAAATTGGCATGTTTATCTTGCAGACAGGTTGTACTTACAACATCATTGGAGAGCCTTGCCATAGACTGAACATACGTCCCATCAGAGAAAAAAATCCATCCCTTGGGTATATTCATGCCATGTGACACTTGGAGCAATTGTTTGTATCAGGAGAGGGACACGTATAATGGTGATCACCAGATTTTTTAAATCTTCTGCTTCCTCTTTTCATAATAGCTATTTTAACATGGTCCTTGTCAGCTTTTTGTTTTATGCTTCTCACCATTTCAAGCGTATTGGCTGCTCCAGATAGCTTTTCAGATGCCAGATAATGAAACACTGCACTATTCTAGAACCACTTCTGCAGGCACTTCTTATATACACAACACCCATAAATCTACAAAAGGACCCATCAGTCACCATAATGTCACTGTAGTTCAAAAAGTTCTGCTGGTATTGTCAAGATGTTTAGCCTTAAGATAATGGAAAAAACACAATTTCATTGTTGTTTAATGAGATAATCTAATTGACTCTTCTGGTTTTAAGCTTTATGAAAAAATATTTCAGTGCTAATTATTTGACAACAATTTCTGAAATTCCAGTATAGTTTTACTATCCTGTGTTGAAGTGTTATTTCAGGAAAATATCTGCATAGTATGCAGACATCAGCTCAATTTATACCAAAATATTGAATACTTACCTAAAGATTTAATTATTTAAATCTTACAAACACCAAGAAATCTGGATTTTCTGCAGTGTCACTGGTAGTACAATAAGACATGATACGTGTGAGTGTATGTGTGTGCACAGGCACTGAAATTTACTTTTGAGCATGAAACCCCAGCTAATGCAGAGCTGTAAACAACCGCATGTGATTGATGAGAACCACGATCTGCAGTGTCCTCTACCAACTACATTTGTCACTTAAATTAGGCCTACATGTTGTTTTATGTTTATTATTTTTGCATTACACACATTGTGTAAAACCAACCCTGGGACCAGGTCATTATTGTTCATATCTGCTGTATTTTTCTGAAGAAAATCATGCATTTTTCAAGCATTTTTTGTACAATAAAAATTTCACACACAAGCTGATCTAGAACTCAGCATAGCAGAAAAGTATTTGCAAGTAGTAAAGGATTATTTCACTAAATTTTTATTGGGCTATTTTCAAATATAGATTAATGCATTCTGTTCACAAAAATATGAGCTTTTCCAAATATTATTGGATAATAATGGAAGTGCTCAAATTATCATTCTGAAATTTTCTTATTATTTCAATAATGTTGTCCCTTCCTTAAACAACTGTGAATATTAGTCTCAAATAGTAAGCTCTCCTATTTTAAATTACAGGTTATCCAAAGAGGGAGCAAAACCAAGCCCATGCAAGTTGTGTGTCTAAATATGTTGTTCTAATAACACAGAAACGAAATCACGGTTAAAAGACTGTAAGCCAACCATAAGCTAAAATGTGTGGGAACAAAACATAGCCATCATTCTTTAACAAATACAAAGGTTTAATTTATCCATTGCACCAATGGAAATTGACCACTAACTTTCTTTAAAAAAAAGTCAAACCATGACATGATCCTAAGTTTTTCCAAATGAGGGAGGCTAACATTAACTTAATTATTTCGTTTTGTGATTTTGTGACAAACTGTAAAAGCTATTTATGGCTTCAGAGTCACAAGCAAAGACAGAGCACAGGTCTTTCTCCAAAAAATACAATAATATGGCATCTTTTGCAGTAACAGGACTTGTGGCACTTCAGCAGAGCTGGCATTTCATTCATCAGCAGGTAAGGGTTCGCATGCGTGCACACACACACACAAACATACACTAGTTAGTACATTAGAGCAGAGCAACACATTTTTAAGATATCTGCCCTTTACAAGTTAATCCACAGATTAAAAAAGGCTTGAATTCTCCATTCTTTTTGTTGTTGAGAGATCATTTTTCTGTTAGTAAGCACTTAATTAATTTCATAAAGCAATGAAAACAAAGAACAAACTATTCAGATTTATAAATCAGATACATAGGACTGGATTTAGGATGAATATTTTAAGTGAATTGGGAATCCCATACTTTACTTTTCTCTTAAAATTACACACAGGCTAATGGACTAATAAAAAAGGAAAAAATATATTTTTTATTCAAAACAGCTCTAGCAGTTCAGTAACTTGACAACAAAACACTCCAATAGATGGATAACAATGACTGTTCTTTACTGTAAACTGTAGATTGTCCTAAGGAACAACCTCTAATTCTGCAGCTCCTCAAATTTTTTGTGATCAAATAATACCAACTTCATGGTCTTGTCAGTATGCTAAAACAAACAAAAAACAAACAAAAAGCCCTAACACACATGCACACCAAAAAAAAACCCCAAAAAACAAACGTAAGTTTTTGGATAAAATGAGACAGCTTACAAAAGGTTTCTGTATAATTTGGGAAACCACCATTACTAGAGTACATTCCTTTCATTCCTAAACATCCAAATCTTCACTTGCTAACACTCATCGATAATAAAAAATCTATCCCATTATATATTTAGATTTCTTTGTGTGGATATTAAAATAAACTATGTTTTGAAATTAAGAGTTAAAATACCTTCTCTTGATTTCCATACATATTTGCCCGTATAAATATACTTCATCATTTTACAAATTACAGTATTTATATTAAAGCTTTTGGTCAGGAAATCATTACAGCTTAACATGAACAAACAATTCCTGTGTTTTGGTTCTGTCATTAAATCATTTTTTGAGATAACGAAAACCAGCCAAAACGAGTGACCGCAAATAATATAAACAACACATTTATTTAGAAAAATAAACTGAAAATGCTGCTTGTTTGTTAGATTTATCCATGAAGTATAGACAAATGGTTAGAAAAATTTTATGTCAAATACATATTACAAATGACTTCTTTAACAGTAACTGGGACTATAATGTCAATGTTCAATAGGAACATTTTTGATGTATAATTCAATAGACTAAATTTCTTGGCTGCTAATATGATAAAAAATGGATGCTATTAAAAAAGATTATATCCCCTTTTTAAATACACCTTATCATATTGATGCTTTTTCATATATATACATATATATATATGTATGTATATGTATTTATTTAAACCTAAGAAAGGACCGTAGTCCTTTCCATAAAGAGATCCCCATAGTGAAAGAGAGCGCAAATGCTTTTCTTCAGTTCTAACTTTTTAATTCCTTTCGGAGCCCCGGCAAAATACAGCTTGTTGTGGTCAAAAATCTCCCGGGACCATCTGTGCAAATGGTGGCGCACATCATTACCCTGAATGGAAGTGACAGTGCAAATACTAGAAGTCCATCGAGATGCAATCTCGTAACAGCTGAACTTCGTCAAAGTTGGGTGGAGGACAGGACACAGCATCCTTTCAAACATCACCGATGCCCTGTTCCTGTATGGCTTTGAATATGTACAAGGGATGACAGAGGTCTTCTTTCTCCACAGACAGTAACATTTCTCTGTTACTGTAAATGCATTCATTTTCTGCTGTCACCTAAGTGCTTCATTTCTCCTTTTGGCTACATATTGAAATATTTTTGGATGCTGGCTGGATCCATGAAAAACTCATTGTTTGTTACTCTGTTTGTTCAGCATGGAACTCATGTGTCAGGCTTGGAGAGAGCAGTTTCTGCAACAGGGCAAGACATTTAGTCCTCTTTATTTTTCTTTCTCACTAAATGGAATTTAAGGCTGTGGCTTTTGCCAGGACTCAGCTTGTAGCTGTCAGGTCTGAGAAAGATGATTCAACGCAGATTACACTCGTGATCAGTTGTGCTCTGACTAGAAGGGCTTTTCTATTCTCCATGGAGGGTCAGGTTCCTGGTTACTTCTCAGATCTGGCCTGCAAGAAGTCACAATGATGAATCTGATATGCAAGAAATTAACTGATGTGCCTCCACGTATAGATATTCCTTCAAGCCTGAAGGTGCTGTTAAAAAGAAAAGAAGACAAAGTTTAAAAAATGTTACTTTAAATGGACAAAGTTAATAGTAAATAAAACTGATTTTTCAATGAACATTTGATTTTTCATGTAAGCAAGAGTTCAAAGAACTATATCTTGAAACTTGACCTTTTATAGTTGTACTTTATTATTGATACAAGCCTTGGTTCTCTACTGGGGTAAATGGGTTTAACTTCAATGGTGTTTTTGGAATCACAATGTATTTCAAAACCTGAGAAACTGGTTACTATCCTCGATCTCAGACTATATGGTAATCTTGAAATGATGATTTTTTTTATTTTTTTAAAAAATTATTCTTTTTAAGAAGATTACCCTTCTTAACTGCCTAACATAACAATTCAGCTTAACAATATAATTTAGGGCACAAAATTAAACAAGAACTCCTAAGATCTTAAAAACAGAGCATTGTACATTAAGCATTTGAAAAACCCTCTAAACATTCAAGTCTAATTTAA
>VZRW01013306.1:47368-62865 GCA_013398125.1 Aegotheles bennettii
CCTGGAAATCTGGATTCTAATCCTGTTCTAAAATTAAATAGAAAGTGAATTCAGAATTTTCTCACCTGACAGGTAAGTTTCCTAATCGCTAAAATACTATATAAATTTTTTATACTGATCTTTCACATTCCCTTTTTGTGAAAGTGCTTTAATTTGTATAGAACACTAGAATAGTCCTAGAGTCAGAGAAAGAGAATAATGCTCCAATCTAGTGCTGAGGTCCACTAACTCATTGAATTTCCTTTATTTATTAGACAAGATAAAGCAGCATCAAAAAGAGAGACCTTGGGATACTTACCAGTTGTTAGCTAGGGCACTAACTTGGGTTATAAGATTAAATTCACATGTCTTGAGGAAAAGAATGAGAACTTCCTCTTCCAGTGTTGGTGATTTACACTCAGAGCTACATACTGCAAGGGGGAGGAAAATTACTTCTTTGCCATTAGTTTTATGAATCTAGCCCTTCATTCATATTTCCTTATTTCATATTGACTTGAATGCTTCAATTTGATAAAGATTGTCAAAGGATAGGAGAGAATATATTTTTTGTCAGAAAAAAAAAAGAATCTGATTTTGATGTGCTGTTAATCTTTTTTATTTTTTTAACCAGAGATAAAAGAAAATCTCAGTTATTCAGGGAAACTTAATTAAAATTCAGGATTTTAACAGTGGCCCAATGTAACCCACCAGTCTGGCAAATATAGTATAATAAATTTATCACAAAATTGGCCTGAAAGTAAATTTTTCTCCTAGTCAACTATTTAGGGTTTGGCTCACATTAATAATGAAAAAGATGAGTATCCTAAACATCTGCTAGCAGCTTATTTTTTAATTGAGGACACTTTTCATATCACTAGAAACGCACAACCCTTTTTCAGCCGTCACAGTTTCTGGCTTCAATTCAATTTGGGCTAATGATTCTTGTATGTTAATACCTCATAAAACAACAAAAAAAAAGTTGCCATTGTCCTTGAATTCTGCTTAATGCTCAAAAAGCTTGCTCAGTGAAAAATTCAGAAGGTAGCAATACCCGCATTAAAAACAGAAGCAGTTCCTTTTGCCACCTCCAAATAATTACGATCATTATTCTACACATGAAGAAGTGAGACACAAAGAGAAAACAGGCCAGTCAATGAAAAAAAAAATTTCTACTAATTACAGACTACCATTCTGAACTGTCCAGTTCTTAATTCTATAGTTTTTACTGTTTTGACAGTGAGGCTTTATGTTCACATCATCATAACATTACAAAATTCCTTCGTTACACCATACCTTGTCAGTACTCTCATAGTGAAAAAAAACTGACCTTACTAGGTAGTTAGAATTCAGACAATTCATGGGAGGTCATTTTATTCACTCACACCCCTTCTCCTCTCTTGCATAACCTTGGAAGCATCATCGTGTCATTCTCCTCCTTCTACAGCACCAGTATTTAGTTCCAAAGAACAGAGACTCACAGAAACCAATGTAATTTTTTTCCCCATTCAAAACCAGGTAACTACTCTTCTATAATAAAAAACTGTATTTTACTTCCCTGTCACTATTATCCAAAAAACATCTACTCCCTTCCATTTCCTTTTGTTTGTCACACTTTTCTTAAAAACTCAAAGCGAGTCCAGTCCAATCTACCATGACATCCTCCTTCTCATCATGGCCATGACCATAGTGTTGCTGCACACAATGCCATGCAGAACACTGATGGAAAATATTAAGGGAAAAGGCTACTAAAGGGAGTCACCCTTTCACCTCAGACCTGTGAGATGGCTATGCCTACACCGGTTAGCATAAATGGAACAGTGATTTACAGGTTTGGTACAAACCAGGAAAACGATTGATGGGGACATTTATCCAAGCTTAGCTGAATAAGCACTAAATTTAGTTTTAAAGATACTCTGATACAGATATAATCAGGTTCAGCTTACAGTATGTAAAGAATAATGAATGCAGTTTGATTCTACAGTAGCATGATAGGAAGGCATCAAGAAAGTTATATAGAAGACATCGATTTTGAACTATGAGTACAGTGGTGACTGCCAATGATCACAGAAAAGGATACTTTACATGCAACTATCTATGCTGGATCTAGTGCCTTTTATCAAGAAAAAGGAGAAAACAACTAGGAAATTTACTTCAAATTCAAATGAGAAAGACAGATTTACTTGATTAACACTAAGCTATATAATTTCCACATAGTTTTAAGAGTTTGGTAAAAGTGCCTGAAATACTAGTTTGATTAGAATCTCCGTTATTTGGGCTATTTTAGCACAGACAGCACAATTTGGACATATGTTGTTAGCTAGGAAACTAACGCTCAGAGCACATGCTAAGCTAATAGTTGTATTCACATACTTTAGGAAAAAAAGAAAAAAAATCATATAGTAATAAATCCTCCTAAACATGAGGCACATATTTTCTATATATTGTTTAAATAGTAATGACATCTGTTTCAGTTACTCAACTATATCTGAAAGATACAGAAATATTTAGATTCAGATATAGACTATTTTGTCTATATTACTTCAGGTTTTTTACCCCTTGAGATTAGATGTATTACCATGCTAATTCGTTCAATAGAAGAAATAATTATTGAAAGGAAAAAGGAATGCTTTTATATAGGTTTTTTTGCTTGTTGCTATTGTCCAAGAAATATCCATTATTACTCCTGCTGCATATATTTTTAGGTATAAATTTGAATAACAGATTTCAGAAGACACATAGCTTCAGTCAGAAATCAGAATATTTCAGAAAAAAAATATATTTTATGATTAAAGAAATTCTCCTGAATGCAAATCCAATGATTTTATGAAGCATTTTATTTCTCCATCAACATTTTAGCTATATAATTAGCATTTTTGTGTTCTGTTGTATAGCACTGTTGAGACATCTTTCTCTAAAAACTAAAACAACCAAATCTAAATGACACAGAATGTTAGCAAATCCACCACAATACTTCTTTGTAATTCTGTTTTTTTTTTCTCCTCAGAAGCTTCAGAATACTTATTTATGTGTGATTGCCTCATCCTGCTGTTTCAGTCTGTAAATAATTTATTTGACAATGAGCAAATAAGATTTCCCAACTGCTTATTGGAAGTTTTAATTTTTCTTTCAAAGCTTTGAAAGAGATTGTAAATGGCATGAAAAATCAAAATATCTGAATTTATAAATTTTCAATTTTTTCCTTTACACACTATAATTAATTTACATGTTGACAGCATGTCTTAGCTTCTACAGTAGTATTATTCTTACCATCTTGCTAACCTCTCCAAACAACACTTCCCTAATATCATTATCAAGTTCCCTGTTGTTCCAACTTCAATATCTCTGGAGCTTTCTCTAAACCCAGTTCTACATATAGTTCTATAAAGATAATCTTAAATAGGAATCTATAAATTATGTCAGAAAGTATATGATGAAAGCATTTGTTAAACACACTTTTCTAACTGAATTCATAGTGCTTAAATAATATATTTGTAGAAGTTTACTATCTTTGTGTCGAAATGAAGACCATCAGAATATTGGCTTCGAAAGCTACTCTAGAATAATTTTTTATAATGAAAAATAATGGTAAAAGAAGCATGAAATGAATGTCAGAAACATAATGCTTGTCAATATATGAATTTCCTGTTTGGTACTTACGAACTGCTGGACAAATTGCTGTTGTGCTTGTCTCAATAATATGCCAAACACTTAAGATTTGACAGAATCAATTTGTGGGTCTGACAACATGAAATTAAGCCTTTTTTATTGATACCACTAGTTTTCAGCACAGCTGAAATCTAGGCAACCAAAGGTACCAGTTGATATCTTGACAACATGAAAATTAATAGTCTACATTAGGGGTTGCCATGTTGAGTGCCAAAAATATCAAAACTGACTAAAAAACACTAAAAGGGGAAAGAGTGGTACTGGAAAAAGTCTTGATGATCTACTCTGGGAAGCTCCGGCAGCCTTGTTCAGTGGTGAGAGGCACCTTGTCTGGTAAAAGAAGCGCACATAAACTTAACTAGAGAAGTAAGATCTTCCTTCTTCAGCACGTACAGAAATGCTATATAAATAAGCATTTTTAAAATTCCTCAGATGTATTTTTGACTGAGACAATACATTTCTATCCACTATTTTCAACCTTTAGAAACATTTTCATCAGGTCATTTTTCTTGGCATGACTTTCCTTCTTTTCATCAGCCTTTTTGGTCACTTATTCTCTTAGAAGTTGGAAAACTTTTTTGGCGATATCTTAAAGAGGGTAGACTGAGCTTAGATATTAGAAAGAAATTCTTTTCTGTGCGGGTGGTGAGACACTGGAACAGGTCACCCAGAGAAACTGTGGCTCCCCCTTCCCTGGCAGTGTTCAAGGCCATGTTGGATGGGGCTTTGAGCAACTGATCTAGTGGCAGATGTGCCTGCCCATGGCAGGGGGGTTGGAACTAGATGATCTTCCAACCCAAACTATTCTATGCTTCTATGAATCTATGATCCTATGATCCTATGATATGTACTCACAGCCACTCTAATGTGTGGTGATGATTCTTGAACAGTAGATACCAATTGTTTAGTTATAAGGTCTTTTAATATTGAAAGTATTTGATTATTACTTTATGCGTAATTACTGAAATATTTTTTACCAAGTGTTCAGTGGACAATAATCAAATCACAAAGCTACCCTTACATATTAGGCATTTCACTACATAAAAGGAAATTTGGGTCCACTTTCTGGTTTGGCTGAAGATTTCCTTTGAGATCCTAGCAATACTTTTAATCCACGTTACAAGTTAACAGCATTTTATTTGACTCTGTCCTGTTTACTCCCTACAGCTTTCTGCTTCTTGTTTTCAGAATACAAATACTCTGAAACACTGAACTTACAAGCACAAAAAAATAAAACAAGAAAGTTTTGATGGTTATTGAGAGCTCCTGAAACAACAGAAACAAATAAATCCTACATTGCTACTGGTAAACAAAACTTGCTTCTTGCAGCATCCTTCTGCTGAATATCAGAAGGGTTGGGATCCCTGGTATTTACCTATTACCTGAGGACTAACGCCACTTTTCCAAATTGAGGCTCTGTATCTGAGATGCACAAAGAGAATCTTCTTCATGTTATAGAAAACAATATGCTCCAGGCAACCCACCTATTAATTTTTACTGTATTCTTTTTGTTTAAAAATATGCTTTTAAACATAAGAGCTAGATAGTATGTGGTACTGTTTTATTTTCTGCCCTTCTTTTTGCCCTCCTTTTCATGCTGAGTCAAAGTAAATTTCATTAATTAGCTTGGATTGAACATCTGTGTCAAACAGAGGTAGAACAAACGCGAGGAAAAGAAAGAGATGCAAAAGACATCTAAGTCTAACAGAAGTAACTTTCTATTTCTAATAAGTAGTGAAAAATCAGCTAGTAACACCCTTGGGGATTTGATTACAAAGTTTATCTATCTAGCTTATCACAGGCAATGCTATAGGAAGCAAATAATTAAACAAAAATATTAAGTATGAAGTAACTTCGCATTTGCAGTGAGCTTCCAAAGAATGTCACAATCAGTATCTAGTGAGTTGACTATATAACAGAAAACAGGTTGATAATACAAATCCCCATGAACCTACCTTCACTGAATAAAAATAATTTCTTTGAGTACATATCATAATCTACATGCCAACGGAAAAAGATCTTTCATCAGTCAGCGAAAGTGACATCAGTCTCAAGACAAGTGAAAGTACACACAGAATAGTTAAATGCTTTAAAGGACTTGCATCTGCTATTATTTAAAAATTTTGAGGTTTATGTTCCAATTTTTAGAGTTTAAGAGTTTTTTGTACAATTACGTCTTAAAGTGACATGAGAATGGTTTAAAAAACCTTCTCCCCAGAGTACATCTTCCAGTTGACAGGTGTAACCTTTTCTCATTCAGCCTGGAGCTAGGAAGGATGGATGGTAAGCGAGCTGGCAACCCTTCACTTGCTTATTTATATTAGGAAAAAAAAGAATACGGGTGAAACGAGCCATGTAGGAGATAATGTAGTTATCAGTATTTCTGCTTTTTTGACATTTACTCATCTTTCATCAATTTCAAATTACTTGAGCGATTCAGCAGCTTTGTACGATGATGCTTACTTTGGAAGCCAAAAGGACTTAAAAGACATCAAAAAATATTTCTAAATACTTTGGCGCAGCCTTTTTGCAGGTTTGCCTATTGAGGAATGAAATAATTTATTATTCTAGCTGATAACATGCTGTTCATTAACAAATGCTTTACAGGATTTACTTTTTCCTTTATCATTTGGTACAAATAATTTTCCATAAACAAACCAAAAAATAAATTTATTTCACTGCCAGTAAAGATATGCGTATTACTGAAACTACATTATCCTGTTCTCCCTAAGCATGCCAATGTGACTAAACACTCACAATGATTTATTACTGTTCTGGTTAGTCAACATAAATTCAATTTTTTTCTTTACAAAGAAACGGGTTTTCTGTGATGCTTCTTGACACTGGGAGGTTCTGTTCCTTTAGGTAGGAATTTTTAGCTGCTAGAAATTATTGAGTAGTTCACAGCTGAATCTTGGGCAGAAGCCTATAGGTGCAAGGAAGGCCTTGAGGACATGCAACAATGAGATAGTGTTTACTACAAATCTCCATGCTTCAGCAGCCTACTGGAAGACTCTCTAACTCCCAGATGCAGCCTTTTTACATTATCAGGTGCAAAGAATGAGTTGCATCTAATGTTTGAGACTTCATACATTGTGAAAGAACAATTGTCCTGGTCTGAGCTTGGACAGAACTAATTTTCTTTTTAGTAATTTTATTTTTCATTTAAGTCTCTTCTAAGTGACTGCACTTTCTGAAATTAACAGCATGTTTTGCAGACCGTGTCTGCTTCTAGGACTGAGAATGCTCAATGTTTATAGCTATTGCAAAGGTAATGGTATGAATGGTATGCAGAAACTTCTACACATTCATTTACAGAGACTTAACCAGCTGCTTTCCTGAGCTCCTGAGGAAATCATGGTATCAGGAAGAAATTGAATGGAAACAGAAAAAGATATTATAAAAATGTAACTGATTATATTCTTAGATTGGAAGGTGCAAAAAAAATTTAAATAAATAGCTAAGCATCAGCAAATTACTTAGCATCTTCATATGCCCTGTATTTTAACAACAATATGCATGAAAGAGATCAACCTGACATGACATTTACATTGAAGATGTATGGAAGGTCCTCCTTATGAAAAGCACTTTGAATTTTCTGGGAATGTTCAAATGCAGTTAATGTAAATCTTGGTAAAGAGCTCTGATTTTTGAAGTGGTACATACTCTACTAGAATATACCTGCTTTCTAATTATAAAAATAGACACAGGAAGCTAAAACTTTTGCAAGTACACAACAGTTCAAGGCAAACTTTCATTTTAAGTGATGTCACCTGTTTTAACAGCTTCTTCAAATAGCTATATATAAAACAAGAGATGCTCCTGTATATCCTCTCTTAAAACCTACTTGTTAGTTGTCTTATTCCCACTTATCCACCACTTCAAACATTACAAACCATACATAAAAAAAAAAAAAAAGATAGGAATATAAGTTTACCAGAGATATCAGTATTAATCTTTTTCTTAGGCATTCAGAATGAAGCCTTTTAATTTATTTTGAGTAATCCTAAAAATGAGCTTCCAGAATTCTGTTATGTTGGGATGACATAATACTATATTTGAAACCAAGATAATTTTGGGGTATCTCTGGAAAAAAGGCAAAGAAAAGGAAGATAAATGCTTCATCTTCTCATTTTTGCAGATCTGTCATGGGTCACTTCTGTAGTCTGTTCAACGACTGTAAACTGAACGCCCAGAAGTCTAGACATGAATGAAACAATATTTTTTGACACATCTAGTGGTCATTGTTTTTCTCCATCGAGCTCTAATGGTGTATGTCATATACAACTGGATGGCACCGTCAAACACAAGCTCAGCAACAAATTTTACCTCCACTTAGACTTAAGAAGCTTAATTTCTCTCAGTTATTAGCATAGACATCCCCATCAAAATCTACACGTGTGAAAAACGTAGTAAAGAACTACTTCAAATGCATAGGTAGCAGCATGTGGTGAACTTCATCAGGAAAAGAGGATGATTACATAGGCAAAGATCTATCCTGGTTTCAGATCTCTTTCCTTATTATAGGAAAAATTCAAAGCTATAAAGCATCTCTGGTTTAGACCTTTCAAAATGTCCACCAAATATGCTTAAAGGCTTGACTCACAAAGAACATAGTTTTTTTGGGGTTTTTTGTTGGTTGGTTGGTGTTTTTAGTTTTTTTCAGTACCAACACTTGCAAACCTCAAGAACTTTGCCAGTGCAGACTGGCTTGCTGCCTGAAAATCACTGACCATCCCTGCTTCAACACAAGCATCCATGCTCACTTGGCTTTGGTGTGACTTGCTTAACAAGAAAAGATATTCCGGGCAACAAAAGCAGCTCAGAATTCAAATATAGCCCATTAAACTCTCCTGCTAATGCTATTCAGGAAAAGGTTGCTAGCAAAATGTGCAATCCAGTGCTTTACACATTAGGCACAGACCTCAAATACAGTGTTTGGCCAATAAAATACCACAAACTTTAAGGCCAGCAATTCTGCAAACTGTTCACCAAAGAGGTCAGCCATTTTGATGGACTCCCTTGAAGTTGAAAAACAAGAATAAAAACTCTGGATCTATTTATCTAAATCAGTTAGTCAGATATATAAAAATACCTGCTGCAAAATCCTGATTCCAATCAGAGCAACTCCACATGCTATGTGGATTGGAATTATATTTGAAGTGCTGAATCTACTGTGCTCCTGTTGAGGGCTAAAGCCCTCTACAATGTTGTTTTCCAAGACACAGTTCAAAATAAGGGAGTTTGCAGCTCTTCAGATAAGTCACAGATGGTTCTCTGCATATTTGAAACATCTTTTCAAGCATTTCCTCTTCTGCATGGTACAGAAGGCCGAAATCACTGTTAATTCTTTTTTAGGTGGGATGGACTTTTATCTGTCATGATATACAGCAAAGACACTTGGCTTTGTTTTTTGTAATTGATGCAAGGAGAAATGGTTTACTTTTGCTGAACTAGTCAAAATTACTAGAAAAAAGTACTTAATATTGAACAAAGATTCTCAAATCTAACAAAGTCTACAGTTACAGTCAAATTAATATGCACAAATTTCAGATTTTCTGAATTTACTCTATTTTGTACAACATTGTTCTTTAAATTCTACCCTATAGTCTCTTAACTTTCAGTTTATTGTGTTTGAAACCAAGTAAAATCTCATTCACACATAATGCCAATGCCTAACACAAAATTACGTTTGCTGCTGTGACCTTGTATGAGAAGATGATCTCTCAAAGTCATGGGAAATCTATACTGTTTCAGTGCTTCTGCAGATGCTCTGAGAGGTGTCTGTGTGTCCTCAAGTGACTTCTCCAGTGCCCATCTTTCCTTCCTATGTAATGAAGAATGTAAGAGTGAATTGCAATACAAGAAATAAAACTGAAAAATAAATGGAGCCCCACAAGCTCTGTGGGAGATCTCTTTCAGAACATGAAAGAGTCTAGAGGACAATTAACTGACACTTATCTATCAGAAAATTTAGAAAAAAACCCAAAACCCTGACAAATTGGTAACATGTGTGTAAGCATTGTGTGATAAAGCAATGTGCCCAGAAGAAAAAGAGGAAGGAAAGCCTGCTGAATCTGTAATTCGGATTATTCTCTTGTAAATAGTCGAAAAACAACTCTGCTCCAGTCATAATGCACCCTGTTTTGTTTTGGTGGGTTTTGGGTTTGCTGGGGGGGTTTTGTGCAACGGATTGTGCATTGGACAGCACAATGGACTTATTGGAAATTCTTAGCTGATCAAACTAACAATGAAAAACAAAATGGCTTTGTATTTCCCTTGCAAACCCAACAGAGAAGCTGGAACTTTGGCCTGATGAAACTTTCTTCTGCAGTTAATATTGAAATATTGAAATATTAAGTTAATATCACTTTCCCTTTTAAAAGTTATCTAAGAGTCTCTTAACTCAATAACTAAAAGAGCCTCTTCAAGAGCAGTACAAAAACTTTAAGTGAAGAAAACCTCAACATCCTTTTATTTCCAATTCCTATATTTCATAGACACAAATGTGTACTGGGACAATAAACTGGAATAATAAACTGAATCATCCGTATCAATAATTGGAAGTACATGATTACTTCTTACAAAGAAATACTTAATTTTCATAATACGTTCCCTAGGTAAAAAAAGACATCAATTTGTTAACATCACTAAATGTCAAGATGTGCAATTTATATTTGTAAACTGTTTTACCTGTGTCATAGTGATTTTCCTGAAAAAGAAAATAAGGAACCAAAAACATTGAGGAATATAACAAGCTCTTGGCATGTGGGTATATAAATCACTGTGCTAATCAGAATTATAAGTCAGCTATAAGCTGAAAGCTCCTTGCTGATGTAATAAAATCTTCACGTACCACATCAAACCTGCAAAGTACATAATGGACAGATGACAAGCTGACAACTCACTTCCAAAAAGTCTTTTTCCACAACACCAGCCATTCTGAGTAAAGTCTTACCACTCCTGCCACCAACCCAGAACATCTGTTGAATAGTAAATTCCCAGCTGCATCCTCCTGCAATCTGCTAGCAAAAGTCTTAATATAACCGTGACCTCACCTTTCCTCAAGAACTGAATTCCAGACTATTTTAGGGAATGTCTAAACATATCCCAACAGAGAGCAGGTGAAAAGACACTCAACTGTCTTTGTTGCTGCTATGAGCATCAGGTAACTGAGTCACCCAGGGAATATGGTTTTCCTTAAAGGGGTGGGGCGATAAGAGGGGCAGAAGTTAAGACAACTCAGAAGACTTCACCCTCTCTTTGTGGATTGGGAAAAGTCAGCTTCTGAAGTGGTAGTTGAGGAGGAATGACAAGAGGACAGAATTTGGTGAGGTTTTTGGTTGCAGTTCTTGGTATTTATGGCTATTGAGAAAGGGTTCCCCCCTTTGGCACAAAGCTGATCTGGCTGGTGGTCATGCTTGCAGAAGCAGCAGCTCAGAGTGTGGAGGAGCCCTGATGGGGAACTGCAGGAAACAAGGAGGCTTTAGATGTGATACCCCCAAATAAGAAGTGCCATTGGCAGTGTATCTGTCAGACTAACTGAAGAGGGTATGTGTTTGTGGAGGCTGCAGAAGAGGGTTAGATCCACCCTTTGGGTAAAGGACATACAGTAAATGAAAAAGGGGTACTCCGTCCTCTCAGTGTTTATTGTTTTTCCAAAACACAACAAGCATCCCAGCACTTAGTCTCTCCTCTCTTGTGGTACCTTGCTTTACCAAAATGTCAAAGAAACTAGAGGTGCTGCCATGACCAGCTGAAGCCATGCTGCCTTGTACAGAAACACAGAGCATGTTTCAGAGATGGGGAAGCTGCAAGTTCAAAATGCCTCAGGCAGAGGAAACAACTCAATTTGGATTTCTTTTATCTCTAGCAACAGAGGGCAAAAGAAAAGCAGTCTACAAACACCATCTCCTTCTCCAGCAATTTGTAAATATAACCCATCTGTCTCATGCTTTATTTATGAGTGAATGAAAAACAATTGGATTTGTGTCAGCTAGAATATCAAAATGCTGAAAGGAATGACAGATTTCAGTTTTTCATTTTGGCCATACAAATACGCAGTCCACATTTTACTTTCAGTGCAAGTCAAATTACACTGGCTTTCCTTCCAGTTACAATTAAACAGGATGGATACAAATGAACGCTTTGGGCCCTGATGGCAGCCTAGTGGCCAGCTCAGATGGTGATGACCGTGGAAAAGTAAAACCGCCACCTTTCCAATTACTCAGACTCTAAGACCAGTACTGTGTTAGCTATATTTCTCACGTTTTTAATGGTAACAGACATACAGTAGTAGAGCTACAGAGAGAAAACAAAAAAACAAACCTTCTGTCTTGCCTGAAGTCAAACTATACATGAGTCAAAAAAGGGAATTATCTTGTATGCAAGGGTTTTCTACAGGAGAGATCAGAGGTGAATAATTCTTTCCATGTATCACACTCCCTCCTTTACCCCATGACTAGTTTCCATAAATAGGAAAGTTCAGAAAGTGAAAACTGATTAAGAGTTAGCTGAACACTCTAGTAACTGATAAGAATGCATCAGCAGTATCTAAAATGTGGTTTCTGCTTTAGAGGTTTCAATTGAGATATGTCTTCCACTGTTCACTATTTAGTAATACTTTAAGAAATCTATGTGTAGAAGCAATTAGTAATAATTTTATTTTATTGCAGTTGTCAGATACTAGCAGTACAAAAAGTAAGCGGCATGATGGTGTCTCAGATTATTTTTTTTCCTTTAAAAATAGGCAGTCAGAAAAAAACAACACAAGAGCTTTTGGAGAAGGATCAATATGCTTTTGGTCTCGATCGAGACAATACCATGAAGTTCCTCCTCAGAAAATTACATGATTAAACAGATAAAACCCCCTTGTTTAATTGGATTTTGAAATAATGGTCTCTTAACTGAGATGGAATTGGAATGAAAATCCCAGGAGCTTATTTATATTATCTGTATTAAGTAAAATATAATTCCTGATGTTGGATCCTATAAGAAACAGCCAGTACACTAAACATGAATAATAATATTTAAATTTCTCATTTATTTTTTCAGCAAATAAGTACATTTAAAAGTCTCCTAAAGTGACAAATTTTTAGTAAACTTAAAATCTAGCTTATATTCAGAAACCACACTTATTCATGCGAATACAGGCAACCTTTGAGGACTGACAAAAATACCTGGGTATTTAGAAAAAGTATTTCCTAACAAAAAACAACTGAAATAATCACTGCTTGAATTAATGCTTTTACAATAGACTTTTAATTTCATTACTTCTGTGATACTTTAGTAGTGCTAAATTGATGGGTTGTGATGGAAGATACAGAAGTAAAATACATATTAATTATACAATTTAATCTTTCTTACTGCTGAATCAGTTATGCTCCATGTGGTGTAGTTAAGGTTCAGTTGCACCTTTCAAAGGAGATTGAAATACAGCAACTACAAGAAAGACCACTGTACCTATCTTTTTGTCTGTTCCACTTTACTACTTATGGTGATGGCTCACACTAGATGGACTCACCTATATGAGCCCTGCAACTTGGCTGGCAGTATAGCCTGGACCAGAAGTGTGATATCTACAACAGCAAGAAACAAAACTACATGTAAGTTGTGGACATAAACCCATGATAGAGACAGTGATCACTTAGAAGACACCCAAGAGTGTGTTTATATCCACCAGCACTGGGTACGCACACAACAGCTGGCTGGGCTGCGACTTTCCCACCCCAACAGCATTCTGTACCCCATTTGCCTGGCAAGTCTCAGCTCCTGCAAAGGCAAGCAGACTCACAGCCAAGGTGGAACATTTTAACTATAGTACATGCTTTTACTTGGGAATATGATCATCTGAAAATTCCCCAGCCTGTAACAATAAGTAGTGGTCTGTCATTTTATTTCTTTTGGCATTTATTGAAATACTTCCATCAAGGCACTGTTTAACAGAGGTGAAATATATTGTTGCCACATGATATTTCCTATTTCACTTTGCTTTGCTTTGTGCATTTTTTTCTCCATGGAAATGTACAATGCTGCCAACCCATTAATCTTTTCTGCTACTGCTCCATGACTACTTCGAGTGACCAGAAGGCACTCCAATATTTCTGGTCTTTTCTAAAAGAAACCGTGAATCAGACACTGTTAAAAACTATTCATGTACAGATAGGACTATAAGATTTTTTTCACCTCTGTTCTTTTCATTTCTCTGGATTTTAATAGTCTCACAGACATTTATGATCCTAACATCAGAATGACATACTCTAAACCTAGACATTTCTGTCTTTATATATGATGTCACACAATACATGTGAACTTGTCACATACTGGGGAGGTGATAACCTCAGAACATAACGTTCCAGTTATGCTAGCCATGCATTTACAGTTTTAAAAATATACTAAATTTCTTTCAACAAATGGAATTTTTCCTTTTTATTTTTCTAGCTATCCAGGTTCTTAGCACTTATAATAATCATTCAGCTGTCCCATCTTCAGTTTCTTAATCATTCTAATAGTGTTTCCTACATGCCTGCTCAGTCCTCCGCTCTTACACTGTTCAATGCCCATTGACTGTTTCAACAAAGCTTCAGAGAGAAGAGCATGCTCCCTATCAAATACATACACATACCTTATTCTTACACTTCTACTCGCTTTTATAAAATTTAAACGTTCACCAGTCACAAAGACAACAATTCACGTTCTCCTTTTCTGTCAAATCTTTCCTCTTGCTTACAGACTCAAGGATCTCTGGAAATGCCATTTAGACTCTCCTCTAGCTTTCTTCCGCAGTACCTGAAGAATTCTGTCGACAATGCTGACCCTGTGCGGGGTCAGCAGCTGATTTGCACTCAGAAACATGTTTTGTTTAAGCATGTAAAATCTATTACAGTTGCATGTAAAATCTATTACAGTTGCTGAAAACACTACAGTTTTCTACAGCACAATCACTACAATATAATGAACTTACAGTGTTTCTCATGGCTCAGTTCTGAACTATCTCAAAGTAGCAATAGGTTTGCAGAAGAAAATCAGCAGAATATTCTGTTTTCTTCTTTTATAAAATATATATCCTCCTGCAATTTAAATAATGGAAATAAAAAGAGATACTATTATGTCCAAGTAACATTCCTGTAGATAATGGAACTTATATATATTTTACACTTCTAATAATATTTGAAAATATTCCCAGTTTTGTTGGGGTTTTTTTCTTTTTTTGTTTTTTAAATTTGAGACATGCACAGAAATCTTTTTCTTATCTAAAGTGCAAAGTTCATTATCTGTAATGATGCAATTCTGCCTTGGTGTCAGATGGCACATCATTAATTATTATAGAAAATACATAAACCAGTGATACTCAAATCCTAATGCACAGGAGAGTTATCTATTAATTTTAAGAAGAATATAGCAAGGAAACCTAGCTTGAACATAGAAAATAAGATGAAATTTTAATGACTATGCATCATTAACCACTTTAAGGTGTATTTCAAACTCAGAAAGCCATCACATTTTGTACCCACTGCACAAATCAAGGACTAAAACTTGTTAAATAATGTATTTAATAATTTAGTTATAGAATATCTAAATGCAAGTAACTGCAAAGGATTGAAATAGATGCTCTAATATTTAACCCAGAGTTTGGTTAAGAAATGTTTAGGTTATTTAAAATTTCAGTGTTTTAAACTTACTTTCTATAGGTTCAACAAACCCATTGAGATTCATTATAACAATTTCCACAGTACTTTCAAGAGGTGTAGTTTCCTTAACCACTACTTGATTTCAATAAAATTTGTTGAATGCACAACTAACAATTTTATTGATGCATTTTAAAGATAATATGAAGATCACAGAATCACAGA
>VZRW01013307.1:0-18013 GCA_013398125.1 Aegotheles bennettii
TACACAGGTTTCCCTAGAGAGGTTCAAGAGGATACTCCATAACCGTAATGACCCTTGGTGTGGTTGACCTTCTGGTTCTCATCTTGGGAGACAGCTAAGGGGCATTTGTCACAACTTTGGTTAGCCTGGTATATTCTCCGGTTGGATGTGATGGCATGAGCATTACCATTTTGGATATCCCCCCCACCCCCCAAGTTCTTCAGTTGAAAGCCCACCTCACCCAGCTGGCCAGCCTGCTGGCAAAGATTCCCTTGCCTCTTCTAGACAGGTGGATTCTGTCCCTCCCTAAGAGGTTGTAGTCTGCAAAGAATGTCCCATTGTCTTAAAAGCCAAAGCCCTCATGATGGCACTAGCCATGCAGCCAGAAGTTGATATGCATTATATGCCTATTTCTGTCTGCCCCCTTGCCTTCACCTGGGAAAATGGAGAAAAAGATAACGAGCCCCAATATTTCTTACTTGTCTCCGCAAGGTTTTGTATTCTTCCTTGATTCTACCCAGGTTACAAGTTGTGGTGTCATTCATGTCCACAGGAAAGAACAACAAAAAATGGATAGTAATCTGTGCTCTTGACAATTTGCAGCACCCGCTCGGCAACATCATGGATCTTAGCTTTAGGAAGGCAGCATACCTCACATAATTCCCTGTCAGGTCAGCAGATGGGCACCTCAGTGTCCTTTAACAGAGTCGCCCACTACGAGCACACACTGGGGTTTTTTTTGTGATGTCTGCTGTGTGTTACTGGTGCAGTTGTTCCTTGTGGGCCTTGATTGTGGGCGTCTACTGATACTAAATCTTCATATGTATTTTCAGTTGTGATGCTGGAGGGTAGAGACTGTGGGCCACCAGGGTCCAAGGTTCTTCATTCCCAGGGGTGTCTCTTGCTGGAAAATGGTTCTGAAGCCACCTATCTCTGCCTTGGCTCCTGTAATGCTGTGCAGTCTGTTAACTGTTTCCTATAACTCAGACACCTGACATAAGAGGTCATCAACCTGTGCACATTTTGTGCAAGTATTTGCCTTTTCCCCAGGAGAAGGATTTTAACTTCTACCTGTTCCCTTCTAAAGGTATTCTTGCTAAGTTTTTTTTAAAAAATAACAGAGGAAATCACTTCTCCTTTTACACCTCTTACACACAGACAAATATTTTTCCATTCTTTATACTTCAATGTCAAGTGTAACATATTCTTGGCAACCAGACATGCAAGTCTATACAAAAATCCACAGACAACTCTGGTAATTTAGCTGGCCTGATAGCTTCTCTGCCTGACAGTTATCAGAGGGCATTATCTTTTACACCTTTAATATGAGTCAGCAGTGCATTTTACCAATACTTCTCTTTCATAAACTGCTCACACAGTCTGTCTCTTTCTGATGTTGTCAGCACTTATTCCTGAGTATGTACGGGAGAAGGGTAGTGGTTATGTCAGCATATATTGTTCAGTTAAAAAGTAAAGCTGGTGTCACCACTGTAAATGCTGATTTTACTTGTGCTTATGATGTCTAGACACTACTGTAGCCTGACTTTCACTCTTTGGCCATGAAACTAAAAATATGTCTTCTTGAAGCCTTACCTGGTGAAAGACCCTGTCTTTTTGTCAATTTTATCTTATTTCTTTTCATCAGAATCATACTGTTTCCTAGTAATTTCTTCAGACTCTTCTGTTGTTGTCAATTAAAGGGAGGGAAAATGAAATCCTATGAAGTGTTGGCCTTTTTCATTACTCCAAAAACAAAAGGAAAAGAAGATAATAGAGTGACACTCAGCAACTTGATGTACACATTCTGCTTCTTTTTTCATTATCCTACTGACTCCACAGTTATCTTCTGTAAATCTTCCTCATGGCAGGATGACCTCTGCTGTTCATGCCATTAAGAAAATATAGCTTTTAAAAATCATGATTCTTCATCAATGTTTTATCTCCTTCCCTACTGTGAAGAACAGGGTTTTTTTCCCTAAAGAAAAAAAAATATTTATCAAAGAGCCTAATTTTTCTGATTTTCAAAAACAACTATAAATGGTGCTACCTCTTTTGCAAGACAAGCGGCAACACTTAGTCCTAATATTGATTGTCTGAGTTATAAACTGAAAAGCTGGATTGTTGCATTTTTAGGAAACTTCTCTCAATGAACTCAAATAAAACAAAGCTGTTTTTTTGTTTCAACAGGTTGTATATGGGTGCTATCCAGAGTCTGATGTTGACACAGATGAGTTGAGATAGGATTTGTCACAGTAATTTACAGCAAACTAAATATCTAAGAAGTTTTGTTCTTAAAAAGTGGCTATTGTTGACAAACACTTAGCTTTTTTGAGAGACAAGAGCTTTCTGTTTACTTAAAGAACAATAACACATTCTTCCTTTCTTTTTTTAATCCTTTTCACATAGAACACATACACAGGGGTGGTTTTCTGATTCACAGGTCATGAACAGAAGCATAAGGAGAATTTATTTTGTGATGTTGGAGACTAGTGATGTTGGAGATAAAAAGCAGCAGCCTCACTTAAAAATTTAAAATTACATATGCAGGGCTGGAAGATAAAATACACTTTTTAATTTTTAAGCTAAACATATTTGAACTGGGAACTCAGAAAACATGACAGACATTGAACTTCAATTATCATTTTTGCAGAGACACATTTCATAGTGGCATCATCCTTTAATGTTGTTAGTGTTTACTTTCTTCATTTAGACTGTTTTGTAGTAATTGTAAACAGCTGTAACTCACGTTAATGGCAATAAAAGCAGGCACTTCATTGACCTGCCTGAATGGTTTTGGGGGTTATCTACACAGGAAAGTTAGAGTGCCAGGCTGGGAATTTACTGCACAGTAGCAGCTCTATACAACTGTTTTTCTCTACAGTGAACATGCCAGCTGCATCTTAAATAGGATTTTTTTATATGGTGTTCTCTTCCCCTGTAAATGCAGAGATATTTAACTCACATTCAATGCTCCCTGAAAAATCCTAACTGTTCAAGTTGGTTCAAGTTGGTAAACAGCAAAACTATCTATTAAATCATTAAAATACTGATAACTATTCCCCACCTACCACTTTCATTTTTTTGGCTTACAGCAATAGAAAATATTCTACACTATGTGATGGAAGTTAGGAAAATATTTATCAGTGGTTTTGCAAAGTATGTGTTTCGAGGGGGCAGAGATCGTCCAGTCCACACACACAGTCAGTTCCTCAAGGGATTTTCTTGGATCCAACCAACTGTGTAGTCAAAATGTGCTTCAAACATACTCATATTTGGACTTCATCAGTACACACCAGTTCTACACTTGAAAACAGGTCTGTGAAGGGAGTCTGACTAGTGAATGTAAATACATACTTCTGCTGACTCTAACTCAGACATGTTGGTTTTATTGAAGGAATCATCCACGGTAGGGGGTTGAGATCACCTAAGGAACCTGAAGGTGCACAAGTTCATGGAACCTGAGGAGATACACCCTCAGTTCCTGAGGAAACTGGTGGATGAAGTTGCTAAGCCACTACCCATCATGTATGAGAAGTTGTGGGAATCCAGTGACTGGAAAAGGGGAGACATAACCCCCATTTTTAAAAAGGAAAAAAAAAGAAGACACAAGGAACTACAGGTCAGTCAGTCTCACCTCTGTGACTGGTAAGTTCATGGAAGAGAGCCTCCTGGAAACTATGTTAAGATACATGGAAAATAAGGACATGATTGGTGATAGCCAACATGCCTTCACTAAGGGCAAATCTTGCCTGACAAATTAGGTGGCCTTCTATGCCGAAGTTACAGCATTGGTGGATAAGGTAAGAGCAACTGATGTCATTTACCTGGACTTGAGCAAAGCATTTGACACTGTCCCACACAACAACTTTGTCTCTAAATTGGAGAGACATGGACTTGATGGATGGATCACTCGGTTGATAAGGAATTGGCTGGATGATTACACTCAAAGAGTTAAGGTCAATGGCTCAAAGCCCAAGGGGAGATCAGTGACTAGTGACATTCCTCAGGGATCGATATTGGGACTGGTGTTGTTTAACATCCTGGACAGTGGGATCAGATGCACCCTTAGCAAGTTTGCTGATGACATCAAGCTGTGTGGTCTGGTAAATACACTGAAAGGAAAGGATGCCATCCAGAGGGACCTTGACAGGCTTGAGAGGTGCGCCCATGCAAACCTCAAGAAGTTCAACAAGGCCAAAGGCAAGGTCCTGCACATAGATCAGGGCAATCCCAAGTACAAATGCAGTCTGGGTGGAGAATAGATTGAGAGCAGACCTGAGGAGAAGGACTTGGGTGTGTTGATTGATGAGAAGCTCAACATGATCCATCAATGTGCGTCCACAGCCCAGAAAGCCAACCGTATCCTGGGCTACATCAAAAGAAGCATGACCAGCAAGTTGAGGGAGATAATTCTCTCCCTCTACTCCACTCTCATGAGACCCCACCTGGAGTACTGTGTCCAGCTCTGAGGCCCCCAATGCAAGAAGCACATGGATCTGTTGGTGCAAGTTCAGAGGATGGCCACGAAGATTATCAGGGTGCTGGAGCACCTCTCCACTGAAGACAGATTGAGAGAGTTGGGGTTGTTCAGCCTGGAGAAGAGAAGACTCTGGGGAGATGTTATAACAGCCTTCCAGTACCTGAAGGGGGCCTATAGGAAAGTTGCAGAGGGACTTTTTACAAGGGCATATAGTGATAAGACAAGGGGTAATGTTTTCAAGCTAAAAGAGGAGAGGTTTAGATTAGATATTAAGAAGAAATTCTTTCCTGTAAGGATGGTGGGACACTGGCACAGGTTGTCCAGAGAAGTTGTGGCTGCCCCCTCCCTGGAATTTTTCAAGGCCAGTCTGGATGGGGCTTTGAGCAACCTGGTCTAGTAGGAGGTGTCCCTGCTTATGGCAGAGGGGTTGGAACTTGATGATCTTTAAGGTCCCTTCCAACCCAAACCATTCTGTGATTCTGTGATTCTATGATTCTATGACCTTATTACATCTCTCCAATACATAAATGGGATTGATAAGAAAGATGGGGACAAACTTTTTTAGTAGGGCTTGTTGTGATAGGACAAGGGGTAATACTTTAAAAGAAGGTAGATTCAGTCTAGATATAAGGAAGAAATATTTTACAATGAGGGTGATGGAACACAGGAACAGGTTGCCCAGAGAGGTAGATGTTCCATTCCTGGAAACATTCAAGGTCATGTTTGATGGAGCTCTGGCCAACCTAGTCTAGTTGAAGATGTTCCTGCTCATTGCAGAGTGGTTGGACTAGATGACCTTTAAAAGCCCCTTCCAACCCAAACCATTCAACCGACAGCATCATTTAGCTATAAAGACATCTTGCATGTATTCTGCTCTTCCATCCACCTGCATTGGGACCAGATCTTAATATATCAGTAAGATCTGAAATCAGCCACTTCTCATATATGCTCAGTACCTAACAAGGTTGGAATCCAAGTCCTGGTTTAACTTTACTCACATCAAGAAAATTACATCAGTAAAACTTGAAGATGTAAAGTAGAATCAGTGGTACCTGGAATCCTATAAAACTGATAACAAAAGCTAACATTTATCCTGTAACTGATATACTTCATGTGGGCTGATGGAATTGGTCCATCTTGCCCAGGGAGTTCACAGAATTCTCTCTCAGCTGTGTTTGCTTTATCTTGCAGAACTATGTCTGGGAACATAACTGTGTTCTGAGGATGCTGGGCAGGTTGGACTTGTTTTGCAGCTCAGCAGCTGAACCACTCCAAATATGACGAAAAATTACATGGAGAACAGAGAACCTGCTCTTTCTTCAGATAATGAGGAATTTTTCTCTTAGACATATCGAAACATATGTTTAGGATAAAAGGGAAATCATCCATCTGTACATATATCGCTTGTTGATTCACCGATCAAGTACTTTTTTCCAAATAAAATTTTGTTCATAGAGGGTGTCAAAAATAATGAACCATAAAACCCAGTGATAATAATAACACTACCTTTGTCCCACAAAACTTCACTTGCAAGTGAACCCAGATCTTGTTTGTGGACTGTAATCTAATGATCTGTTGCAGCTGGTGGAGCAGGAAGAAAGTCCCACTTTACGTTTTGTTAAATATCATAGTAACATCTTCCTACAAAGTATCTTTCTGCCAAAACAGGGTAGTCATGTTGGTGCATTTTGTTCTGTACCATCTCTGTTGTATTCCACAATTTCCAATATCAAGAACTTGATTTCAGGAGAAAGACAGATTCCTGAGGAAAGAATGAAAAAATTAGAAAGGACTTCCAGTTGCATTGAAACTGCTGCAGTAATCTGTAATTTTCTTATAAAGAGACAAATTCAGTCCATTGTTAAAAATATAGCAATTGATTTTCTTATAAAGGACCCTTGGGAATCAACTGAAATTATAATGTTATTTTCAAGTGCTGCACTTTCCACGGTTTAAGAAACAGTTTTCTTTGAAACAAACTCCCCTTGCAGAAAT
The DNA here is from genome assembly GCA_013398125.1 of Aegotheles bennettii. NCBI lineage: Eukaryota > Metazoa > Chordata > Aves > Caprimulgiformes > Aegothelidae > Aegotheles > Aegotheles bennettii. The sequence continues at coordinate 6,455 of VZRW01013307.1, forward strand.
TTCCCCTCTGAAGTAAATTGTATTTCATATATAATAATTTCATGGATGATGTCTTTAACATTTTCTGTCATTGTATATTTTACAGTTCTTGACTAAATTGAAATGATATTGTGCAAATTTAGTTTTATATGCGTAAGTATCACTACTGTGTTTCAATTTAAATGGAACTGATTTGCAAGTCAAACAATAGAGCATTTCCCAGCAAATAGATAAGACTCTGCTACACGCAAGTATGTTTGCAAATGTGTCTCATAATCTTGGATTCGAGTTTTAGAAACCTGCAGTCAAACCTCCTACCTACATCTGTGAACAAACACATAAGCAACTGGAGGTCTGTTTAAACCGAGCAGATGGACGGTCCTTTCATGAACAGATTGCAGGAGAGGCAGCGTGGGATGCAGCGCCACCCCTTTTGAACTGCAAACTCGAGCAGTCTGAGGAAAAGAAGTACACAATTAAGACTCCACATCTAGGTTTTTTTTCTAGATGAAGGCAAATTCTCTCCCACCCCACCTCTACAAAGTCATTCTACTCGAGTGGATTGATTTGCTTTCACTTCCATTATGAGCAAATTGCTTCCTAATATTTCCTGATCTACAGGACATGTTGAAATGCTCACACTTAGTGAAAGATAAAAATATGCTAGGGCTTGTATCTGTGGAGGAGAGAGATAGTTCTTGGATTTGATTTCTTTACAACCTATCATTTTCTTTGGCTTGGTTATGTAGAGACATTATTGCGTTTCAGTCTGATTTGACTGTACTTCTCACTTTTTGCAAAGGCTGCTGTCAGCTCAGGATAGAGGCTTTTATGAGCAAATTGCAGCAGTGTCTCAACTAATTTCTCTAATGAAGGCAGAGAGGCAGGTAATAATGATGTGTTCTTCCTTGTTTATGCTTGTGGGTCATTCTAGTGCATTCCTGACTCCCTCCACAGCTCCTCATGTACCTTTATATAAAATTTCAGGTTCATCTGAAGATCTCCCTATCATGTATTTTTGGGTCTTGCATCATTCAAATTCATACTGCCTCTCTCCTGCCAGTGGATCTTGCGGTTTGTTTCTCAGCTTCTCACAAAATCAACACAAAACCTCTTTACATGACTGCAGGATTCACTGTGTGATCTCCCTGAACTTAACCTCAAAGACTTGATAAATTCATACTAAAGGGACTACCATATAAAAATGGACCACTAAGAATGCAGTCTTTTGTCTAAATATACACTCGATACATAACAAACCAATACAGCTTTGTTTCTAAGGCATTATTATGCTATAATGGGTACTTCAGAAGCCCACTTTCAACCCATATAAAATTTATTCTAAGCAGAAAATACAGTTGTTTAAATATTGTTCAATTCTTTATAGTGAATAGATGAATAATTGAACTGACAAAAGCTGTTCAGTTTCCAATTCTTACCCTGCTTTTTGAATATTGAAATCTTGTTGACTTATTCTGGCAGTGATATCAAGGACAAAGAAGGAAAAATGCATTCTAATAATCTATCAATTCCCTCCACACCATCATTAATACCTCTACTTAGGTCATTTGGGTGTCTATAATGAAAACAAAGACTGCATAATTTTTTCTCACACACTGGTAAAAGATAAATGTAAAATCTTACTACATGAAATCAATAGCATTTTTATGCATTTGTTATACCATGTAATTATGTAATTGTGTTTGATAATGGGTAAAATCAGAGACAGAATAATTTTCATACTGTATTTTCATTTGTTAAAAAAATATTAGGATATATTATAATTGGAGTTCTTTTACATCTTCTTTATTACTATGAAGAGAAAGGTGGCACCAAGACGACTTTGTGCCTGACAAGCACTTGTTAGATAAAAGAAAATAACTTGAATCATGATATATATCATGCATTTTCAATATTTAAATGTGCACACTTGTAGAGTCCTCTCTGACCTATAACAAATGCTACCATTATTTTTTTTACTTCTAGCAGAAGTTTAGTAGTAGGTAGGACTACTATAACAAAGACAAAGGAGGCAGAAATGCAGACCCACAGCCAAGTTAAATGGAAACATTAGTCTTTTGTGATATTTCAAGTTTTCTTATTGAAACTTTTTCCTAGTGTTTGTATTTCTTGATTCATCCCATACCTATACCTCTACCTATTCACAAGAAACTTCGACAAATAAGCTTCACAGAAAATTCACAGCAACGCTGAATGAAAAAAAAACAAGCAGAAGGACAAAGAGGATGTCAAAATACCATACAATCTCAAAGGAAAATCTTGCATTCTTTAGGAGTGTAGCATGGAAAGAGCAAAGCAGAAGTTGAACACTATGAAAATTACTATTTTTTATATTCCTGACACAAAAGAAATTTCACAACTATAGTCTTCAAAATCCTCACTTTTTTTTCCATTGCTTTTCCAGGTCTTCCAGAACAACATTTCAGAAAAGACCACTACAGATTTTTCAAACTAAGTTGATCTCCCGCTTTCTAAATATTAGCAGCATCTTCATGCAATTTTAATACTCATGAAATGTGCCAGACCATCAGCCTGGCACAGTGAATTCTCTTTATTATCCATTGATCCTGTTTAGAACCAGCAGAGAATAGTTCTCTGTCATCACCCACCAATGCTCTCACCTGGCAGAAACATTTCCATGAGTAAGATATTTTTGGATCATTAACTCCCAAGGGCAAGGGCTATGTCTTTATTTGTTTTTCTGCATCTAGCGCAGTGTGAAGCACAGAACAGAGATTCAAACTATATGTAGCAATAACAATAATTAATGATATGATAAAGAGATGTTTATCCTTCCTACTGTCCTTATTAAGATCGTCAAAATGTTGGTTGTTATTTACAGGTAATCACCTGCAGATGTTTCAGTTGCAGCTATCTGTGACTTTTTATTCAGAAGGGAGTGGGTTGCTTTGTCCCTTTAAAGTGAGAAGTAAACATACTTATTTCTGTCAGCCACTATAACATAAGACATATATTTTCATCTCGTAATTTCTGAGGTGAAAAGAACTGTTCCTTCCTTGCTTGTAAATGAACGTTATCAAGCCAAATACTTCATGTCCAAGTTTTAAACTAATTTTAAAAAGAAATCCATTCTTATACCAAGAATTCCTAGTGTTACAGTATGCATTGCATGCTTTGATACACTGTTCTAAGAATTAGTTACCCTCAACCTTGCATCTTATTTCTAATTTCATTTTTCCTGCTCTCAGCACATTTGTTTCCACAGAATTTGGATCAAAACAACCCCCAGTCACTCTGCATATGCAGGTTTGATATTAATAGCACTACAAACATCTTGGATGTCAGTGCTGTAAAGTAGAATGATGTTGGGGGAAAAAACCAATCTCACAGCTGAAATGTTAAATTTTTGCCAGTTTTAGAAAATGAAAGAAGATGACAGGTTTTGTCTCATGGTTTTGAAATAGTTCAATCTCAGTGAAATAGCTCAGAATGATCTTTTTGGTCACTGTGAGAATATGACCTTTTAAGAAATAGTTTATTGATAGATTCGGGATTTTGAGGGCTTTCCTGCTGTGTCATTAGACTCACTAAAGGCACTATATACATATTTTTATGGTAGTACCATGTTTCCCATTCCTCAATCTCCTCTCTGGAAAGACTTTCACTGAAGGCCAAGGAAGGTTTTTCTACTGGTTAAGTAAATATAGGTACAGTGTTATGGTATTAGAAGATATATTAGTAATTTGAGTTGGAAGGGACATTAAAGATCATCAAGTTCCAACCCCTCTGCCATGGACAAGGACACCTCCCACTAGATCAGGTTGCTCAAAGCCCCATCCAACCTGATCTTGAACATTTCCAGGAAGAGGGCAGCCACAACTTCTCTGGACAACCTGTGCCAGTATCTCACCATCCTCACAGGAAAGAATTTCTTCTAACCTAAATCTCTCCTCTTTTAGTTTGAAACCATTACCCTTTGTCCTATCACTACATGCCCTTGTAAAAAGTCCCTCTCCAGCTTTCCTGTAGGCCCCATTCAAGTACTGGAAGGCTGCTATGAGGTCTCCCTGAAGCCTGCTCTTCTCCAGGCTGAATAACCTGAACTCTCTCTACCTGTCTTCATAGGAGAGGTGCTCCAGCCCTCTGATCATTTTCAGCAGGGACAAAAAATTCCATGTATTTCAAGTATTCCTTCAGCCATCAACCAAATGAAGACTGCAGAGCAGTCTGATAGCCACCATGTCCTCTGATACAGGAGTATGAGCTGGCTGGTGCTAAAAAAGATTGCTGAAGTACCACTTCCTATCCAAAATGTGCCTGTGCCTGGTCTTCAGCATATTCATTCAGACTGATCATTAAGATGGAAAAATAAAAAAAGAATGAAAATCGGAGAAAAGAAAAATAAAATATTATTGAAAAGGAGGGAAGAAACTGGAGTGAGTTTAATGAAAGCCCCTGCACATGCTGCCTGTATCTACCCATGCCCAGGTGCTGGCAGTGGGAGGACTGCAGGGTGGCCTCCATGAGGAAATGCCAGGGGCTATCTCATGCTGGACACAGCCAGTTCCTGATGGTTCCAGCTGGCTCCAGCCAGGTCCAGTGGACCCACAGCAGGACACATCCAAGCTCATCAGCCAAACTGGTGGCCAGTCTGTGAAAACATATTTAAGAAATAGCTAAAACACTGCAGAGAGAGTGAGAAATGTGGAAAAAAAGATGAGAAACATTCCTATGAGCACAAAGATGAGAGAAGAAGGAGGGGAATGTGGTGCTTCAGGTGCCAGAGCAGTCCTTGTAGCCTGTGGAGAGACCATGGTGGAGTAGATATTTCCCTGTGGCTCATACAGGAGTTCACACTGAAGCAGGTTGACCCTGAAAGACTGTAGCCCATGGAGAGGAGCCATGCTGGAGCAGGGGAAAGTGTGAGGAAGTTATTGCTATGGGCAGACCATAACCCCCATTCTCCATCCCCTCAGTTGTTCAGAGCTGACAAGTCAGAGGAGTGGGGAGAGAAGGAGTGAAGTTAAGATGAGGAGAAAAGGTGTGAGGGAAAGGTGTTGTTTTAATTGCCGTCTTTGCTTGTCACCATCCAAATCCATTTAATTAACAATAAACTCATTTTTGTCAAGCCTGTTTTGCCTATGATGGTAATTGGTAAGTGATTCTCCTGTCTTCATCTTGAGCCATAAGCTTTTCCATCTTTCTCTTGTTGAGGAAAGCAAGTGAGAGAGCAGTTGGGGTGGACATCTGACAACCAACTAAGGTCAACTCACCCATGACTGAGGTTGAAGCACTTGTCCTTCAAGGAGAGGCTGAGAGACTGGGGCTTGTTCAGCCTGGAGAAGGGATGGCTCACGGAGGAGATGAATCAAGGCTCTTTGCAGCAGTAAAATCATAAAGGTTCAAGAGACAACAGACATAAATCGATGAACCAGGGATTCAGTCCAGATATAAGGGGACAATTTTCCTCCACAAGGAGAGCCAGGCAGTGGAAGAGGTTGCCCAGAGAGGTTGTCTCCTAGCAGGTTTTCAAGCCCCAATCCTGAGCAAACTGTTCTGAGCTGACAGCTGACCTGGCTTTGAAGAAGGAGGTTGGACTAGAGGCTAAGACTGTATTTTAGTCTTACAGCAATATTTCAGTAAGAAAAAACCTCCAAACCCTCCTATTTTTTTAGGACAAAGAAAGTTAATAAAGAATGTATCTTCTCTTTATGATTTTTTCTAGTCTGTGAACATGTTTCTATTTTAAAACTATTACCCATTAAATAAAAGTACTGAACATTCAAGTTAATAAATTATTATTCTGCAGTAACAATTTCTCTCCAGATACAAATTGGTGTAGTTTACCCTAAATGTAATCCTCATCTCTTTAACAGACATACTCTTAAGGATCCTTTATAGTTAAAGGAATTAAAATTCTTCTCTGTTCCTGAGATATGAGAAGGTTCAATTGTGAACAGGATTTTTTTTTTCAACATATAGTTGCTGTTTCTCTCAGTTATATAACATAATCCACCTATATCAGTGTCTGAAGCTAAGCAACAGCTGGATCTTCAAGTCCATGTGTTCTATGTCTTTGCTCTTGCTGATACTCCATTGTAACTTAGACAAGTTATAGTTAAGGAAGAGCACCACATTTGGTTCATAATGACATAAAATATATTTTCCTATTTCATTAGAATAGTCTTTATATTTTTGTGTTTGTTTTTTGTTTTTTTTTTTCTTATCTTTGAGGCTTTCTTCAATTTGCTAGATAAAAAACAACCTAGTGAAAGATTTCTCAGGCAGACAGCTGAGAAATGAAAAAACTTCTTGACATTTGGAAATATTTTTAACTTAAATAATATGGGCAATTTTAAATATAGCAGGAAGCATCTAGCTACTTTACTTTCCATCACAAAGCCCTTTAAAAGCCTAGCTGTAATAATTTTAATACTGTTTTCACTTTTATGTATGGTGAAATCATCACATGCTTATAAAAAATGTAGAAAAAAATCACCTAGCTCCTTTTCAGAAAAAAATTAATAAATATATTTTAGCTTGAAATTCTTGTATGCAAGGTCTGATTAGGGAAAAAAATGCTGGACATAATTTTTCAAGAGACTCACAACTCTGAAGCTGTCACTTGATGATGGATCAATACCTCAGATTTGCAGAATTCTTTGGAAGCCTTTTCTATGTAGAGATTATAGTCCTAAAAAAACCCTGAATACATTATAATGGTAATAGAATGCCTAAATGTGTAAGTCTAGTATGAAAAGATGTGGATAAAATTTAAAATGTGTTTAATAGAAAACAGCCAGAGACTGATGCTGTATGTCTTTCCTTAAGAAAAGTATTCATTGGACCATAGAAGAAGGTACATATTCTAGTAGAGAAAATTAAGCTACATTGCTAGATGGGGGTTGGAACTAGATGATCTTTGAGGTCCCTGCCAACTCAATCCATTCTATGATTTTACTTTTTTTCCCTCATGTGTCAAGAGTGTCCTGCAAGGGAAGGAGAGCTTGAGATGTGACTCTTGAAATAGACCAAGAGGAAATCCCTGAGGATACTTCTCACAGCTTTCTCAAGAGGTCTTCACAGTTGTCCAGTGTAGGGTTACACAGCTTTATCACATCAGATTGGTTAAAGCCTGAAAAGTGAGGGAAGAGGCTATGGAGATTATTAGTGCACTCAGGGCACTGACATCAGAGAAAGATGAACATATCATCTGTGAGAGAGACAAAAATAGTGGATGAGTTTCTATTTCTGCAGCTGAGGGATCAGGTCATAAGTACTTTCTTTCCATTCATGATGGATTGGTACCAAGAGAAAGTCTTGATAAACCAAAATCTTAGCCTGGCACCAAGCTATAATTAAAATGTTTCTCTAGTTGTCTCTATAACTGGCAGAGGTTTATTTTAAAGGCTTAATTCAGAAAGGCTCATAGGTTATATCAGGACTGTCATACTGGTTATGTCAAGACTGCAAAGACATTCACAGCACGGCTCTTCCACTCATGACCCATTGCGGCCACCCAGACTGGTTAGAGCATACTGCAGCTCCCTTCTGCCTATGGGCTCAAGACATCTGCTCTTGGAAAGCAAATAACAGCAAAGGAGAAGAGTAATGTAAACAAAGGGAAGCATACACAGCAAGATCTCACACCAGCAGTTAGGACATAGACAGTACATGTATCTGAATCCCGAAGTACGGAAACCCACCCCAACCCCCAGGTCAGTGGTAAAGCAGCCGTATCATACTCTGTTTCCATTGTTTCTAAGTACTGAACTAGATTATCTTGCCTGGTCCATTCACTTCCTATTCCTACTCTTTATTAGGTAGTACAGATATTAATGGGAGCAGCACAAGCTCCATTAAGCCAGTCATGTTTCCCCTATTTGATGAAGAGTGCTGGTGCAGGTGCCGGATTTAGAAACCACAGTATATATTGAAGGGTTCTGTTCCCTTGATTCTCTTGATGTCAAAAGCATAGATACCTGTCAAAAGATAGTTTACCTTAGTTTCAGGTTCCTTCCATGGTCTGACATATGTTGAGGCTGAGCAACTGTAGTTTTGAAACCTGCATGTCTAGACCCTGTGAGAGAAACAGGGAACTTTTTATATTATTAGGTATTACATCATGGCTGCAGGAGTTTGCAAAGGACATACAGTCAGAGAGCTCAGCAGTGGTACTGCAGTATGCACTGACTGTTAAGAAATTGCAAAAGGGTTCTAATAAACATAATCTCTCTAGAACAACACTGTAATAATTACCAGGTTTTTTATTTTTTTTCTTCTGATATTATTTCTATATATATATATATGTTTAATTGACTATATCAGACATTCTGGTGAGCCACATTGAAAACAGAGCTTCATGTACGAACTATCTGAGCAACATCTGTAAAAATTAGATGATTGTGGAGAAGACTGTAGACAGCAAAAAAATAGAATTCCAATTAAGAGAGTATTATGAGTTCACCATGTATTTTTTTCTAAATGGCATAAGAATACATGGCATAAACAGCATATTCAAACCAATTCTTTCACTGAGATTTTGATGTTCTTTTTAAAACAGAAATTAAGGCCAGAAATTATATTTGCCTTCTTTCAGCCACTTTAAAAATTTCCCTTTGAGCAAAACTTCATCTACTTTAGCACATGGTGTGCTTCATATGCAGACCACCAGAAAAACTGCAGATACCCAAGGGCCTTGCTAGTGTGCAGAATTGCCCACACTATTCTTTTAGAAAAAATGTGCATGTTCTGTGAAGAAGGGAAAAAATACTCTATGACATCTTCTGGTCATGATGTTGCTGCTTTCTGGCTCCAAAGTAGTATTGTAAACACAATGTCCTTCAAGACAGACCTTGTCCAACAAATGAAATAAATGTGATCTAAAGGCAGCTGTGTCCTACCTTTGAACCTGGATTTAAGCAACATTTTTTCAGGGAGTGCTTCAGGTAGCTCCTTCTGAACTCCAGAGTGTTTCGCAGTCTGTTAAAAAGCTTCATATTAACCTCATGTATCTACTATGGTAAATATGATAAATTTTCCAGTGCTGCAACAGTCAAGGGAATGGATGGCACCTCTCCATTCTAGTGCTGAAATCTAACCCCTCTGCCTAACCTACTTCATTGCCAAATTTTAAGTCCTGGAAGAAAATATGTTTTTTCTCTTTGAGATAAAGCTGGCTTTGCTTTGAGTGATTTGAGATGGATAAATTAGGGTGGGATGAAACACAGAGCAAGACTGACACTTTGTTGCTGTACTTTCATGCAGTAATCGGCACTTCATTGTAAGGCTTCTCTTGTCTAGTAGTTAGGATTGCTTCAAATTGCACTCTGCTATAATGGATCAAATGAAGTAATACATAAATACAGAGGCTTTTTCATTGTTTTGTTTCTAGACTAAAAGTTAGAATCACATTAGAAATTCTACATCTGAATACTACCAGCAGAAAAATTTTAATAAAATAATTTAAAAGCTGATAAAAACCTCTTGGTAGCAGTTAGTAAAAATAAATAATGTAAGAAAATCTTGGAGAATCCTTTTATTACTTGTGTTATGCATAATATTATATTGTCCTCTTAAGACTTGATGTAACCATAATGCTTCTGTTCATACAAATTCTTGTAACATTTTACATTTTCTTCTGAGGTATTAAAACACACTTCCTTCTTTTTATTGCAGAATACTGTAAAAACAGAATCCATAAATGATTCTGACAATTGCCACACACCAATATTGTCCATACACTGCTGGAGTATTTCTCTCACCATTTCTTTCACTCCCTATAAAGATGGGTTATTACTACATTGCTTTATCACTAAGCAGTTCCAGCTGTGATATGTAGAACTTAACAATTAATTCAAAGATATGATCTTATAGATATATATATTTATATATGTGATTTTTTCTGCAGTTCTCCTACATCATTCTGCACTGTACTGAAGTTCTACAGTAGTAAGCCATCAGTTCCATGTAGGCTTCAAGTCCTACAACAGACAAAACTATGTATTCTGTGTATATAGGGCTTATTGAAGAACACACAAATGACTGGTCATCAAATTACAAAGATTTTCCTCTTTTAAACTAGATAATAAAACTGTAATGAAAGTTAAATGTGTATATATAAATGAATACTAATATCCAAAGATAAGTGGTTTGTTTATGCCTTTCCATGATATACTTCTTGTCCTTCCAAAATTACTAAGTCTATTGACTAAACCTTGCATAACACTGTAGTGAACTGCAGAAGACATATTATTCCATCCATTGCTTTCAAATGAGGTAACTGAAACACAGAGAGGTGAAAATGATTTTCTGAGTATCTTAGGCAGTATTCACAAACCCTGCTTTTAAGGCTGTATTTCAGTAGTAGCCACTATGAATTACTGATATAGCCCCTTTACCCAGATGAGGAATTGATAAGCAGGTAACTGAGATAATTATGATAAATATAAAAAAAATAGCTTTCTAGGGTTTGAGGCTTTTTGACATTGACTATGAAAGTCTTGATATTTGATATCAAACTCAAGATCTGCACTACCTTGGCTGACACTCTACTAAAACAGTGTTTGTGAAAGTTTAACTTTTCATATGAGTGATATGAAGTCATTTTAATAGAAGAGGTGATTCTACAACTCAGTGCATTTTTTTTTGGACAGTAGTATCAAAGAAGTAAAATTTTGTTAGGAGGATTTTTACAAAAGCAAACAAGAAAAAAAATCAAAATACCAGAGCTCTAAACAGGAAGGTAGAAATGCTGACTAATTATTTTTGTCTCGTATCTGGAGCAAAGCAGGAAATTGTGTCCATCCTATGTGATGTTGTTGGACTAAAGATTTGTTACCTGTAACACTGGGGTAAAATTAAAGATTTTTCCAGATGAACAAAATTAACTCACACCCAGGTCTTAAAGAAATTAGCCTAAGATCTAACTAGAAAATGGTTTTGTTTTAGATTTCACTCTGAAAAAGCCTCATAGAATCATAGAATAGTTTGGATTGGAATGGACCTGTAAAGGTCATCTAGTCCAAGCCCCCTGCAGGGAGCAGGGGCATCTTCAACTAGATCAGGTGGCTCAGAGCCCCAATCACTCTGACCTTGAATGTTTCTAGGGATGGGGCATATACCACCTCTCTGGGCAACCTGTTCCAATGTTCCATCATGCTCACTGTAAAAATTTCTTCCTTATGTTTAGTCTAAATCTACCCTCTTCATTTTTGTGGCTTTCCTCTGGACTTGCTCCAACAGCTCCATATCTTTCCTATACTGAGGGAACAGTACAGGACAAAATGTACCAATGGGGAGAAGACCAGTCTGGCTCAATAGGGAAATTTTGTGCCATCTCAGGGACAAAAAGAGAATTTACCACCTTTGGATGAAGGGACTGACAACTCATGAGGACTACAAGGAAGCTGTTAGGGTATGTAGAGGGAAAATAAGAAAGGTCAAGGCACAGCTAGAACTAAATTTGCCTACTGCCATAAAAAATAATAGAAGGAGTTTTTTATATATTAGCATATATATTAGCAATATATATATGCTAATATATATATAATAGCACATATATGCTATATATATAATAGCAATATATATAATAGCAAA
>VZRW01013310.1:0-27282 GCA_013398125.1 Aegotheles bennettii
CTCTAATTTAGAGAAAAGGATGTAATGCGGGACAGTATCATTTGATTTGCACAGGTCCAGGTAGATGACATCAGTTGCTCTTCCCTTATCTGCCAATGCTGTAGCCCCGTCATAGAAGGCCAACAAATTTGCCTCTGGTGAAGCCATGTTAGTTGTCACCAATCACCTCTCTGTTTTCCATGTGCCATAGCATAGTTTCCAGGAGCATCTGCTCCATGATCTTACCAGGCACAGAGGTNGTAGTTCTCCTGGGTCTTCTTTCTTTCCCTTTTTAAATATGGGGTTATGTTTCCCCTTTTTCAGTCAGTGGGAACTTCACTGGACTGTGACGACTTCTCAGATATGATGGATTGTGTCTAAACAACTTCATCTGCCAGTTCTCTCAGGCCCCATGGATGGTTCTCATCAGGTCTCATGGGCTTGTACACATTCAGGTCCCTTAGGTGATCTCAAACCAGCTCTACCCCTGCTGCAGGTGATTCTTCGTTCTCCCAGTCCCTGCCTTTGCCTTCTGTGACTTGGGCAGTGTGGATTGAGCACTTGCCAGAGAAGTCTGAAGCAAAAAAGTCACTGAGTACTTCAGTCTTCTTCATAACCTGGGTGACCAGGTCTCCTGTTTCCTTTCAGAGAGGGCCCATATTTTCCCTAGCACTCCTTTCATCTGCTTCTGATGCATAACAAATAATGAGTCGTTGGGAACCTGCCATTAGTATCTCTGGGTGAGAAATTACTTCCTCTGTCCTTTGACAGATTCAAGACTTCAAGAACTGTTCTGCATTTTAGGGATGAAATTGAGACCTTTTTCTTTTCCTAATTTTTCTATGCACTCCTCCATTGCTAACAGGCCAGTGATTTAATGGCCTCACAAACTCAAAAAGTAGGGACACCAACAGTTTGTTTCTTCAAGGGGACTTGAAGCACCTTCTATGAGTGTAGCTCAGCATTCACATGTGTTGTTATTTTGAAAAAAAGAGCACAAAAAACCTACTTGTGTCTTTGAAACCTTAAGATATCAATACAGTGTAAAAATCTCTGCAGTTTTGATGCAACGATATTGTAAGTACTACTTGTATTACTTTCATGCAATGTCCATTTTTTGATATTCCTACAGTGCTTTTGTACTTGCAGCAACAGACAATATAACTGCCTCTTTAGGAGTTTCTCAACAAAATCACATACTCGTAGCACCAGTCTGCCTCAAAAGCACAAGGTCATTCAGATGCTTTGCAAATATATTCTTCAACAAGGGCAACTGTTACTAGAAGTAGCCCCCCTAGATTGTTAAAAGAGCAGTTCATGCCTTATGGTATGTTAGAGGCACAGACATGTAGGGGAGGAAGAAAAAAAATACATCCTATTACATTTACTTGCATGAAAATTGCATCTTTCCTTTGTGCTTCTAATATAAATGTTAATTCCATTAAAGGAATTGCATTTAATATCTGCATATTTATCAGCTGCTATAGGTTCTTCTAGCATATAAGGGTAGAAGATACAACAAGTTTTTACATCCATTCAATGGCAGCCCTCTAGCAGTTCAGAGGTCTGTGGGGTCAATCAGACCCGACTCACATCACTCACTGAAGAAGCTGAAGTCTCTTCAATCCACCTGATGCTACACAATTGTGCCCACTACTTTCTAGGGATGACAGAATACTATTCTTTGACTGCATGTCATGGTTTCTTTACCTTCTCCTGGAGTAAAAGAAGCCTTTTCTCCAAAAGAGAAGACAGTTGGAAGCTGGAAGACAGTTATACTGCAGCTTCTGCCTCTCTTTACCTAATGTCAGTGATTAAAGTGCTCAGCTAGCTGGTGGGAACACACTTTCAGTTCCTTTCTCTAATTATGAGGAACTTGCAATTCCCAGGTGAATTCTTCTACTGTGAGGTTGCATATTGTCATGATATATTGTGATGACAGTTTGTAGCACTGTCAAAGCTGCATCACTTTGGCAAAATATGGAAGGAAATGGCATGAGCATGGTTGGTTAAGTGCACTCACAGGAGGAAAAGCTATGAACCAGTTTCTGCTCCCCTGAATTCTTAATAAAAAAGACCTCAACATTCATTGAATTTAGATAATATTTACTTAATTCATTAGTCAATATTTTCCTCATTATGGATGGCAGAATTAGACCCTACAATCAATCCAATGGCACCACATAAATAACATGGTTTTGTAAATCACATCTTTCATACAGGATTCCTTAAGCAAATGCAATGAAATTTACAGAGGCAGCACACAGAATATTTAGATGCAATATTAGCTCCATCAGGATGAAAAAAACCTGAAAGTTTACAAAAATTGATTGATGTTCCCTGACTGGAAGTGTCTGTAATTTTTTGCACAATAGAAATATGGAATATGTTAGCTCTGTGAACACCAGTGTCTCCTTTACAACTGCTGTTGCTATTCTAACCACATTATCAACTTCACACATGTTTACCTCAGGGATATTTAGCCAGCCATAATTGACTTCTGCACAAAAACAAAGCTGCAGGCAAGGTTTAATCCTTTTGGGCTTGCCTTCTCACTAAAATAAATAAGTATCTAAGAGAATTGTAACTAGATCAAATATAAAATCAGAGGATGGGGTGTACCTCTTCAGTCTTTTTCAATTTTATATTTCTTAAAATTTTAATAATTAGAATGTCTGGATGCAAACAACCTCTTTGTGTGTAAGATGCTACAAAGAAATAGAGAACTCAGCATTTCCACTTCCAATAAAAGCATTTCTGTAACTTTTACTTAACCATGCCAGATTCCTTCATGGGGATGGAGTTTAAAAAGCCTCCTTGTTGTACTAATATCACACTAAACTTCAGCTGATAAGGTTGGTGCCAGGTAGCACTGATTGCACTTAAACTCTAGGTGAGATTAATCTTGCTTAATATGGTAGGTGGATAAGACTGGAGTTCAATAGATCTTTTAACCTGATGCTACCAGGGAAAGAAAGCAGTTCTGCACTACTTTTACTCACACTTCCTTATTCCCAGTCTTCTACAGATTTGTCTCTTGTGCTGACATCAACATTTGTACAACTGTGTGGCAAATTATTTCAGGGAGATGATCTGCCTGAAAACTAGCTATTTTTCCCCCTGGTTAGTTTTAACTCAGATCCACTCACCACGCAGAGAATCTCACACCTTGTGATGAATGCACGAAAAGGGGAGAAGACTCCAAGACTGCTTCTTCTGACAGCAGGGTCACTTTAAACTGATAATTCATCCTTGCCTTCAGATAGGTGGAATGAAGCATATTCTGGAGTTTCAACTCTTTACTTAACTGACAACAAAGGAAGTTCAGAAACACAGTTTAAGCTTAAATTTCTAATTGCAGATGGTTGAAGTGAGAGGGATCTCATCCATGAGCACAGCAGTCCATGTGAGGACAAAAGTTTAAATCAAAGTATTATATTAAGAATTAACAGCTTTGTCAGGTCAACTATCTCACGTGCAGGTAAATGTAATGAAGTCTGATGCTATGCTGTCGAATAGATAATAAGGTAGGAGGTGCGGGATAAAATCATGGCTCCACGAGAATGAACAGCAAGCTTCTTGTTGACATAAAGCACACAATAATTTCATCCTAGTGCTCTATGTTTGATTCTACTCCCATCCATTGTTTGGCTCTTAACAAATCAATTAATATTTCTCTTCTTTCTCTAGATGTAAAGTGGTCATTACTGGGCCTATATTTGTAAAATACTTTCTAATAGTACATATGAAAGAACTATTTAAGTGTTAAATATATTATCATCTACTGAAAACTAATCTCCTGTGCTAGGAGAGCAATTACAGAAAACGTTCTACATATTTATATACAGATAAATCTAGATTTAAGTGAGAAGATTGGAGGGAAAAAAAAACCCGTAAGTGCTTTCCTTCATTCACAAGTTCTGAATTTCACAATATATGAAACTTTGTATAAGAGATTTTGCAAACTGTTCTATGATCTATGTTAAGAATTCTATTCCCTGCAGGAAAAAGAAAAATGAAACACTTAACTTGGGTCATAAACTTACTCAGGTATATGGATAACTTTCACTGCTACAGTTAAGCACTAAAGGTAATTGTAGTCCAACTGAATACATATGTGGAAATAAGCAGTAGGTTAACCAAAGAATGATGTTATACACTTAAAGACATAGGAAGAAGATTTATTTTCTAAATATATCAATTTCAAATGTTGCTAGCTGTAGAGGTTGATCAGAGTACTAACTGATTGTTGATTGATAGGGCAGCCCTACTGGTCATTACACTCAGGTGCTAATTGTTTGGTAATAATAAGGCTAATTGCTTAACAATGGGAAGGACCTTAAAAGGCAGGGCTGGGGGCACCAGGGTACCTCAGTGCCTGAGCACCAGAGGAGAGAGCAGGATGTACTCTGTGTGGTGGACGTTGAAAACTACTAGACCTACAACACCAGCAAGAACATCAAGTGCTGGCAGGGCGGCTGGCTCTGCGCACCCCGCGCTCCGGGGTGGCTTGCTGCTAGATTGAGGTTACATTGCCTGGATCCCCGACACATCGCCTCGCCTGGATCCCAAACAACTAGCAGATACAATATTTTTAAGCAAAAATGTGTGTGTAAGTTTGTAACAAGTCATGTTTTAATGAAAAAGCAAAAATTGTGGTATAAAAGCCTACGAAGGGTTCATAGATACTGTGGGCTTTTCCTATTTTGTTTTTACTCATTTATCCCTGAAAAATCTATGAAGATGTCAATGAGTAAAAGATCTTTGAACTGGGTGACTCAAAGTTAAAAAGGATGCATTTTGCTTTGCAGAATGAAGAACAATTTTGCTTTATCTGTAGTACATTGCAGCCACAGACAGTGTTAGAGCAACTGAGTAGTATTGAGAGAGGGAGCAAAATGCCAGTCCCACAGGAAGTCCATGACAAAATTTGCCTCCCTTCAAGGAATTCAGATACTACTTAAAGCGTGCCAGGAGAGCCTCAAGGCTGGAGAGGGCTAAAACTAAGATGGAAGATATAAGAAGGGCAGTAACAACTGAACTGTGGTTCAGAAATAGAAATCTTTTGTAAAGGATGGAGTGATGTACGAGAAATCCGAGAAGTCAAGCTATAGACAAAGAGATCAAAAAACAGTATCCTGAGATTATAGAAATCCGTAAGAATGTCAGCTCTAATAAAATATACACCTTCAGTATGTAGTTACAACTGAAAGCTCAGAAAAGTACAAAGTTCAGTCTGTTAAGCATGTTTGAAGAAAATCCATGTTTCTCTGGCTGATTGTACCCTGTAGTGATGAGAATCTCAAATAACCATATCTGATGAATAAAAATAAGACATTGTTCTTGTGAAATGTATATCCACACACATCTTAATTTCTTTCATCGATGTAATTATAGGATCATAGAATAGTTGAGGTTGAAAAGGACTGCTGGAGGTCATGTGGTCACGAAGGGTGACCAAGAGCTGGTTGCCCAGGGCCATGTTTAGATAGCCTTTGAGTAGCTCCAAGGATGAAACACGGTATTTAATACCAGAGCTACAGAACTTGTTTTTTCTCTATGGATATATTTAGTTGTCATTCAATAGAAGGATGAGACAGACTTCGGAAATTTCTTCAAAATCTTATAGCCCTCAGAAAAATCTACAGTATATTAAACCACTATGTCAAATAGCATTGGGAAAGATGAGTAAGATTTCAGGTTCTTTCTCTCATTAACAGTGTAGCAGAACCCCCTGCAGACTATGAAACTGGCAAATGAATGTTGTAGGACATATGTAAGGAATTTTAATATATCTCAGTCCAAACCCTTGTACAAAAATTAGACTGTATGTATTGAAACTGGAGGTATTGAAAACACAAGAAGTTGGGCCTGCATTGAACCAAATGTTTCATAGAAAATATGAAGAGCTGATACTACTAGAGTTACTGCATTATAGATCAAGATGGATTAATATTCATTACCAACATTCAATAGGTCAAGATTTTTCTCATGTATTTATGTAGCTGCAGAAAACTGGAAATGATTCTTGATCAGATTCTCCTATTTTGGCATATTACATGTCATCACCAGTCTGAAATTGTTAAGAAGTGTTCACCTCTTATAATGTTTCTATATCAGGTACAGAGTACTTGCAAAACTGAAATTTATTTTCTTGTATATGACAAGTTAACAACCTTTTCACAATATTAAACCAAATCACACATTGATTGTATGAGTTGTTATTCACTGGACTGCAGATATTTAGGAATGAAATGGCAGAAGCAGCGATTTAGCTAAGTAACATGTAAGATATTCCTGGTTTGTGAACAGTACTGCAGGTTAGTAGGTTAGCAAATTAAGGCTATATTCAACAGAAATTTCTAAACGTCAGAAATGCATGCTGGTGGTAGCACGCAGGGACAAGTAGTATAGTCGAGTGGAGTACAAACTCTACCCAGCATTCTCCATAAGAGTAAGCCAGGACAAAACAGCATCTAAAATATTCTCTAGAGCAACCCACAAGGCTCCTTCAATTCTCTACTAAAGACAGTCTGCTGCCATGCCTATCAGTTTATTAATAACACTGAAACTGAGGACAGCATGGCATTGCCATTATTTCATTTGTTAT
Source organism: Aegotheles bennettii (assembly GCA_013398125.1). Classification (NCBI taxonomy): domain Eukaryota; kingdom Metazoa; phylum Chordata; class Aves; order Caprimulgiformes; family Aegothelidae; genus Aegotheles; species Aegotheles bennettii. The sequence goes on from VZRW01013310.1 coordinate 6,590, forward strand.
GGAAATACACTTTTTAATGAACAAATATATAAGAAAGGTATGCTTTCTTACCTCTCCAGAACTTCCCACATCTGTGATAACATGTATTTTTTAATCTCACTAGGCCTATTTTTCATGTAGGTTGTAAAACGCCTAGTCCATTGGGAACTACTCTATATATGAATAGATAATAAATTCTCTGTATGGTAAAATATATGTCTGTTAATGGCACAACAAGTATATTGATCACAACCATCTACTTATCAACATGGTTTTCTATGTCAACATGTGTGTAAAAAATCACAGTGGATAATGATTGGCCAACCACTTAAAACAGAGCAAGGAGAAACTTATAATGAAAGTCTGTCCCAGAATTTGCATAACTACAAGCTTCACAAACTGGTAAGTCTCCGGTCTCTGCTTCTGTTTTAAATTTCTGCCACATAACATGACCAAGAGTTATGCATCTGGATCCTGGTTTTCCCATATGACAGACAGAGTTCATCTATTTTTCTGTGGGGTGGCTGCTGGCCTTCCCCTCCTTATATCCTTTATTCTACTTTCAGCTGCCCTGAACAGTGATCGATAAGTTGCCAGTCTATGCTGCAATCAGTTTCATGGCTCATTTCTGCTCCTACAGAAAAAGATCTTTTTTCCTATTCTTTTTAAATTTTTTATTACGCAGATCAATACAATCAGAGTTCTGCATCTGTCTAGCCTTCACTTGCCAGAGCCAGTCCGTGTGGGGACCTGTTGGTCTCTTAGTAATGTTCATGTCAAAAGGGTGACTTTCCACCCTCCTCACCCCAAGTTCATCCTAATCACTTCCTTTGAGATGTGAGGGGTGGCCTCGCCTCCCTCTGCCACAAGTCACTGTCTCTGTCTTGCCATGTCTGCTTTATAAAACAACATCTTCCAATTTTAGGCCCATTTTTTCCCCACGAGTAGTGAATGCTCTGTTAATCTTTAGGAATGATCCTCCCAAGAAGGCTGTAACTTCTATTTTAAGGAAGATTTCAGTCTGGGTGGATGATTTTTATGACCACAGTTAGTATTACTTCTAATCTGCCTTTGTTATCTAAGGTTTGGGAGAAGGTCACAGCAGTTTAAATTTTGGACCACCTTGTCAGAAATCATCTACCTGAAGAGTTTTATACTTCCCATCTTATTACAGAGATGACTCTGCATGACTCTGGGTGTGTTCTGGGTTTATAAAAACCCTCATATCAATATCAGAATTTTCTGTTAATATTGCATGTACTTGTCAGACTCGATATACATCCCTCCAAGTGTTTGGAATTGCTATGTTTTTCATAATTCCAATATAAGATTCTGCCTAAGACATGACAGCAACCAAAAAGTATAATTCTAGTCATTTAACCCAATAAGTATAGTGTTTTTATCAGAGAAACTCTGTAATTATAACACCAGCTGGAAAGAATCCATGATGTTACTATTCAAAATTTTCTGGAACAAAATCTCCTCTTCCTTTCTTCCAAAGAATCCTAGCATAGAGCTCACAAAAAAAAGTAACCTGTTTTAGTGTTAAAGGCATGTGCTTTAATAACAAGCATTTAGGGGGAAAAAAAGAGAGAGCGCACACTTAGAACATTTAAGTAGGAAAAAAAAAAGTGCTTTCATTGCTGTCCCAACAAACACTAAACAAATCATTACAGACCAAATGCTTTTCAGTTGTGTTAAAGTACTCTGAAGATTACTTCCAGTAACACAAAAGCCAAATTATAAAATTAGAGTTGAAATTTAATCAGAGTATTATTTTTTCTGAAAAAAAATTACATTTTCAGTGCACACTAAGGAAGGGAGTAAGTAAAGTTAAAATATCTACAAATTAAAAAGAAACCTGTTTGAAACAGTGATCCTGGATTTGTACAAACATCACAGTTTCTTAAAAATGGGGTCTGATTTTTCTCAGCATCAGCTTATTCAATGAATTATAACTCCTTTCTTATGTAGTAAATTTAAAGGAGATCCAGTTAATCTAACAAATTGATAAATATACTATTTTTTATAATTTTGGTGTTAATGTGCCAATAACATAACAAATATAGTCTATAAGATCTTGCCTGCTGTATTCCCAGATTAAATATAAGGCTATAAAAAGTAAATAGCTCATTTAATGCTCAGCTTTTCTTGTATAAACTCGATGAGATTTTAATAATATTTTAAGGAACTCATTAGAAATCCTATAACTTCCTAAAAAAATTCAGTTCAATTCAATGTCTAATAAAAGGCAGAGCACTATCTTAAATTTAGATGAAATCTACTGGACATCTGAATCTAATCCAGTATTTACATTATTAAAATGATACCTAGAAGAAACAAGTAATAGTTTATGTACCTAACTTCAGGCACCAAAGTTTGAAAAATGACCTAAAAATCTATGTAAAAGTATGAAAAAAACCTCAATCAGCATGCATGAAGTTGGCTACCTCTGATAGGTGACTGTGATAAAATAAAGGTACTAGGTCAGAATATTTTTGCCCTTTGCTGTCTGCTACCAACCTGGAAGTCCAGATGGTAGTTTGAGGACCAGGAAGACAATTTTTTTTCAATATCAAGTGCAATTATGCAGTACAGGTATTCTCATATGCATTGATCTCAGATTAACAAGTAATTGATTTTGAGATGAGAGGGAGAAGTAACCTCCAGAGCAGCACAAGATCATTGTTTACCGCATATCACAGTGAGTGCAGGTAAACACAAATCAAAAAATGACTCTTCTAAAATCAGATAGAATCAATCTTTAAAATGATGCCACAGGAAAAAAATTTCTCATGAGCGACTAGACAGGATTTCCTCTGAGTTTTATGTAATGAAAAGCAGCAACTGTACCTATCTTTACGGAAGTGTATGTCACCATACAGGAGAAACCCAGATCTAATTATTCACCAGAAAATGGGCTCTCTGACATAAACAGGAAAATTGTTTCATAAATCAATTTTGCACTAACCTTCTAAACAAAAATGCACCACACATTTGAGACACAATTACTTTGCCTTGTACATCACAGTATAAGATGACTTGATATTCAAGGGAAGGAGATGTGAGGGTTGCTCTTTGTTCTCTGCACTGAACATGACAATCTATTATCAGAAAAATTATAAACATTCACAATAAATAAATTGTCCTCGACCCCCATGCACAGGCTCGCCTGCAACCCCTCCATGTAGTATTTCTTCACACCAGGGCCAGTGACAAGCTCAGCACCATCCTACAGCAGCAACTGTTGTCTGTGCTCTGCTTATTCCCCTCCCACTGATCAAACTACATTAATAATTTAGGCCCAGCCCTTTCTGTTGTGTATACTGTTAATGGACATTTACACCTGCTTCCCAGAAGCTTCTGCAGCGAGAACCGCTTAAGTCAGAAGCACAGATTGTTTACTCTTTTGTTGTTATTTTTATTATGTTCTTTAGATAAGAAAATAAGAGTAAGGACAAATTAGTGCTTCCTTCTAAGGAAAGAAGAATGATGCAAACACTGCTATTTATACCGTCCTACTTCTATTGTATTATTTTACCACTTCCTAAAACTGTGTTAGGGAGTTTACAAAGAGGTAAATAAATGAAAATCCCTTGCCTGGATTTCATAGAGTAGTATGAAAAGCAGCCAGGGATGGGAGGTAGGAAATCTAGCTGAGGGCTTACAGCACTCATGCCTTGCAACTCTGAAGGGTCTCAAATGCTCTTGCTTCTTTACATTCAGTTTAGACATATTTGCTCTCTGGGAGTGCTCTAGACACCACTACCAGTTTTGCCCCTTTACAACACTTGTTTCTTTACATCATACGGGAATTTGCTAGGTTTGGTCACTCCATAGACAAGGGACTGTTTGGCTGAGATTCACATGAAAGTGAGGTTATTTAAAACCTAATTTTCTCTCACAGCACAGAGAGTGTGCAGGAGCAAGTCCTTTGCTCATGCCAAGAGCCAGCAGTGAACCCAAGTACAGCAAGTACAAAGCTGCCTCAGGAAGAGGTTGTTTTTTAACAGCATCTTGTATCCAACAGAAAAGAAATATGCGCTGAATAAGTGCTTTCTTGATGAACAGGCTATAAATCAATAAATAAAGGATTAGAGGGATATTGAAAATGAATGTGTCAACATAGGAACACACAGAGAAGTCAGTGTGGATGAAGGAAGCTGGTGGGCTTACCAAAGATGATGCCATTTTCATAATATATCAGTTTACAATTCCTGAGGATAAACATAAGCAGGGAAATAAATGTCTGTGGCAAATCTTGTGTTTGCTTAAATCCAAGCTCATTAAATAGTAAATATCAAATTACTAATAGTTAGCTTAGGTAATATTTGTGGGGGAGGAGTTAAATGTACAAAATTTCCCGCCTTCCTCCAGACATATCTGATACCAGCACACTAGCAATTTCTCTACTTTATTACTAATTTTGGTTTTAAACCTGGAGGCCATGATTTCTTCAGTGCAGTGTTGTGATAAACCCACCACTGATTTTGAATATATAATTCTGCATCTGGTGATATTATTTGCAAGTTATAATATTTTTTTGAATGCTGAAGATAAATTAATAAATACTACTGCTGACATGAAATAGGTGAATGACAAGAGTTGAAATATGAGGAGTCTGGCCACTTCATCATCCAGTGTCAAAGCAAAAAGCATTGTGCCTTTCTCCATAACGTCATCCTACTCCACTTCTGTCCTTATATATATTATGGCTGCGTTTTTGGCATGTGATATGCATTCAATTAAGTAATAGCACTCCAGATGCGGTAAGTGCTCTGCTCCAGTTTTACATCGCAGTACAATTGTGCCATGTATTAGCAAACTAGACAATGACCTGATTTACTATATGTATTACTCTAAATGTGAAAACACTGCTCATAAATTGTATTTTTTGCATTTATCACTTAGTCTTCCACTGCTATTACCTGACTTTAAAAACTGTAGCAATTACACAGTGAAAACAACTTGAAAGTTCATGGCATCCTGCAGGAGACAACACATTGTAATGCATATCCTCAATTCTCTGCAGGATTCAGCAGACTGCAAATCTGTCAGGGCCCAGTCTGCAGGGAAACTGTACTTTTCAGCTGCCTCTGTGTATATAATCCACATTATATGATGCAATAAGATATAAAATTGTCAGAAGAGTCCGGAATTCTTCTCACTTTACTTAAAATTATATGTGCAAAGACTAAAGTAGTGTTTGTATGGCTTTGGAGCTGATGCATCATAAATTTTAAACCACCAGCAGTCATGACTGATCTTATGCAGGTGCTAAACAGCAAGCATTTGTGCTAAAATAACACCATGCTATATATCAACCCTGGTAAATGTTGATCCAAGCTTTTATCTAGTCATAGTAAACAGAAATAAATAAATAAATACACATAAAACATTCCAAACACTCATAAGTAGATACTTCTTTAAGTGAATATAAATACTTGAAAAGAAAACCTTAATAATATTTACCTTAGTAAATCAATAAAGAACTTTACAGCACCTGGATGGATGCTATTGTCCTACAACATTTCTTCAGAATGTACATTGATGCATCAACATCTCCAAATTCTGGCAAATGCTCATCCTCACAGAATCATCAGCTCCGGCTGTACCTCAGGATTTGTTCCTTTTCTGACTCCAGTCTACGGTCCCTAGCTTAAAGGTTTTTTAATTAGGATCATCTTCAGTAGGGAAAATGTGGGTCCTCTCCAGAAGGAAACAGGAGACCTGGTTACCCAGGATATGGAGAAGGCTGAGGTACTCAATGACTTTTTTGCCTCAGACTTCTCTGGCAAGTGCTCAAACCACACTGCCCAAGTCACAGAAGGCAAAGGCAGGGACCAGGAGAATGAAGAATGACCCATGGTAAAGGTAGATCAGGTCAAGGGAGGTGATTCTCCCCCTCTACTCTGCTCTTGTGAGACCCCACCTGGACTACTGTGTCCAGTTCTGGAGTCCCCAACAGAAGAAGGACATGGAGCTGTTGGAGCAAGATCAGAGGAAGGCTGCAAAGATGATCAGGGGGCTGGAGCACCTCTCCTATCAAGACAGACAGAGACAGTTGGAGCTGTTCAGCCTGCAGAAGAGAAGACTCCAGGGAGACCTTAGAGCAACCTCCCAGTACCCGAAGGAGACTTACATGAAAGCTGGAGACGGACTTTTTACAAGAGCATGGAGTGATAGGACAAGAGGAAACAGTTTCAAACTGCAAGAGGGTAGATGTAGATTGGCTATTAGGAGGACATTCTTTCCAGTGGTGGTTTTGAGACACTGACACAAGTTCTCCCAAGGAGTTGTGGCTGCCTCCTCCCTGGCAGTGTTCAAGGCCAGGCTGTATGGGTCTTCGAGCAACCTGGTCTAGTGGAAGGTGTCCCTGTCCGTAGCAGCAGGTTTGGAGCTGGGTGATCTTTAAGGATCCTTCCAACCCAAACCATTCTATGATTCTATGATTCTATGATTCTATGATCTCTCACTCTCCTTGGAACCCTCTCAGACAAACAGCAAAGTCCACAGAACCATGACAGCTACCCTTTGGTACCAGGAGAAGAAATAAGCAGCAAATAGTGGGCTGGATATGAACTGCTTGGTCTATTCCTGCTGCAGCCAGAATGGCCATGTCTGATCATGCCTTTACACAAAATTTAAATGTAAGCTAGTTGGATCGTGTGGGGTGGGGTTGCTGAACCTGTACCAAGTAATGCTTTCAGGGGAAAACAGTTTCAATTAAAACAAACACTAGCTAACCTGTCACTCCATGTTGTGTATAAATTGCTTCACTTACTCAACAAAATGATAAGCAGAAATATTCCAGTTCACAATTTCAGACCTGTATAGGATATCTTTCCTGGTAGAAAAACACACGGGGCTATTTACTGAAAGCCATCTGAATACAAGCCCAGGTGGCCAAGGAGGCCAACAGCATCCTGGCTTGTATCGGAAATAGTGTGGTCAGCAGGACTAGGGAAGTGGTTGTCCCGCTATACTCAGCACTGGTGAGGCTGTACCTCAAATACTGTGTTCAGTGTTGGGCCTCTTGCTACAAGAAGGACATTGAGGTACTGGAGCATGTCCAAAGAAGCATAATGAAGCTGGTGAAGGGCCTGGAGCACAAGTCTTATGAGGAAAGGCTGAGGGAACTGGTGTTTAGTCTGGAGAAAAGGAGACTGAGGGGAAATCTTATCACTCTCTACAACTACCTGAAAGAAGGTTGGAGCGAGGTGGTCTTCAGTCTCTTGTCCCAAGTAACAAGTGATAGAACAAGAGGAAATTGCCTCAAGTTGCACCAGGGGAGGTTTAGATTGGATATTAGGAACAATTTCTTCTCCAAAAGGGTTGTCAGGCACTGGAACAGGCTGCCCAGGGAAGTGGTGGAGTCACTGTATTCAATAACCAAACCTCTGAGCCAGCTAATTCCCCTCTGTTAAAACTACCTACATGTGCGAACACACACACTCATTTTCTCTTTCTTTTCCCTTTGTCTCACACCCTGAGCTGTAGTTGCAGATCTGAGACAGGGCAGGCTGAGCGCTGTGTTCTCTGTGATTACCTTGACATGTAGTGAAACCTACCTCTAGCTATTAGGACCTGGAACATCAGTGATGAAAGCAAAATAAAAAGGTTGATGTGGTATTTGTCTATCCCAAGCAAGGCATAAGCACTTCTATGGTAAAAATCTTACAATATATAGGATCAATAAGCATAATATATGTTATATTGGTAGGCTTCTTCTTTTAAGATACAAGTGCAAGGGCTCTTGTGTGTGTTTGCAAAGCAGAGTACTTAGCATAAAAAGATTATGTCCTGTTTGTGCAAGAGCAAATGGGCCATTCTTTACTTTCCTGTGGCATTTCAATTGCCAGCCCTAATTGTCTATCACTTTCTGGGTAGTAAATTGCTTCTTTAGCAAAGATTCACCAGCCTTAGCAGTTCCCTTTTAAACTTTCAACAGGATAATTAGCCTAAATCATATACTAAAAATTACATAGCATGGTAGCACATAAGTAACAATGGCATTATTTCTACATGGCCATAAGTTTTAGAAAAAGTCATTTTTTTAGAAGGATCCACAATGAGTAGCAGCAAACGATTCTCTTAAGGAACAGAGAGGGAAAGTCTCATCTGTGACGCTCTAGGTAACAGCTTTAGCTTTAGCAACTATGAAAAATGCAGTCACCTCTCCAAACACTTTAACATGGTAATCCACTCCCCAATGACATTAAATCTAAACTTGCATATGTAAGGAATCCAGGTTCAGTACCTCAATAGTGGCAAAATCTTTGTTGATTTTTTCCAGCGTCAGCTGAAGTCCATGCGAAAACACTCAGACCTGGATCCTAAGTTTATTCTTCTGCAAAAGGAGCTGGAATGTCAGAAAATTTTTCAACCAGGAAGAAAGGAAAACACTGAGCATCTTTTCAGTAATACTAGCAGGGTAAGCCCTCTCACCAGTTTGAAACCCAGGAAAATCAACTAGTAAGATTGTTGCAGTTGTCTGTGCTACAAGGGAGCAGAGTCATCCATGAGGCCACTCTCAGCTCAATGTAATTTTAGCTGTGCAGGCTTAAATTTACGTATTTTGAGTCTGAGCAACTCATATAAGCACATGTCTATAGCTTTACAGGATGAAAGACAACAGATTTGTTTCTGCTCCATTAAAAGCAACCAGCAGATTTTCATAGACTTGAACAGGAATAAGACAGCCCTAGGTAACTAAGCCAGTCATTAAAATACTTGCAAAGAGAAAAAAAATGCTCATTTTTCAAAGAAGCAATAAAAATAGCCATAAAAATAGATTAAAAATTACTAGCAGCTTTGTTAAATAGAAATAATTTCTTTGTTTAAATACAGATACATCAATGCCTGGCAACAAGCATTTAAGTGACTCAGGAACTTAAGTTCACTACATTGTTTTGAAAAACTTTTTTTCTAAATCAGATTGCACAAAAATCTGTGAAAGTTTGGATGGATGGACAGATAGATGGCCAAATGGACTTCTTTTCTGCGTTACTTGCCTGCAGCTTCTCCCTCTGTTAGCTGTCTCCTTTACTCTCAATTTTTGGGGAATTAAAAAAAAAGCAGTACTCAGACATGCAGCCCATTTCAAAGCTCCAGTGGGCAAAGTGGGTAGCAGGGAAATACTTCAGAGATCATGTGTAATGAATTCAAGATGAGTGAAAATGGTCTTTGGTTCTGCTCTGCTACATTTTACTGAAGAATCACTGCAGAGATGTGAATCATTTCCATCCACACTGCTTCGCTTCTTGCAGGGTTTTTTCACAGATCCTTTCTGCTTCTTTTGTCTCCTAGTGTTTTGTCTCCTACACTCTGTAGGTCACTGTGGCATTAAGGGTTTACTACCAGTTAGAACAAGTGTAAGAGAAAACAAGCCTGCTGCAAAATAAATAAATAAAATAATAGCAGACACCTTGTAATAAGGAATAACAATTAGGTAACAAAGTTAGAGAAAAAATAGGAAAGCACAACTTCTATTCACTTGGCCTACAGAAAAATCAACATTTTTTACTTCAGATCAACTAAAATCTCTGCTTAAAGTAAACTGAGAATGCAATTACATTCAGGCAACTGGGCTCTTTGTCTTTTTAGAAGGAAATCTTGTTTCCAGACAGAGCGAACAACGAAACAGAAGAAGGGTAAAAAGGAAAAAATTATGAAACCGTTAATAATCAAACAGACATAATTGTACAAGATACTAATAGAAACCATTGTTCAGCAAAGAAGTCAAACATCAACATGATAAAATGCTGTTTTTATAAAATATATGAAACTTCAGCTCACTTTTCCAAGTTACTCCCTTTAAAAAAATACGAATCATGTCTAGACTATAATAACTATGACTCCATTTAGAAAACCTAAATCACCATTTTTCAGAGAAATTGAAAAACATTAATCATATCTGCATTCTTCAGTTTGGTTCCTTGCTTTTGGGACTGTAGCTAGTTTCTGTTTATGATAAAATAGATGGCAGAAAAAATTAGGAATATACAGGAGATATATGCATATTTTGAAGTTATGTACTTTACCTGAAAAGAAGTGTTGTCTTCTTCATTTATGTGTAATAGGGCAAATGATCCCGTACATGATAATAAATTTTAATGCTAATAGTATGCTAAGAAAAGCATTTACCACTGTTTCCAATCTACAGCCAGTACAGTATAGATGAGAATCAAAATCACATTTACAGATCTCCTTTTTTTTTTCTACACTCTGTAGTTATGTAAACAATTTTAGAAGTGTCTCTGATGTCTTTTAGACTCTTCAAAAAGAGTTCAGCCAAACACGGACTGCACAAGGGCCTGAATGGAGCATTGGATAAAATCTAAAAAATACCCAACCAAATGTAGATGAATCTTTCTGAGACCTTTTATTTTAAATTATTTTGGACAATAAAACTAAAATTACAGATGATACCAGGTTCTGTTCCAACAAATATCATCACATTATGGGACTTTCTGATAAAGTTTAAAAAGTTTTCTGATGTTTATAGAAGTTTTAGATAAAAAGAGCCAGTGCTGGAGTGTCATTAGTAGGATAGCCATTATTTTCAGGGCAATTCGTTATGCTTTTGATGCTTTTAAAGTGTATTTCCTGAAAGATGTTCTCCATATTGTCATCCAAGAAACTATTCCAAGTGAAGATGTTTTGGATGCATGGAAGTATTGTTTCCCTAGAGCTTTCATCACTCATGGTTTGGGCTCTTTTAAGAAGTATAAATGACCCAAGTTTTTAGTTTAAGTAAGTCCCTAAATTAGGTGAAGTATACCCTTTCATTATGTAATTCCAAGGGATCTCTGAAAAGAAAGGTTGCACTAGAAGTCAGTGACTTTTGTTGTCAGACCAGTCCTTGACATACTTTGGGCATAGGCATGACTCAAGACAGCATCAGCCAGAAATAATTTCCGAAGACATTTTTGAGACAGCCTGTCTGTTTCAGAGCACAAGAGAACTCTTCCTTTTTTTTTTTTTCTTTGTTTTATTTTAAATCAGCACGGACATGAGCTGCTATATGCCAGATGCTCTTGTGACCAAAGAACGGTTCTAGGCATGTCCCTTTTATTAGTACAGTCATGGCCAGAGGCTCCTGCACATCACAGCCGAGCCCTCCCTCGGGTCTGTGACATCCCTCCTGGGAGGAAGCTGTGCTGTTCCTCCCTATAACCACTTGCTTCTTTTTTTCTGTGGACTACAGGAACTATTGCTGAAGGCTACCACTGTAGGCTCTGCTATGGAGACACAACTGAGCCTTTTGTTCAGCCACCGAATATATTGTTCCTATTTTAGGTAATTTTCAAATTATTTCCTAACAGCAGGAAAAGCAGAAGAAGGAGACTGCAACACATGGCACATGTGTATCCACTCTCAGTCCCAAGGACCCCCTTTGCAAATGAGATCTTGTACTTTATAGAGCTTCGTTTTCCCAGTAGTAAACTATTTAAATGAATAACCACATTTAAGCTACTCCTGGGGAAGAGCCAATTTAAGAAAAACCATCCAGGAATTCACTGCAAATGAGATGCTGCCTCTCCAAAGACTCTGTTCCTTACCATCATGATGACAGGCTTGGGATTGGCTTCTAACAGAGAATACCAGAAAGTTGGGAATTTGACCATTATAACTTAAAATTAAGATGGTTGGAATGACATAGACAAAAAGGGGGCTTCCTCCTTCAAAAATAACCATGTAATATCTTTCACACAAATAAAAAACTGTGACCATGTTATAAATACTGACTACAGAAAAGTAGTTAAAGTTACACTCCACAGTCTTTCCTTAGAAAATGGAACAATGTGATTAAGGTGCAATTCTTTGGTGCATTTAGTTATAAGAGATTCTTCTGGGTTCTGTATTGTATATCAATCACAGAGAAGTGGTTGATGCCCAAAGTCTGTCGGTGTTTAAGAGGCATTTGGACAATGACCTTAATAGCATGCTTTAACTTCTGGTCAGCCCTGAACTGGTCAGGCATTTGGACTAGCTGATTGTTGTAGGACCTTTCCAACTGAAATATTCTATATCCAGCTTTCTTTCAGATTTTTATAATTTTCATTAGAACAGTTATTTTAATGCTATTATTATCATTACATATTTATACTGCAGTTGATGTCAGCAGCAAAACTGCTACTGATTCAACATCTGGAGTTCTGGGATATCACTTTTACAAAGTGGTTTGCATCCACAGTGGCATCTATTCATAGGTGTTCTACAGACATTGAAAATTATCAGTCTACTGCATAACAAAACTTAAGCCTAACTTTCACACAAAATATTTAAATGGCACTAACTAGTCTTGTCAGGATCTGCCCATTCAGCTGTTTGAATTGGTACAATGCAGAGGAAACTGCTGTTTAACCGAATCCAAAAAGTAGTTCCAAGGAGTAACTTGGCTTTTTATCTTGGAGAAACAAATGTAATGCTCATGGTGCACTATCCAGAAACAATCAATCTGCATCGATGCATGGAAAAGTTTATCTGAGTGGTCATGCATATACACAGTTCCAAACTGTGTTTAGCCTAAAATGAACTGGTGTGTAAATATCTCTCAAGAACTTAGGGAAAACTCTGTTAAAGTAATGGTTTTCATCACCTCTGTAGGTTTTCTCCATTCATTTCAGCTTCTTCTTCCTCAGTGCGTACAGGTGTACATTATGCAAGAAGTGAGAATGCTATCTATTGCAGTGGTGAGGTCCCTCATATTAGCCCAATGGCTTAACTTTCTGTTCTGGTTGTTCTAAATTCAAAAGCCAGCCACAATGAATATGTTTATTTTTGATGGATTCAGCAGTCATTACCATCATATTCATCAATTGGAGGCATATCAAGGGGACTGAAGTGTATTAATTGCAACAGGTTAAATCAGCAGTCATCTCTAGAATTATTTCTTTTCGTTTTCTTTCTTGAACTATCTGGCCTTGATGACTTTGATTAAATCACTTGAATAGTATTTTATTAGTATATTTAATTTATGCCACTATTCTGCTAACATCCATCCATAAATGATCAGGGCTAATTTCCATCTGTGGACATTTGAGAAAGACTCATTTATTTTTCACTGTTTGCTCTTCAAAGAGTGAAGGTGCTTCTACAATGGTTTGCTAACTCGGGAAGCTTGCCAGCCTTACAATTTTCAACAGTGTTCATGTGAAGAAGAGTTGGGTAAAATGCATGCCAAACAAGTCTATGCAGGAAGTCCATTGAGATAAAAAAACCTTGCAGGTCAAATGGTATTCAAAGAATCCTTAATTTCTGCACTTTTAGGGTTTTAATTACAGCTCCCTTATCTACCAAACTAAAACCCCAATTGGTACAAGCAGAACTTCTGGAGTAGAGCTCCTACTTGGCATACATATAACATTTTTCCAACAACTGACCTGCTGGCTCTACTGCCAGGAAGAAATATTAATTATATTCCCACTTATAATAGCATCAAGGTGGGTCAAATCTTAAATAGTATCATAAACAGCTTTACACAAATCAAAGTTTCCATCTTTTAGAATCTGTTGAAAGTGTTAAGTAACACACTTGCAAAATCTATTTTCTGTTTGATTGTGATGGGAATTTGTGACTGTTGCTATACTACTGCACATTATTTGAAAATCAAAATAATACTGTTCTGCATCTAGAGTAGAGTGTTTTCTACTGGTATACCATGATAATTAGCTAAGGATTACCAGCCTGGCCAAAATTAAGAACCATCTTTGAAATTTAAGAACCTTTTTGATGTTGCCATTTGACTGACCTTTCTTGTCTTCTTAATGTCACACAAGCCAGTGAACTGAAGAGTATAGTTCAGCTAAACCCAAAACTGTGCTAAGAGCACTATATACGCAATTCCTTCAATTTGTTTTTTTTCCTGTCTAGCATGACGAATTACTAGAGCACTCTGAAGTTTACTGATGCAAAGCAGTCACTTCCAAATTCAAGTGAAGAGTATTCTTCTCTAGATCTTGATAACACCTTTATGAAATTATGAAATTATTACCCTTCAGGTTTCTCTGAAATAAAGGTGAAACCAATTCAGATATACACTTCAGTTCTCTATGCTAAAGCCACTCAGCCTCTCCTGCCAATCACTGAGAAGAAAGCTTATTTCAAGACCTCCCATGTCACATATTATAATTGCAGTTTATTCTTTGTCAGATATGATAATTGCAGGTACAGCTCTCCAGATAGATACAGACTAGTGAAAGCAGCCCTTTTACAGACACTTAGCTGACTGGACACTAATCAGTGCAAGTACAGAAACTGTCACGCTAATTGTCAGCACCACATTATGCTCAGACCAGGAAACCTTATATAGCAAACCTTGCTTTTTCCAGTGGTTGTATCTTCTCAACTATTCTTCCGAAGAATAAAGCATGAATGAGTGCGCGAGGTTAGAGAAATTAAATACTCAGTTACTATTTTATCAGCACATGACAGCCAGATTACTGGATTAAACCACATGAATCCCTAGAATTGAATTATCACTCTGAAATATTTTTACTGATATTCTTCCGATTCGGGCATTTTAGGAATTCTGCAGTCAGAAAACTGTTGGGTGTTTGTTGGTTTGTTTGGGTTTTTTTTTCTTTAACAGACAAGCTTACCGCAGTGATACATAGAAAAACATGATCAAATTTACCAGCTATTCTATGGGAATCTGTTCTTTTGACTATTCCGCTCATGAAACTGCCTGTCAGCCCAGACTGAAGTTTACAGTCACCAAAGCTAAGGAAGGCTTTACTCAAAGCTTGTAGGCCATGTTTTCAAAAAAAATGTCCATCAACTCATATCCTTCTTTGTATGTTTCTTTCACTGCAGGATCCTAAGTCCTAAATGTTGCCAGATATACAAGTGTGCTAAATATCAATCACCAAGTTATATTTTCAGGTGTGTCTGGCTTTAGCAAAACCATCTTAAACTTCATTGCTGTATTTCTCCTTCATACTGCTTTTATCTGCCCACACTTGAGTATTTGGGCTTGAATTTACATTCTTCTATGGGGCTGAGGTTTCCCAGCAATCACAGTTCTGGACCAGTATGGGACATGTCAAGTCCAGTTCAGAGAGCAGAGATGTTTCTCTGTGTCCTCATTGCTAACCCCAGACAGCAAGGAGAAGCTGTCCAAAGGAAGAGCTGCACAGAAGTCAGTGGGCTTTAGTAATATGGTAGCTGACTCAAATACCAAGTTGTAGGTAGCTCAGATTGGATTCTCAAAATTACCAAACTTCAATGTCAAAAATTTACCTCTATTCCCCTTTACAGAAAGATAACAAACAGTACCAGCTTCTCACATGTGAAAATATATTAATTCTTATTTGAAAGTCATGAAATACAACAGTGATAAACACCACTAAAGAGACCCAATGGAATTAGTAATTCTTTCTCCATAAAGAGATTTGGCTAGTCAGCAGTGACTGGGGCCTGGGGACGTATAACAGCGAGAAAGAGTTTTGAATAGCTGCTGTACATGCATACAGGACTGGTGGTGTTCACTGGCTGGGAAAGTGCCCTGTGAAAAAAAAATGCTCATGACTATGTAATTAAACACTCTTATTGGGATGGATGTACACACAGGAACTGAGCTAAAACTGCACAGGCAACCTTAATTATGATTTTTCCTGACTTTGCAATCTTAATCATGTTCTTTTAATCTAGTTTTGTATTTGTAATTTTAATGTCAATTGGCAGTGGCACTATGAAAAAGCAGGCACCATGCTGCAAAATGAACTTCACCTCAGCAGAAAAGAGAAACATAAGACAATACATTTAGGTAATTGCTTTTTATTTTTTGTAACCATACATCTAGATAAAGCAACATTGAATACAAGAATTTAATAAAAATGGTTAATTTATAATAAAGAAACCATCTTCAAAAAAACAGCAGCACCTCTATATCTGCCTTTTTAGTTAGTTGTTTCTTTTCAAAATACATTCTCATTGCTTATCTTTTCCACTTAGATACAGTTTCTTCTGGTGTTCTAATTCAACCATTCTTGGTTCCTACATTGTGTACCTAGGTTTTTGGTGAAGAGCACAGCTGACATACAGACTTTTTTTTAAAAACCCTAATGAAATAAAAGTATACTGTTTGATTCATCAAAGGGTTTATTTCCAAAACCTGACTTAAATTATTTGCCAAGTATAACTGCTCTTTCAGTACAATATAGTCTTAATACTGACTGAAAGCACTACATACACATTAGCGAACACAGATTGTCCCACATCATTCTTGTCCTGGAATAGCTAATGATGGATGGACACTTCTGTGTCACCCTTAACCACCCTGAATCCAGTCAGCAAGAGCATCAGTGAAGGGTGGTCATAATGACACTCCCTCATATTTAATGATATCTGAATCAATGGAAAGAATAAATCTTCCCATTTGGTAAATTTGAGCTTTGCTGCCATGTGAATGTTGTATTCATTCATAGCAGAGATGCAGTGTATAGTTTTGTGAGTATCTGGAGAGGAATGTGAACCTGAACTGATGGCTTCAGGTACAACCAGCCATAGCGAGGTCTGAGCAGAAGCTACACTCCGTGACTATGAAAACAATCTGGAGATGGAGATCCTGAGATATTCCTTACATTACAGCAATTTGAGCACAGAAGAAGAAAATACGGAGTTTAACAAGAGAGCATTTGAAAAGAAGAGAAGAAAGCACATGAGCACAGGACTGGCTGCAAATCAGTCTCAGACAGGAAACTGCTGCCTGTTTTTCCTGCTCTGCTCATGAAACTGTTACATATTCTTTGCAAAGTGGGCTGAAAAGACATAGATAACTTTGTACATGAGATAAAGTGTAATGGGAACAGGCGAAGGCAATATCATAGTGGCACGATTTCAGAACTATGTAAGACATCATTTGAATTTACAACTTGCAATTATTTCCTTCTTTCGGTATGAATTATATACGTACCCAAATTTTATGAAGGATTGGGAAATCTGTGATTGGCTTCTAGGTGGGCAAGAGCTTCTCTAAGAACATATATGAAAGCGAAGGGCATTTTTCTTATCTGTTACCATCATCTGCTGCTGCTGGGTATATAGACAGCTCTAGAGAAAAATTTAACTTGGGCCAAAAGCTGAATTTCTTTTAAAAATAATATATGTTATTGTGGCAAGAATCCATTCTGAGGCATCATCCAAAACATACTGAAATCATAAGGCTCCACTGAACTACAGGCAGGTTTCTCAGTTTTTGCTACTAGCAGTGTTCAGAGAGAAAGTAGATGTGCTCAGTGCCGCCTGAGGTGGGAATCCTGTCAAACTAGAATTTGTCCCAAATCTATTTTCTAGAGATGTTGTGATCATGTGCAAAATGTGTATGTCCCCTCTAGCTACTCCTTAATTTGGGCTGTAGCCTCTGGGGAGTGAGACAGAAATATATTTCAAGTTGAATGGCTGGCTTTATAGAGCAATAAATTATTCAAATTAATTAAGCTTTGTATTTTGTTGTTTTCCGCTCTCTGAATTAACCAGGAGCAGCTTACAATTTTTATGTTTTCACATAAATCACAAATGTATTCATTATTCATTGAGCAATTTCCGTAAATCAGACCTGGGCCCATATAGTCTAATACAGAGCGAGTTGAAAAAAATTGTTTACATTCAAAATGTGCGCTTTTATTGCTTTTCATTGGCTGCAAATATCAGGTTCTTTTTTTTTTTTCTGTTGTCTGCATGGTTAAACATAATAGGATGTATCATTTTACATTCAGAAAAGATAAAAAACTGATTTCCACAAATACATACTTACACGTATTTAACATTTGCTGTTTCTGCCTGTGAAGCCTTTCACAAAGCATTTTCCAGAAGGGTGTCCAAATTAGGTGGAGGCGGAGACAACATACAAACTTTGTATGCAAGTAAAGTTCTGAAAGCATTTTTATGCTGTTTACCCACCATCCCTAATTTGTAAGGGAAGGAGCCATTGTGTCAGCCATTGATAGCAATCAAGCACAACTTGTCACAGATGTCCTGGTAAGTTTTGATACAATATGAAATCAGCACTAGTTAAATAATTAAAGTAATGACTTAGAAAGGCCATAATTCTTAGGATGTAGATTCATATTTTTCAATGTTTCATTTTAATCAAAGTAAAGTTTGAAAGAAACAAAGAAAGAACAGTTAAAGAGCAGTTCAGCGTGCCTGAATCAGCAGCCTAGGGACTATGTCCAGCTTGCAGGCTGCTTCCATTCAAAGAAGATGTAAAAAAGATGTTTGGGAGAGTGACAGGATGCTGCCGTTAAAAAAATATCTCCTCCAGCATATACAACCTATATACCAAAGCCTATATACTTACCAGCTCAAAGCACCTATACCAAGGAGAGCTAGGGGAGTGCAGTTAGAGGATTAAGTTTTCTGTATCTGCCTGGAGTCCTGCTGAGAGCAGCCAGCATGGCCTTTAAGAAGTCCGAAAATCTAGCAAAGCTGGGAAAGCTGGAGCACCGTGGAGAATACATACATAACAAAAGCATGGTGAGGGCTCTATGATGCGCCTTATGGGAGTTCAACAAGACAGCCCCTTTGCCGTGCTATTAGGCAACATATTAGTGATCTGGATTGTGCTTTCCAGTTCAAATTCTTTAAATCTATATCTTTAGATACTTATTTCAGAATTTCCCTAAGTAAAGCAGCTAGTAGACATCAGCCATGAAGTTGTTTTGACAAAGAATCTGCGATTTTGATATTTCTTTAGCTGTGGTCTTCGCAAAGCTTTCCTGGTGCCTCCTAGAATACAGCACTGCATTCTTCCTGGTGACACAGATCCTCCTTCTTGTCTCTTCAAAGCCCTGATGCTTTTAGAAAATTGGTTTTTAGAGAGTTTATGATATGGTATTATGAACCATGTAATTCTTTCCCATGCTTAACTTGATTCTGTATTAGCAAGATTAGGCAGTTGTATAAACATCTGGTTTTTTAAAGTTGTTTATTATCTTTATTTATTAGTATTTGATTTATGAACTGGAATTACTTCATCTGAGTACTTTGGAGCAGGGTGTCTTTGTACTTCTAGTCAAGCTTCAAACAGATCTCGGTTAACAGTCTGTTCTTGTGGCACACTGCACTAAGGTAGACTTTAAAGACTTGCAGTTTTTGTTGGCTTGCCATCTCACAAATTAAGTATTTCACTCAATCTTTTACATCACACAGCTATCCTCGCTCATGATCTAACTAGGTGCATTAACCAGCATTTCTTATATGAAATAAAGTGGTTACTGTCTCCTAGCAACAGAACTTCTTAATAAGGCACTTTTTTCAGGGGTCTGTGTCACAAATACTTCAAATAGCCTTAATTTTTTGTATAGGTTCCCTAACTTAATCAATCCCTTTCTTTGTAAGTTTGAAGACCTATGAAAATGTTTTATTATTACCGCAATACCACAAAAACTAGGTCTCGAAAACACAATACCTTTAAATCTCTTTGTACTAATGTTCCATTTCAACATTGCACTTAATTTAAGTGGAAGAAAGTTCTTTTCTCACATAACCAGGAATTTCTGTTTAGCCAGTTTTATGCCCATGAGTACAGGTTCTCATAAGCACCTTTGTAAATTATTACAGTAGATCACAAATAAGCATATCATAAAAAGAGAAGAGAGATTAATGTTGTACTAGTTCTTTTCAAATAAAAACAACGATCTTTCTGGCTTTGAACAAAACATAAAAAGTGGAAGTTTAAAGGTAAGTCACAGTAGAAAAGAAAAGAAAGTACAAATCTGAGAAAGAAATGGGAAAATCCCTACTGAAATTACTCAGCAGTTTCTGTTAAATTCACCAGTTACCTAGATAGGAAGTCTAAGGTAACATTTCAAAATATAATTGATATCTGACAGACTATTTCTTCTTGTAAATTTTTCACTTCTTGTCTATGTTATAAAATTATATGTTCTTAGTGCAATTCTGGAAATCATGCAGAAATAAATGCAATTTTACTTGTACAGACAAATCATTCATTTGTGAGAAATTTGTAAGGAAAAAATAATGAAGATATTTATTACTTCCATAATTTTGAAATTGGTCAAGGTGTTCTAATGTTCATCTTGTTGGGGACAACATAAACTGTAGACAGTATCACAATTGTTTTCAAAAGACTGAAGACGTGCCTTAAAGTTGTGTATTTTACTAATGTACCCAGCTGCAATGTCAATTTCCCAGCTGTCCTCAATAAATACTATCCACCTAAGTAACCAGCAAGAGTAATTGAAGACACTTGTATGTAGAAGAAAAAACAAAGTACTGGAAACATTACTGAAATAACAGTAATATTCCATAATACTAAGACACTGAAATTGAAGTTTACCAGCAACATGGCACGTCACTGAGTCTGCATCATCTTTCCAGCAGATAATGGAAATGAGGACTCTGACTCAAAACCAAAGATGGGATGCTAGAGCTCACCCACTTCACTCCTTCCAAATAGCACATATGACTAGAAAACAGACAAAATTTTCCTTTAATAACTGTCCATGGTGTGCAAGAGGTAAAAAAAAGCATTCTTATATTGACCATCAATATAAAAACATGTGGAAATTGGAAAACATATTATATTTATAGACTTAAAATAGCACACAATAATTTGTTTGTGAGCATGCTCAGCACCCAACAGAGGTAACACAATATTGAGCTTCACTGACAGAGTTGAAACTTGACTTTAAAAGTTAGTGGATGAATTGAAAAAACAATTATGATCATAGAATCACAGAATC
>VZRW01013311.1:0-12938 GCA_013398125.1 Aegotheles bennettii
CCTCAGGGTTGGGGGGAGGTGACCCCGCAGGGTCTCTGTGGCAGCAGGGCCGGACTCTGGGAGCCCCCAGCCCCAGTGGGGGGGCTGACCCTGGGCTGTCCCCACAGCTGGCTGGCATGTCGCCTGGCTGTCACCTGGTGCCGGCAGAAGCTCCGTGCCGAGCTGAAGATTGGCTCCTTCGGCTTCTTCTGGGCCCAGAACATCAGCCTCAAGTTCCCGCGGGAGCAGCAGACGGTGGTGGGTTCCTGGGCGAGGGGCAGTGGGCGATGGCAGGTGGGACACTGCGGTCACTTCCAGGCTGGCAGCACGTCCCTGCAGCCCAGCTCCTGTCACACAGCCCTGGAGCTGGTGCCAGGCTCGTCCTCCCACTGACAAAACTGGGGTTTTTGGCGTCTCCCCACATCGGGAGCAGAGCGGGAATGTTGGGATGAGCGTCACAAGGCAGAACCAGCTTGTTTCTTCTCTGACCTGCCTGTGCATCCTTGCAGGAGATTGACAACGTCTGGATCTCCAGCAAACTGAGCCGGGAGCTGCCGTACGTACCCCTGCCCCAGCCCCTTCCCCTGCCCTCCTGGGGGGTCTGGCTCATCCCTACCCCCTCTGACTGCAGTTCTGCTGCTCTTACACCTTCTGCAGTGCCCATTTCCCCATGGTTTGTGGGGAATTCACTTTGTGTGGGAGTGAATCTCTGTTCCTTGGGGTGGCAGTGTCTTTTGGACACCTCTGTGCTGGTCCTGCATGTCCCCAGGGCATGGGGCATCCCTGGTGGTGGGACTGGCTGTGCCATCGGTGAGCTCTGGTAAGAGTTGCCTGCGCTGTTCTTCTGTAGGCGCTACTTTGAGCTGTGTTTTGGGGAGGTGCGGATCCGTACGGATCTCCAGAAGGGCCATGGGTTCCAGCCACCTGCCCCGGAGGCTCCCAGAGAAGCCGATGGAGATGAAAGCAGAGCAGACCTGACTCTTAAACCCTCTCTGCTGAGGCTTCTTAGCCAGGTGAGGCACTGCCTCGGTGAAGGGCTGTTGCAGGCTGTGCTGCTCTTGGACATGCCTCATGGTAGCAACTTCCCCCCAGCTCTTTTCCATCCACATGGACTCCATCAACATCATGGTCCTGCATGTGGCCACCTCGGAGTCTCTCTGGCACATCCAGGCCAGCAAGACCCGTCTCCTCCTGAATGGTGATGGAAAGAGGTAATGCTGTGGTCCTGTCCCACTCTGCTCCCCCAGCCTGGCCCCCGGTCCCAGGGTGCAGGGAGGCTCCTCTGACCCCAACCTGGTGCGTCACCTCTCTCTGTCCCACTCAGCAGCATCCCATGTCATCTCTGATGTGACACATTAAGCTTCTCTGAGGCTGGCCCTGTCCCTTTTCCCTTCACGGGAAGCTCAGGTGGTGTGTTCTCCAAATTATGCATGGAGTTAGGGTGTGCTCTGGTGCTGGGAGGACTCAGAGCAGAGATTTGGGATCCCTGTGTCCCACAGACAGGGCAGGGGCTTGGTTTGGAGGCAGCAGGGCCTGCAACCTCCATCTGTTCCCTGTCTGTTGGAACGAAATGATCTTCAAGGTCCCTTCCAACCCAAACCGTTCTCTGATCCTCTGCTCCCCAGCCTGACCTGCGAGGTGAGCCTGACAAAGGTGAACAGCAAAGTCCTCCGGAGCAGCCAGCTGGTGAGTGCTGGGGAAGGGAGGAATTCAACACTGGGAGCCCTGGGGATCTGTTCCAGTGTGTCCCCGAGGCTGGACAATGCTGCGGGGCTCCGTGTGGTGCCCGGTGCTTCATCCTGTGTCCCCGTGCAGGATGACAGCTGCCTGGCAGAGCTGGCCCTGTCACTCTCCCTCTCGCTGGAGCTCGGCAGCAAGCGGCGGCTGGTGGGCGTCCAGCTGCGCGTCCGGGCGCTGCAAGCAGAGCTGCATGAGGGGCTCTTCTGCAGCCCTCTGCTGCACCGTGTCACAGCCGGGGCCCAGCAGCCCGGTGCAGGTCAGGGACGGGGACAGGGACGGGCTCTGGGCAGGGCAGAGGCTGGCAGCCCCCATGGTTGCGCTGGAGCCAGAGGGATTTGGCCGTGCAGGGTGTGGGGGTTTGGGCAAAGGCCTTCCAGTGACTCAGTGTGTCCTTCTCCAAGGCCCAGGGCAGCCCCTGCAGTCCCTGTCTCTGCTGAGCAGGGACACGCTGCAGCTGGTCCCCAGGAGGGTGGAGGTGAAGCTGGAGAACACCAGCGTGGTGCTGTCTATGAACAGCCAGAAGAGGTAAGGTGGAGGGGGTGGCTGTCCTACCCCCAGATCAGCGCTTGAGCACAGGGACTTGGGGACAACTGTGCTGTTCCCTCCTCTGCTGGATGGCAGAGAGTGAGTCCTGGATCCCACCCCAGTGGGAAGGACGGGCCGAGCTCCTGGGGAAGGAGGAAGGCACGTGAACTGGTTCTCCATCTCCCTGGTGGGATGAGGGTGCTGGGCAGGGCTGCAGTCAGGTGCTGGTTGGTGTCTCTGTGCCAGTGTGCCAGTCAGCTGGGGAGGAGGCACGGGGAGATGGAGGACGTGACGCTGCAGTTCCCTCCTGGCAGTGACTCCCTGCTTCTCACAGGCACCTTACCTGGAGCCTGAAGCTGCTGCAGTTTCTATATCAGCGTGAAGAGGAGCAGATCCCACTGCGCAACTTCACGCCCACCTCAGACCTGGACCAAATGAGTGTAGACCTCCAGCTGGAGGGCAAGTAGCCAGGAGGGTGCCTGCGGGACAGGGCTGCCATCGCTGCCCTCTGTGCCCCTCACTTCTGTTCCTCTCTCCCCCCCTCCCAGATGGCCTTCTCCTGTCCCAGAGCCGCCAACGCATCGTGTGCCTCAACTCCCTGAAGACCAGCGTGCAGGTGAGTGAGCACTGGGCATGCTCCTGTCCCCTGCGGGTGGCTGGTTTGGCTCCTGGCATGAGTTTTTTTGCCACCCGGCCCTCTCCGTGCTCTAGGTCACAGCCATTGACCTCTCGGCTGCTGTGCTGCTCAACACCTGCATCATCCACTATCGCCACCAAGAGTTTTCGCACTGGCTGGGCCTGTTGGCACAGGAATACAGGTGCCAGGCAGTGGCTGTCCCCAGCCAAGGGGACAAGGGAAGGTAAACTCAGCCTCAGTGCAGCTGCTGGTGTCGCAGCTTGTTTCCTCTCGCCTGCTGTGCTCTGGCAGGGTGCCTGGGCACCCAGCACCTTCTCTGCCCTGTGCACAGCCTGTGGGATGGCGGGTGGCAGGTGGTCAGGGAACCCCTGCGAAGAGGGCATCCCCCTGGGCCAGCTCCCTGGCCCACAGCACCCCTGTAACAGCCTGTCCCTGCTCGTCCCCTGCAGGAGCTACCCCCAGATCATAGCGCCCATCATCCTGAGTGCCTCACTGTCCAATGTCAACGTGTCTGTGCAGCTGGGGGACACGCCACCCTTCGCCTTGGGCTTCAACTCCATCTCTGCAGGTACAGGCTGGCAGCTGGCACCAGGGTGGCCACTGGGTTGGTCCATCTGCCAGAGAGGCACTGGGATGGGAATGGGGAGGGCTGGGCCACCTCTGTACTTGCCCGTGTCTGTGTCTGGCCAGGGGCTGTGGACCTTTGCCTGGTTGTGTCTGTGTTACCCCTGAGCAGGCAGCAGTGAGCCCTGCCTGCACTCACTGCCTCCTCTCTGCCCACAGACTACCAGCACCTGCGGCCGCAGAGCGTGCACCAGCGAGCGGTGCTGGCCGTGGACCACCTCTGCTGGCGCGTGGGCAACGACTCGCACATCCAGCGTGCCCCGCATCCCCCCAACATGCACGTGTGGGGAGAAGCCCTCATCCTCGACTCCTTCAACCTGCAGGTGAGGAGCGAGGGGTGGCTGTTTGCAAGTCCTCACGGGTGGCATAGGGACACACGGTGGCGTGGGGACATCCTGCAGCCTGAAAGTGATTGTCCTGTTTGTCCTGCAGGGCAGCTACAACCAGCCCCTGGGCATGTCCAGCACCCAGTCAGACACACTCTTCCTGGACTGCACTGTCCGGGGGTTGCAAATGGAGTCGTCGGACACCTGCACCGAGTGCCTGGCCAGAGTCTTGCCCCTGTTCTGCCTGTGGACCAGCGGAGCTGAGCTCACCAAGCAGCCACCCTCTGCCTCAGCTGAGCCTTGGGGGCTGCTCTGGAAGGTGGATCTGAAGGTGGAGGATGTGAACCTTTTCACACTCTCAGCCCTGGTAGGTAAGTAGCATCCAGGCTGATCCCAGATGGCTCTCCTGGAACAGCCTTGCAGTCAGAGGAACCTGCTGGGTCGCAGTGTGCCTCCTCCGTGCCTCCAGCACTGATGTGCCATCTCTCCAGGAGCCCTGGAGCTGCGGCTGGACACGCTGACCGTTCTGGGGAGTGCCGAGAGCTGCACAGTCAGCATCCAGGGCATGGTGCTGGCCTTGGTGAAGAGCATCATGGAGAAGATGCAGCCGTGCTGCAAAGCTCCTGCCATCCCCAACCCAGTGGCCAGCCTCCCCATGCTCTCTGTCACCTATCACAGCAGCATCCGTTCCCTGGAGGTTGGTTTGAGTGTCTGGTCTCTGCTTTATCCTGTACTGGTGGGACTGGGGTGGGTGGGGCAGGGGGAGGATTGACTGGCACTGAAAGGTGCTGAAGAGGAGATCGCGGCTGGGCTGGACCTGGGGCTGACTTGGTGCCTGCTGGCTCTCTCCGGTGCAGGTGCAGTGCGGCGAGGGGCTGGTGGTGCTGTGGAGCCCACCCGACCACATGCACTTGTACCACCACACCCTGGCCACCCTGCAGTGCCACGAAGCCTTGCGGAGTGCCCTTGGCCATGAGATGCCTCCCACCGTGCTCCCGGAGAGCCCCACGTCCCCCCCGGCCACCCCTACTGAGACACCAGGATCCCTTCAGCTGGATGGGACCCCTCCAAAAAGACTCCTGACCCTCTCACTAGAGCTGAGCTCTGCCAAGCTCACAGCCTTTGTCTCCGAGGCCAACTACATCAGCCTGGCTGCCGAGCGAGCCTCCGCGAGCTGGCACGGCGGTGCCCTGCACGGCTACTGCCCTGAGCTGGCCGCCGGCTTTGACGGACACAGCATCTTCAGCTTCAAGGAGGTGGAGGTGAAGCTGCTGCCAGAGCTGGAGGAGGTCATCTTGCACCGCTGCGCCTTCCCCACCCTGCGCACCCTCCGCAACCGCGGCTGGGCCTTCTCCTTTGCCAGCGTGACCATCGAGTTCCCCTACCAGTACGACTTCTCCCGCACGCTGGACGCTGCCGTGGGTGTGCAGAAGTGGCTGAAAGGTCTCCACCGGCGCGGGCGCCCCGCCAGCACGGCGCTGCCCCCCGACCTCCTGCTCAAAGTGACACACTTCTCCTGGGTCTTCTTGGACGACATCTTTGAGGTGAAGTTACGAGACAACTATGAGCTCATGAAGGACGAGAGCAAGGAGAGCGCCAAGCGGCTGCAGCTGCTGGATGCCAAGGTGGCCGCGCTGCGCAAGCAGCACGGTGAGCTGCTGCCTGCCCGCAAGATCGAGGAGCTCTACGCCTCGCTGGAGAAGAAGAACATCGAGATCTACATCCAACGGTCGCGGCGCCTCTATGCCAACACGCCCATGCGGAGGGCTCTCCTCACCTGGACCCTGGCCCACCTGGAGCTGGTGGCCATGGCCGATGAGTCCTTCCATGGCACAGAGCATGTGTTGGAGCAGATGAAGGACCTGGACAGTGTGAGCCCCTTCCCCCCTGAGGGTCTGGAGATGGTCACCCAGTGGTGCCGCATGATGAAGGGCAGAGTTGGCAGCTTCTTTGGTGAGTTACTTCATGTGAGGATGTCCATGGAGGACAGCGCGATGGCTGTGTGGCCTGGGCTCCCAGGACAGGGACCTCCTGGCACCGCGTGATGTCTAACCAAGCAGGGACAATGATTTTTGGAGGTGTAGGGGAGTGGGAAGGGAGCAGAGATGTGACGGTGGCTCCTGTTGTGGCCCAGAGTGGGGGAGTGGGGCAGTGTCCCTTCACTGCCCCACCTCTCAGCCCTCCCTCTGCCCCACAGTGCGGATCCGGGACTACCCTCGTTACCTCTTTGAGATCCGGAACTGGCAGCTCTCCGGCCGGCTGATCGGAGCCGAGCAGTGTGGCCAGCCCTGCTCCCGGCGCCGCCAGGTCCTGAAACTGGGGCTGCCCTGGGGAGACGCGACAGTGGAGAGGAACATGCCACCCTTGAAGTTCTACCATGACTTCCATTGTGAGAGCTGGAGGGGTTTGAGGGGGGGTCTCTGTGCTGGGGTGGGGACATGAAGCTGCCTGGGTCTTGCAAAGGGCTGAGCAAATCTCTCTGTCCCCAGCTGAGATCTCCCAGTACACCATTGTATGGGGCCCCTGCTGGGATCCAGCCTGGACACTGATCGGCCAGTGCGTGGATCTCCTCACCAAGCCCTCAGAGGACCCCAGCTCCCCATTGCCCTGGTGGGACAAGAGCCGCCTTCTCTTCCACGGGGACTGGCACATGGACATCGAACAGGCCAACCTGCACCAGCTGGCCACCGAGGTGGGTGCCGCTGGGCTTGGGGGAAGAGCGTGGCATGGGGCTGCCTTACACCTGCCTCTTCCCATACTTGTCCTTGCAGGACCCCTACAACACCACGGAGAACATGCACTGGGAGTGGAGCCACCTCTCCTTCCATTGGAAGCCCGGGCAATTCGTCTTCAAGGGCAACCTGGACGTCAACGTCCGAACAGCCTCCAAGTGAGCATGGACCCAGGAGTGCAGGGGCTGCCACCAGTGCCAGGAGGTGACTGGGGTCTCTTTGCCCCTTCAGGTATGACGACTGCTGCTTCCTGCACCTACCTGACCTGTGTATGACGCTGGATCTGCAGTGGCTGTGCCACGGGAACCCCCACGACCACCACGGCGTGGTGCTGCGCTCCCCCGAGTTCCTGCCCGAGGTGCCGGTGGGGCAGCAGTACGATTCCTACCGTGCCTTCCGCTCCGAGAACCTCAACCTCTCCATCCGGATGGACCTCACGCGGCCCAGCGAGGGTGGGTGACAGCACCCCGGGAATCCCTCGGGGCAGGGCTTGCTGGTTTTAGTGGTCCGTATGGGTCCTGGGTTGGGTGCTGCCGTGTCCCTGCCCCGCGATGCTGGCTGACGCCGGGTGTATCCTCAGAGCACTCCCAGCCCCGGATCCTGCTCTACAGCAGCACCCTCCGCTGGATGCAGAACTTTTGGGCCACATGGACCAGCGTGACGCGCCCCATCTGCCGCGGGAAGCTCTTCAACAACATGAAGCCCACTAAGAAGAAGCTGGGGCAGCATTACAAGCAGCTGTCCTACACCGCGCTCTTCCCCCGGCTGCAGGCGAGTCCCGGCAGTGGGGTCTGGTGTTCCCTCCCTGCTCCACCTGCGCTGGGCGCTCAGCCTCTGCTTTCTGCTCCCTCACAGGTGCACTACTGGGCCTCCTTTGCCCAGCAGCGAGGGATCCAGGTGGAGTGCTGCCAGGGGCACATCTTCACTCGTGGCACCCAGCGGCTCATCCCACAAGGTGGGTGGGGGTCCTGCCGGCTCCCAGGCAGGGCAGGGCCCCGGCTGACCCCTCTCCCTGTCCCACAGCTGGCACCGTCATGCGGCGCCTGATCTCGGAGTGGAGCATCACACAGATGGTGAGCGACCTGAGCCAGGTCACCGTGCACCTCATGGCCTCCACTTGTGATGAGAATGCCGACCACCGGCTCGACACCCTGGTGAAGAAAACTCACCTGCTGAGCCTGTCCTCCCTCACATACCAGCGGCACAGCAACCGCACGGCTGAGGAGGTACCACAGCAAACACGGGGGGCACGGCAGCCTGTGCTGGCCTGGTGGCATCCTCCTGGGACAAGGGGTCTTTGGGTGCAATGGGGGAGGGATTTGGCTGGAGAGGAGGTAGACCTTTAGGGCATCTGGTCCCCTGAGTGCCTGGCCAAGGGGATGTCTTCTTCCAGCCATAGCATCCCTGGTGTGGGTCCCAGGTGAGGGCTCTGGGCTTGTACCCCAGGCTCTGGTCCCCAAGCCCTGTCTGCAGGGACTGGCAAGGCCCCCAGCTCCCATGTGTGAGGCCCATGGGCTTTGCCGTGCTGAGGTTCTGCCCCTCTGTGCCCAGGAGCTGCCCCTGCGGGATGGGGATGATGGGTTCCACACACACCAGCTGCACTTGGTGGACCTGCGGGCGTCCTGGACCACCACCAACCGGGACATCGCCTTCGGCCTCTACGACGGCTACAAGAAAGCGGCTGTGCTCAAGCGCAACCTGTCCACAGAGGCACTCAAGGGGCTGAAGATCGACACGCAGCTGCAAGCCAAGAAGCCGAAGCGGGGCCCGCTCTCTGCTCACTCTGCCCCTGCCCGAGTGACCGCCCCCATCACCAGTGGCCGCCCAGAGAGAGCGTCCTCGGGGGGTGAGCGCGGCAGGGAGGGGAGCGAGGGCAAACCCACAGCCATCAGCGTGCGTGTTAGCCCAGAGCCGTGCCTGCTGTCACCCTGTCAGCCCCAGCCAGCCGTCCGCTGACCCTTTCTCCTTCCCCAGGTGCCTACATGCTGCAGAAGCTGATTGAGGAGACGGACAAGTTCGTGGTCTTCACGGAGGAGGAGTCGGGGGCGAGCGAGCAGCTGTGCGGCATCGCCGCTTGCCAAACCGACGACATCTACAACCGCAACTGCCTCATCGAGCTGGTCAACTGCCAGGTACCAGCCCTGTCCCCCTGGCCTTGCTGTGAGTGAGGCTGTGCCCCCCCCGAGAAGGGCTCGTCTGCCCCCCGGGGTCTCTCCCCCCACAGATGGTGCTGCGCGGGGCGGAGACGGAGGGCTGCGTGATCGTGTCGGCAGCGAAGGCTCAGCTGCTGCAGTGCCAGCACCATCCCGCCTGGTATGGGGACACGCTGAAGCAGAAGACATCCTGGACCTGCTTGCTGGATGGCATGCAGTACTTCGCCACGACGGAGAGCAGCCCCACAGAGAGGGAGCACGGGCAGCTCTGGCTGGAGGTGGGGGCCTGTGTGAGGGGCAGGCGGCGCTGCAGTAGCCTGGGTGGGACAGGGAGAGCAGGGACAGCCAGCAGTGCCTCCTTGTCCTCCCCAGGTGAAAAATATTGAGGAGCATCGGCAACGGAGCCTGGACTCAGTGCAGGAGCTGATGGAGAGTGGACAGGCAGTGGGGGGCATGGTCAGCACCACCACAGGTACTGCCCACAGAGCTGGTTGCTTTATGTACCCCAAAACCACACACGTGTGACCCCAAGGCTGGTGAAACTGAGAGCAGAAGCTGGCTGATGCTGAGCCCTGCACTGTGGAATCCCCAACATGCTGGGATGTAGCGCTCTGACTGTGGTGCCCCTGCCTGTCCCCAGACTGGAACCAGCCCTCGGAAGCCCAGCAGACCCAGCAGGTGCAGAGGATCATCTCTCGCTGCAGCTGCCGCATGTACTACATCAGCTACAGCCACGACATCGACCCTGAGTTGGCCACGCAGATAAAGCCCCCCGAGACTCCTGCCAACCAGGAGAAGGAAGATCTGCTAAAGAAGCATGAGGGTGGGTACCTCCAGGCACTGTGTCTAAGGGGGATAGAGCTCTGGGCTGACCCACAGGTACCAGCTAAGACCAGAGATGGTCTGTCTTGGCCCTGCCAAGGGGGTCCCCATCCTCAGTGCACCAGATGATGCTGGACATGCTGTGCCAGTGTAACCACCTCAGCTCATTCCCCATCCCTCTCCATCTCTGCCTGGTCCCCATGTGCATCCTGTTTCTGGTCATGCTGAGGCCCCGCTTGCCCTTTGTGTGTCCCTGCAGGAGCTGTGGATACCTTCACGCTGATCCACCATGACCTGGAGATCTCCACCAACCCTGCACAGTACGCCATGATCCTTGACATAGTCAACAACCTGCTGCTGCACGTGGAGCCCAAACGCAAGGTACCCACAAGGCTTCATGTCACTGTGTCGCTCACTGCACCCAGGACGATCCTGACCTTCCCTTATCCTCCTGTCCAGGAGCACAGCGAGAAGAAACAACGGGTGCGCTTCCAGCTGGAGATCTCCAGCAACCCCGAGGAGCAGCGCAGCAGCATCCTGCACCTGCAAGAGGCTGTGAGGCAGCACGTTGCCCAGATCCGGCAGCTGGAGAAGCAGATGTACTCCAACGTGAAGGTGAGCTTGCATCCTGGGTAGGACCGGGCTCCCTGGGGTCCCTGCTCCAAGGTGGGGGGTGCTGAGGGTTGTCTGTCCTTCAGTCCCTGCAGGACGACAGCAAAAACGAGAGCCTGCTCGACCTCAACCACAGGCTGCAGCAGCAGCTGAGCCAGGAGAAAGCTGACCTGCAGCTGGAGAGCGAGGAGCTGAACATCCTGATCAGGTAGGGGCCATCTCTGGCTTCCCCAGCATTGTGTCCTCCTTACTCCAGTGCTCCCACAGCCCAGCGCTCCCCTCTCTGCCTCAGGTGCTTCAAGGACTTCCAGCTGCAGCGAGCCAACAAGATGGAGCTGCGGAAGCAGCCGGAGGACGTGAGCGTGGCCCGGCGGACCGAGTTCTACTTTGCCCAGGCACGCTGGCGCCTGACTGAGGAGGACGGGCAGCTGGGCATAGCCGAGCTGGAGCTCCAGCGCTTCCTCTACAGCAAGGTACAGAGCTGGCTGGTGGCACCCGCAGCCCCCAAGCCAGGGCCTGGGATGTGCGGGGCTGATGGCTCTGTGTGCGCAGGTCAACAAGTCTGACGACACAGCCGAACATCTGCTGGAGCTGGGCTGGGTCACCATGAACAACCTCCTGCCCAACGCCGTGTACAAGGCAAGCGGTGGCTCTGGGGGAGCAGCCCTGGGGACCTGCGGGTGGCCTGTCCTCACCACAGCCACCCATGCTCTTCCCTGCAGGTGGTGCTGCGTCCCCAGAGCTCCTGCCAGTCCGGCCGGCAGCTGGCACTGAGGATCTTCAGCAAGGTCCGGCCACCCGTGGGAGGCATCTCCATCAAGGAGCACTTTGAGGTGCCAGGGCCAGGCAGGGAGGTGGCAGGGTCCTGGCAGGGTGCGGGCAGCGTGTGCCTGGCTCTGACACACCTCTCTCCCACAGGTGAACGTGGTACCCCTCACCATCCAGCTCACCCACCAGTTCTTCCATAGGATGATGGGTTTCTTCTTCCCCGGCCGCAATGTGGAGGAGGAGGAGGTGGGGGATGAAGAAGACAAGTCCAAGCTGGTGACAACAGGTGAGAGGCTCATGGTCACCCTCCTCTCTGTCACTTGAGGGACATCCCTGAGCAGCTCTGGCTGCGTGTCCAGGATGTTTGTGGGCAGTTTCTGTCTGGCCACATGTTGAGGAACAGGGACTTGTGGTCTCCCCTCGGGGCAAGGAACCATAGGGGGCGATCTGGGTCATGGCTGACCCTCAGCTGGACACCAGCCACCGCCTCCCACCCTGTTTGTCGCAGGGATCCCCGTGGTGAAGCCGCGACAGCTGATCGTGGCCGATGACTCGCTGGGTGCAGGGAAAGGGGTCGCTCAGGGGCTGAATCGGACGTCGGGAGTGAGGAGATCGTTCCGAAAAGCACCTGAGGTACGTGCTGCTGCCTCAAGGGGGGAACGTGGGAGAGCCCTGCTGTGGAACCAGCCTGTCTGCCCTTGACTGCAGGGCTGGGCACTGGTGTCTGCCTCCTGCTCACCTGTCCCCGGTTTCTCCTACTCCCTCCCACCGTGAGGATTTGCATCCTTTACAACCAAGCACCTGCACGCTTGGTGTGATCCCTGCAGCATCTCATTTTCCTAACACCATGTCAGAGCAGCTCTCACCTATCCCCGGTGAAGCAATGCTATGGCCTAGTGCCCAGCTGTCCCTTCCCCGCTGGTTCCTGGCTGTGTCCCCTCTCCTTCCCTTCTGCTCACGGCTCCTGCTCTGTTCCCAGCATCCCGTGGATGACATCGACAAGATGAAGGAGCGTGCAGCCATGAACAACTCCTTCATCTACATCAAGATCCCGCAGGTGCCACTCTGTGTCAGCTACAAGGTGCGGGGCTGGTGGGATGGGGCTAGGGGTGGCCTGGGTCTTTGTCCCATATTGCCTTGACACCCCCATCACCCAGGGCGAGAAGAACAGCGTGGACTGGGGTGACCTGAACCTGGTGCTGCCGTGCCTGGAGTACCACAACAACACGTGGACGTGGCTGGACTTCGCCATGGCGGTGAAGAGGGACAGCCGCAAAGCCTTGGTGGCACAGGTACGTGGAACCCCATCCTGTGGTGCCTCCTGAGCCCTCATGGAGCTGGAGCAGGATGGAGATGGTGACCCCATGGCTTGGCACCTTGGGCTCTTACCTGGTAAGGGCCTGAGTGCAGCCATGGGGTGCTGAGCCCCCTAAATCCCGGGGCAGGTGATCAAAGAGAAGCTACGCCTGAAGCCAGCAGCGGGTGCAGAGGCACGGGGAAAGCTGGAGAACAAATCAGACGGGACCATCCAGCAGCAGGAGGAGGACGAGAAGGCACGTCTGCTCATTGGGCTGAGTGTGGGCGAGAAGAACCCCAGCAAGAAGTCCATCTTTGGCAGGCGCAAATGACGGCAGCACCCGGCGGGCCGGGAAGGGACTGAGGTGCCCCGTGCTCCCCCCTCCGGAGGGGCAGGGGGATGCTGTGCCGCCTGGCGCAGCGCTGCCCGAGGTGGGGGTGGCCATGTGCAGCCCCTGAGCAGCCCCAGAGGCGCAGCAGCACAGGGGTGTGGGGCGCAGGGTGCTCCGGGGGTCGCTTTGTGGGGTGCAGACCCCAGTGCCAAGGGCTCCCGGGAGCTTCCCCCCCTCCCTGCTGTGCGGGTGCTTGGCCCGGCCCCTGGGCCTGGTGAAGCAGCGGGGTCTCTCCGGGCTGGGAGAAAGGGGAACGGGAGAGGATTTAAATAAAGAGTTTTTAATTTGGAACAACCTTTGTGCTGTGGTGCCGGGCTTGGCACCACCCGCTG
>VZRW01013311.1:16306-27717 GCA_013398125.1 Aegotheles bennettii
GGTGAGGACTGGGGGTGGGGGGAGGGTAGAGGCATCCCATGGAGCCCCTAAATCCACTCATTGCCCCCCCAGTTCCCCGTGGCACCAGCAGGAGACCATGTGGCCATGCTGGAGCGCGTCAAGCAGAGCAGCTACGAGAGCCCACCTGACCTCAGCCCTGCACTGGCCCGCCTGCTCGCCGAGGTAGCCCTCTCGCCTGGATTTTGGGGTCCCCACTGGCCCCCCAGGCTGGATGCCGGGGTCCTCAGTGCTCACTGTCCTCCCTCCACTCACAGCTGCTGTGCCACAACCCTCTGCAACGCCTGCGCTACCTCTACCACTTCCAGGGCCACCCTTTCTTCCATGGGGTGGCCTTTGATGCCGAGCTGCTGCAGAAGGACCCGGTGGAGGTGGCTGTGGCCCCGCATGCCCCTGAGCAGCCCCCGCCTGACCCTGCCACCTTCGCCGACTTTGACTGCGACCTCGCCAGCCCCCCGGGTCGGGCCTGGCCTGGCTGAGCCACCAGGACCCCCGGGCATCACTCAGGGACATCCCCCCGCCCCAGCAGCGGGTCAGACCCTGCAGGGCTGGGTCCCCCCGTACCCCAACACTGTACCTCTCCCCGCGGGAGCAATAAACCCCAGAGCCGCGGGCACCACTGCTGCCTCCTGGGGGACCTCCAGGGGGGAGTGGGACCCCGGGGGTGGGCGGTAAGGCAGGGGCAGGGGTCGGGGCAGGTCTGAGGGGGTAGGTGGGGCTGTTCCCTCCCGGGACAGAGGTCGGGGCAGGTCTGGGGGGTCCGTGCGGGGCTGATTCCCCTCCGGGGCAGGTCTGGGGGGTCCGTGNAGCCCCCCGGGACTCCCACGCTCATGCCTGGTGCTCCCGAGCCCCCCGGGACTCCCACGCTCATGCCTGGTGCTCCCGAGCCCCCCGGGACTCCCACGCTCATGCCTGGTGCTCCCGAGCCCCCCGGGACTCCCACGCTCATGCCTGGTGCTCCCGAGCCCCCCGGGACTCCCACGCTCATGCCTGGTGCTCCCGAGCCCCCCGGGACTCCCACGCTCATGCCTGGTGCTCCCGAGCCCCCCGGGACTCCCACGCTCATGCCTGGTGCTCCCGAGCCCCCCGGGACTCCCACGCTCATGCCTGGTGCTCCCGAGCCCCCCGGGACTCCCACGCTCATGCCTGGTGCTCCCGAGCCCCCCGGGACTCCCACGCTCATGCCTGGTGCTCCCGAGCCCCCCGGGACTCCCACGCTCATGCCTGGTGCTCCCGAGCCCCCCGGGACTCCCACGCTCATGCCTGGTGCTCCCGAGCCCCCCGGGACTCCCACGCTCATGCCTGGTGCTCCCGAGCCCCCCGGGACTCCCACGCTCATGCCTGGTGCTCCCGAGCCCCCCGGGACTCCCACGCTCATGCCTGGTGCTCCCGAGCCCCCCGGGACTCCCACGCTCATGCCTGGTGCTCCCGAGCCCCCCGGGACTCCCACGCTCATGCCTGGTGCTCCCGAGCCCCCCGGGACTCCCACGCTCATGCCTGGTGCTCCCGAGCCCCCCGGGACTCCCACGCTCATGCCTGGTGCTCCCGAGCCCCCCGGGACTCCCACGCTCATGCCTGGTGCTCCCGAGCCCCCCGGGACTCCCACGCTCATGCCTGGTGCTCCCGAGCCCCCCGGGACTCCCACGCTCATGCCTGGTGCTCCCGAGCCCCCCGGGACTCCCACGCTCATGCCTGGTGCTCCCGAGCCCCCCGGGACTCCCACGCTCATGCCTGGTGCTCCCGAGCCCCCCGGGACTCCCACGCTCATGCCTGGTGCTCCCGAGCCCCCCGGGACTCCCACGCTCATGCCTGGTGCTCCCGAGCCCCCCGGGACTCCCACGCTCATGCCTGGTGCTCCCGAGCCCCCCGGGACTCCCACGCTCATGCCTGGTGCTCCCGAGCCCCCCGGGACTCCCACGCTCATGCCTGGTGCTCCCGAGCCCCCCGGGACTCCCACGCTCATGCCTGGTGCTCCCGAGCCCCCCGGGACTCCCACGCTCATGCCTGGTGCTCCCGAGCCCCCCGGGACTCCCACGCTCATGCCTGGTGCTCCCGAGCCCCCCGGGACTCCCACGCTCATGCCTGGTGCTCCCGAGCCCCCCGGGACTCCCACGCTCATGCCTGGTGCTCCCGAGCCCCCCGGGACTCCCACGCTCATGCCTGGTGCTCCCGAGCCCCCCGGGACTCCCACGCTCATGCCTGGTGCTCCCGAGCCCCCCGGGACTCCCACGCTCATGCCTGGTGCTCCCGAGCCCCCCGGGACTCCCACGCTCATGCCTGGTGCTCCCGAGCCCCCCGGGACTCCCATGCTCATGCCTGGTGCTCCTGAGCCCCCTGGGACTCCCACCCTCATGCCTGGTGCTCCTGAGCCCCCTGGGACTCCCACCCTCATGCCTGATGCTCCCGAGCCCCCCAGCAGCACCAACTTGGAGCCTCCTGAGAGTCCTACTCCAGTGCCCAGCATCCCGGGGGCCTCCAGCAGCCCTGTGCCAGCCCCCCTGTGCAGCCCCACCCTGGGGCTCCGCACCCCAGAGCCGCCCACCAGCACCATGCCAGCCTCCCCATACAGCCCCATCCTAGGGCCCAGCACCCTGGAGACCCCTGGTAGCCCAACGCTGGACCCCTCGTGTAGCTCCATTCCAGGGCCTTGCACTCTGGAGACTCCCAGCAGCACTGTGCCAGCCCCCCTGCGCAGCCCTGTCCTGGGGTTGTGTACCCTGGAGCCCCCTGGCAACACCACCCAAGGGACCTCTGGCATCATCAGC
Organism: Aegotheles bennettii; assembly: GCA_013398125.1. Lineage (NCBI taxonomy): Eukaryota > Metazoa > Chordata > Aves > Caprimulgiformes > Aegothelidae > Aegotheles > Aegotheles bennettii. Next base: position 19,090 of record VZRW01013311.1, read on the forward strand.
TCAGTGCCTTGCACCCCAAACTCCCCTTGCAGCACCACCCAAGCGCCCTGCACCCCCAGGAGCCCTGGCAGTGTCAGCCCAGCCTCCTGCACCCTGGGCCCGCCCGGTACCAGCTCCACTCCGCAGGAAGCTCCTTTCCATGGCTGGCGAGCGGTGCCCACTGACCTCTCCTGCAGCCCCATGGGCCCTGAGCCCCTGGCTGGAGGTGGGAATGTGGGTCCCCCGTCTTTCCAAGACACCCCTGAGGGGGTTGAGTCCCCACCCCCTGCCCCCCCAGAGCAGGGCACTCTCGGACCCCCTCCCACTGAGGCAGGGAGTTCGGAGCCTGCTGGCTCAGAGGCAGGAGCCACCCTCTCACCCGAGGTGGCCCCGGGTGCTGTGTCCTGGATGTTGCCGCTGATGTGGCTGGAGAAGAGCCTCAACACTTCGTCCCTGCTGGAGTCTCTGTGGCACAGCCTGTCCCTGCCTGATCTGCGGCGGGATGCCAGCACCAGCGTCACCCCCGTGCCCACTGCGGCGGTCGGCACCAGCGTCACCCCCGTGCCCACTGCGGCGGTCAGCACCAGCGTCACCCCCGTGCCCACTGTGGCAGCTGGCACCTTTATGACCCCCCGGGACCTGCAGGAGAGGAGCACGAACACGTCCACAGGTGGCCTCCCCTGTGCCAAGGACAACGCTGCTGAAACAGACTCCCTGCTCTGGCAGTAAGTGTGGGGATGTTCCTGCTGGATGAGGCTGTGGCACCCACGGGCTGTCCCTGCCCCAACCCTCTCTCTCTTTGTTCCCAGCTGTCCCCGGGAGCAGCTGAAGTCCCTGCCACGGGCAGAGCTGGAGGGGCGGCTGGAGAGCACCCTCATCATCATCGAAGCCCTCTCGCTCCAGCTGCGGGACTGGCAGGAGAGCCAGCGGCTGCTGCCCAGCGTGGGGCCGGCCGAGCAGAGGGATGTGCTCACACAGACGGACATTACCCACCCCAAGGGGGTAAGACTCCCACCCCCATTTTCCAGTCTCAGTGCTGTGATGATGCCCACGTGGGACGGTGGCCCGGGCTGGACCGCGGCCCGGCAGAGCAGAAGTAAAGTGGTGCTGCTGCGGCGCAGTGCACGGTGTCACGCGCCCGGCGCTGCTCCAGCCGCATTGTCACACCCTGCTGAGTCCGCTGGATTTGAATCCCTGGTGTGGGGAAACATCCCTGGCACGTGTGGGGAGGGGGGAGGGACGGGAGGTGCCGCGGCCAAGCGGGGCTGATGTGAACCCCCTCTGCTCTGCCGGGATGTCCATAGGAGGAGGAGATCTACCGCAACCTCTACCTGGAGCTGTGGAGGAAGACGGAGACTCTGCAGCGGCAGCGGGGAGCGGAGCAGGACCTGCAGCGGGAGCTGGGGCTGGCCACCGTGAGCACGGTGCGTGCCATGAGTGTGTTGGGTCTCAGCCCGGCAGGGCACATGCGTGTGCCCGGCACCGCCGGGGCCAGCCCTGGGAGCGCTGCCTGAGCACCGGTGTCCTTGTCCCCTCTCCAGAGCGCCTGGAGCAGGCAGTGCCTCCTGTTTCGGGGCCTCGCGGATGCCGCGTGTCAGAGTCTGGAGGATGAGCGGGGAGCCCTTGGCCGGGAGGTGAGCCCCTGTGCTGCCCACCTGGGCACTTTCCTCCCAGAATCTGGGGGACGCTGGTGCTGCCAGCACATCCAGCAGCCATTGGTTACACCCGGTGCCATCTCCCCTCGCAGCGGGAGCAGGTGAGGGCCCTGGTGTCCCGGTGTCGGGCTGTGCTGGAGAGTGTGCCCGGGAAGCTGCGGAGCTGCCTGGAGGAGCGGGATGCCACAAGGCAGCGAGCAGACGAAGCCCTCCGAGCCAAGGAGGAGGTAGGGGGGCAGCCAGTGCGGGGATCAGGGTGGGCTCTGCCATCCCCGTGCCTTTGATGGGGCATCCCACATGTCTGGGGAGGGGAAGGGCTCCCTGGCATCCCAGGGGGAAGCCCAACATTGCCCTGGAAGGGCTGTGGCTGCCTGGCTGACAGGAGCTCTTGGAATGGGTTTTGGGCTCAGGCTATGCCCTGCTGGGATGGCCCCTGGGAGCTGCCCCTGGTGTGGGGCCATGCTCAGAGCAGCACCCTTTCCTTGGCAGGCTGATCGCTTCCTGGAGGCATTCCGTGCCCATGCCAGCGCCCGCATCAGTGCCCGTGACCAGAGCCTGGCCTCGCAGCGAGAGCTGGGCACGCTGCTGGCTGACGCCATCGACCAGCAGGTACCAACTGTATCCCCTGGGGAGCTGGAGGGGCATCCCATGGCCAGGGCTTGGGTGATGTTCTGAGCAATGGTCTGCAGTGAGCTTGGGTCTGCCAGAGGTTTCTTGGTGCTGCCACCGGGAAGGTGCTGTAGACCCAGCCTTGGGGCCAGTGCTCACTTCCCTCCATGGCCATGGAGCGCAGCTCCTCCACCACAGCCGTGCTGACCCATCCCTACTGCCCTGCAGGCATCCCTGGCTGCCAAGACTCAGCCCTTCAGGGACTTCATAGACATCACCTTTGAAAATCTGGAGGAGGAAAGGAGAGCCCTGGATGCAGAGGTGAGGGTTGTCCCCATGGGGGCAGGTGATGGGCTCAGGCCCTCTCCTTGCTGGTTGTGGTCCAGGCTGGTGCTGCTTCACTTTGTGCCCTGGATACCATGGGCAGCCAGACCCATCCCTGGTCATGCATGGCCATGCCATGCTCAGCTCTGCCTGGTGCCATCTCCCCTCGCAGCGGGAGCAGGTGAGGGCCCTGGTGTCCCGGTGTCGGGCTGTGCTGGAGAGTGTGCCCGGGAAGCTGCGGAGCTGCCTGGAGGAGCGGGATGCCACAAGGCAGCGAGCAGACGAAGCCCTCCAAGCCAAGGAGGAGGTAGGGGATTGCCTAGTGGTGCCTGGGGGTGTCTGGGATGCTCCCCTGCAGCCTGGCTGAGCCCTGACATGGGGGGATTGGGGCACCCCTCGATGTGGGAGCACCCCACAGGGAAGGGAAGAGCAACCCAAAGCAAGCCTGGAGCTCACCGTGTCTCTGCAGGCATCCTGCCAGCTGGAGGAGACCTCGGTGGCCTTGCAGGACGCGGTGGCTCAGCTGGAGCAGCTGACGGTGGCCAACATGCGCCTCAACGCAGGTAGGGGTGACGTGGAGGGCTGGAACTGCCCCCATCCCCGCTGTCCCCACCTCTCCCTGTGCTGATGGCTCTGCCCCTTGCAGACCTGAGCTCCCTGATGACGAATTTGGCCAACCTGGAGCAGGAACAGGATGCGCTGCAGCAGGAGAACAAGCAGCAGTGGGAGGACATGGCCCGGTGGGTCTGAGCCCTGGGGCAGGGCATTCCCTGCCCCCACCCCCCCGCCCCCCCCCCCAAAAACACACGGCACCCCCTGATCCCGTCACATTTCCCGTAGGCTGGCGCAGGAGCGGGAGTCCCTGCAGCGGGAGTGCAATGGGCTGTGCCAGGAGCTGCGGGAGGCTGCCGAGTGCCGCGAGGTAGGAGCTGCCCGACCCTGCCCGCGCCGTCACGCGCTGCCGGCCCCCACCGTGGCCTCGCGGGGAGGCTGGCCACCAGCCAGCGGTGGGATTAACCCTCCATCAGAGGTGGGGGATGAGCATGGGGAGGGTGGTTGACATCCCGCACGTAGCACGGCTTCTCCATCCTGCCCGGAGGCGATTCCTGGGGGTGGGGAGGGCTCTCCGGGATAATTCCTGTAACTGTGGGTGTGTTGCTGTCCCCCCAGCCTGTCCTACACTCCTGATAAACTCCTGGTCTCCAGGGGTTGGGCTGCTGGGGTGGGATAGCCCCTAATTGGAAGCAGCACTCTGAGGAGTAGGAGAGTGCTGAGAGTCCCAATGAGCCTCCTCATGTTCATATCTAATGGTCAGGAATATGATGGGATAAAGGTTGGGCTTGATGACCCTGGAGGTCCCTTCCAACCATATTGATTCTATGATCTGGGTGCTCATGGCCATGTCCCCCCATCCTCTTGCAGTTCCTCGATGAGGAGAACCGCATGTCCCAGAGGCAGCTGCTGGAGGTGGAGGCCAGGCTGCAGTCCACGCTGACCACCCTGCAGGAGCGCAGCCTGCAGTACGAGGAGCTGATGGACTCCCACCAGCGCCTGCGGTACTGACCCTGCTCACCACCTCCACTTGAACCCCTTTATTTTGGGACACTGAGCCCCTCCTTGGGCAGTGGGGGACACACAGGGGACACTGCCTCCAGTCACTGCTGCCCAGCCACGTGTGGCTGCCCAGGCGGGTGGAAGAGGCTGTGGGGAAGCTCAGCAGACCCCATCTTGGGGGAAGCTGCCTAAATCTGTGGAGTTTGCACCCCCCTAGGGTGGGAGGCAGGTGTGGGAATATCTCTGTCCCATGCCAAGGACGGGAAACTGCTCCCACTGAGACCGATGCCATCCTGCAGGGAAGAGCAGGCTGCCCTTGGCCAGGAGCTGGAGAGCACCAAGGCTGAGCTCCTCGACTTGCGGTTCAGGAGGGACAAAGTCTCCTGGTGCTCTGCGGACATCGCCGAGAGCAAGATGCGGCTGCAGGAGCTCGCCGACTGCCTCAGGGCCGCCCTGCAAGAGGAGGTAGGAGCCCTGCCCTGGGGACAAGGACAAGGAGGTGGCCTGCAGGGGATGGTCAGACCCCTGTGGCACTCCATGGTGTGGCTCCAAGTCCCCCCAGCTCACTGGGGCAGTGCAGAGCTGTCACAAACCATGCTCTGGTGCTGTGCTCTCCCTCCCCTCCGAAGGATGAGGATGCTCCATCAAGAAGCAGAGCCTGGACCCCAGCGCCACGGACCCCGGGCTGGCAGACACCCCGCCGTGCCTGGACCCCCGCGTGCCGCACGCCGGCGTGCCGCACCCCGTACTGCGCCGGCAGCTCCTTCGTGGGCAGCGTCCTGAAGGCGGTGTCGGGGAAAGGTGAGCGGGCACCCACTGGCTGGGTGCTGGGGGGTCCCTGTGTGGGGACGGGGACGGCTCCCTCCCGCACTGGGGATGTGCACCGGTGAGGAGGTGATCCCAGCGCCATCCCTGTGGATTCCCCGGTTGTTCCTGTGTGGCAGCCATAGGTTGGGTCGCAGCCCCTGTCACTCCGGGGTCTTCTCAGAGTCCCCAGGGGTGGGTGGTGCATGGGTGAGCTCTGGCTGTGCTCCCTGTGGTGTGCACCTCTGCCCTCTCCTCTCGCAGATGCCGATGAAGCCACCGGAGTTGGGAGTGCATTCACCAAGGACAAACCTGCCTCTACACCAAAGCCAGCAGGTACTGGGGCTGTCCCCCTGCCCTGGAGCCTGCTCTGAAGCTGCAGGGCTGCCTGCATGGGGGGACATGTGGCTGTGCCTTCCTGCTCAGCTCCATGTTCCCTGGGGCTGACGACCCCTCTGTGCCGCTCACCAGGCTCTGCCTTGCCCACAGAGCCTGAGGACGGGCTGCTGGAGAACATGAAGGAGCTGAGAGCCGTGGTCTCCGACCTCACCATGCTGAGCTCCCGCATCCAGGACCTGGAGCAGAGCGAGTTCAAGGCGCTGCAGATGGAGATGTGAGTTCAGCGGGGGCTCGTGCCAAGGGCACCGCTCTCCTGGACACAGCCTCTGTGTCTGCCTCTCACCCCAGCTCTGGATCAGACCTGCCATGGCTACAAGGGCTGGTGGGGTGGCCATGGGGCTGGTGGGGTGGCCAGGAGGGGTTTGGTACCTGGCACTGTGCTCAGTTGCAATCCCCACCTGCTCAGCACCGCTGTCCTCTTCCCAGCTCTGACCTGCAGCTTCGTCTGGAGAGAGTGACAGCTGAGAGCCAGGAGAAGATGGATGCCCAGGCTGCCATCATAGCCAAGCTGAACAAGGCGCTGAGGGGCAAGCTAGAGGTGAGCTGGTGCCAGAAATGGGCCAGCACTCGCCCCAGGGCAGAGCCGAACTGGGACGGCCGCTGATCTAGGACACGGAGAAATCTGGGTGACTGGCTCTGGTGATGCCTCATGGGTGCTCCTGGCTTGTCTGACCTCCTCAAACATGAGAAAAGCTGCTCCCCTTCGGGGTGCTGGGGGTGACCAGGGCCAGGCACTGCCCAACACCGCTTCCTCCCCCTTGCAGAGCGAGAAGGAGCTGCAGGACGCGGTGAAACTGCAGGAAGAGAAGATGCTGAAACTCATCGACAGCAGTGGGGAAGTCACGGTGCGTGTGGTGGGGGCCTGGCCCAGCTGCATGCCTGGGGGGTGCCAGCTGCAGGGACCCCCCTCAGCATCTCCTTTGCCCTAGCAGAGGCTGAAGGAAGAGATGTCCCAGCTGAAGCGCTCGCTCCAGCGTGCAGAGTCTGAGGCCAAGGTGCTGTGGGAGGAGATGCGGGGGCAGGAGCCCAAGAGGGACTCTACCTACATCCAGGAGCGAGTCTTTCTGCAGCAGGAGGTGAGACTGGCTGGCAGGGGTGGCCGAGGCTGAGAACTCCTTGTGTCACCACCCCTCTGTGGACAGGGGATGTCTCCAGACCTGGAGCAGGTGCTGGGTGGGATGGCAAGGGAGAGCCCCCCACCCCATGGCTCTGAGTGCTGCTTGCTCTTCCTGCAGGTGGACAAACTGCGGCTGCTGCTTCTGGAGAAGGAGGATGAGAACCAGCTGCTCTCTGACAAGTACCTGAAGCAGGTATGGGGAGCCCCGAGGGGCTGCCCTGGCTCTCATCCCTTCTCCCTCCTGCACCCACCCCTGCCCAATTTTGGGGCAGGCTTCTGACAGCCATCTCTCACCACAGGTCCAAGGGCTGGAGCTAAAGCTCCATCACACCCAGAAAGTGCTGAGGACCCACGAGGAGATGCAGGAGAAGATAAAAGAGGTGAGGTTTGTGGTTCGTCACACCAAGGGTGAGAGCAATCTCATCCCAAATGCTGTCACTAACGCTGCTGCCCTCCTTAGGGTCCTGTCGGCGGTCCCCGAGGTGGCAGTGGGCTGCCAGGAGCTCCCCAACCTGCTGTGGTACCTGGGCCTGAAGCTGGGCAGTGGCAGCAAGGAAGCTGCTGAGCCGCTATAGCCTGTAGCGTGAAGCCTTCCTCTTGTTAATGCTGTAATTATTTATTAAAGTTTTGTTGGCTTTCACTGCCTGGTTACACGGATGCAGGAACCTCCTGGTGCACCTGGGTGGGGACAACTTGCCCAGCCTGTGCCTGCTCTGTCACGGGGCTGGGCACATGACTCCCTGCCACCCCAGGGCCTCTCCTTCTGGGTGGGGGACTCCCCCTGCCCCCTCCCTGTGGCACTTTTGCCCTTGGCAAGGCAGTGTGTTCCCCAGGCTCCTGCCCTGGCAGTGCCAGGGCTGACCCAGCTTCCCTCCCCAGGCCCCTGCTCCTCCTCCTGCCCTAGATTCCCTCTGTGCCCCCCTCCTGTCTCCCCCTCAGGAGGGTATCAGAGGCTGGATCCTGCACCCCCATCACGGGGCTGTGGGGATGGTTCCCCCTCCCAGCACAGCTCTGGGATACAGCATCCTCTGGGTCGCTGCCTGCTGGGCCCTGGGAGCTCTGCCAGCTCCTGCTCCCAGCCCCCCCCTTGGCAAGGCAGGGGGCTCCCTCAGGGGCTCCCCTACTCCCAGCACAGCTCCAGCTCCACCCCCTCTCCTTCCCTGCTAGGGCACCTCCTGCGGGATCCCCCTCCCGGTGTTCCCGACCCCAAGGATGCTCCCCAATGCCTTGGGGGGGGCCCTGCAGCACCTCCCTCCCTGGCACAGCCCAAAATAGCAGCGTTCAAACAAGTGCTCTGGATTTTAATGGCCTGTTTCTCTTGCCCGGGGGGGGAAATCACCTTCCCCTGCCCTCTGCTGTTGGCCTGGCACCCTGTGTGGGGTGGGTGCTGCAGCACCCCGACTGCTGCCACCCTTCTTGACCCCTGCACCAGGAAGTGGGGGTGTTCAGGGCTGTGCCTCTGTTTACCGGGTGCGTGGGTGGCTCGTGGGGAAGCAGCTCTCTGCCCTTTCCTGCCCTGTGACCCTGTCGGCGGGGGGGGTTGGATACGGGTATGGCCCCCCGGAGATGAGAGGCTGGACCCCAGGCTGTGCCTGGTGCTGCGATGTGTGGGGGGGTGTGCTCCCCTCCCTGGATCAGGGCTGTGCGGGGTGGCTGAGCCCTCCTTTTACGGCAGGGATTGAGCAGAGCACGGCCCTGGCAGCCGGCCCGCGGGGTGAGCGGGGACACCGCTATTGTCCCTGCGCCGGCTGCGGGCAGCTTCTCGGGGGGTGGGGAGCTGGTGTCCTGTGGGGAGCCCCCGCTTTGTCCTGGGGGTCTGGGGCTCTGTGCTGCTGGGGCTTGGCCACTGATAGCAGAGGTGACACAGCCGGGGTCCCCAGCACAGCAACAGTGGGGTAGCACAGTGACCCCCAGCCTGGGGGGTCCCTGGCCCAGAAGTGATGAGGGGAAGGCTCCTGCCTGGAGTTGACAGTGGCAATATGGGAGTACAGGGGGGTCCCCAGCCTGGGGGTGGCAGGGGAAGTCCCTGCCTATAACCAAGAATGGCACAGCAGGGTCGGTGGCACAGAGGGGTCTCCAGCAGCGACAGGGAGGGGCACAATGGGGTGTTTGGGTGGCATGGGGGTCCCTGCCCACGACAGGGGGTGACTCAACAGGTTCTGTGGCTGGGGCCGGGGGGCACAGAGG
>VZRW01013311.1:36632-59074 GCA_013398125.1 Aegotheles bennettii
GGGGGATGCTCCGGGCGGAGGGGGGAAAGAGGAGAGGGATGCGCCGGGGGGTGCGGGATGGGGATGCCCCGGGGACGAGACGGGGAGTGGGATGCCCCGGGGGGATGCGGGACGCGGAGGGGGATGCGCCGGGGGGTGCGGGATGGGAATGGCGATGCCGCAGGAGGAGGTGTGGAGGGGCGACTCGGGGATGCAGGGGATGGGGATCTCGTCCCCTCTGGGGACCTCGGTGGGGACACATAAGGGGAGCCGGTCCCCCCTCCCCGGGGGATGCTGTACCGCAGGGGACAGGGTCCACCCCGCCCTGGGGTGCTCTCTTAGACTGGGGTCCGCTCCTCCCCCAGGGGATGCCCAGACCTGAGGCTCAGGGATGGAGAGGCAGCCCCCTTCCTTCCCCCCTCCTCCCCTTCCCCAGGGATGCACAGGCTGTGGCGCAGCCCCCGCCCTCCCTGGGGTCGCAGGTGCTTCCCAGGTGCTTCCCAGTGTTCCCCCCATCGCCCCTCTCCTGTGCCTGAGCCCCTTTGCACAGGGCTGGGCCGAGCTGAGCCCCTAACCTGTGTCCACGGGAGTGGGGCTGGGGGGACAGCCTGGATCCATGGCCCCAGCATGGGGGGGGCTTTGCTGCAGACCCATCCTGCAGCCCCCCACAGTTTCCCCTTCCCCAGTACTGCACCACTGGTGTTCAGAGCATCCTCAGGGGATGCCAGGCGCGGGAGCGTGCGGGCTGGAGGGTTTGTTGTGCTTGGCAAAGCAGCTCGGTTGGGACCAGGCAGCTGCGTTGGACCTGTCAGGATTGCAGCATGCCGGCCGTGCTGGGGGAAGGCATGTGCCAGAGGTGGCTTGCCCAGTTGCCCCTAAAAAGGCCTTTTTTGCATGTGCTGGGACCTTTGGGTCATGTCTTTGCAGGCAGCAGGTGGGGCATGGGGAGCAGAGTGCTGGCAGGGAGCAGGGGGTTGGCCTGGGTGCCCAGCTGTGCTCCTCCTCGCCTTGGAGCACTCTGTGATGTGGTGTTAGAGCAGGTTTGGTGTCGCGGGCCAGGGCTGTGCGGCGTGACGAGCCCTGGAGAGGAAGGATGTGGCTGTGAGCATCGGTGCATGCAGGCAGCCCCTGCCTGTGGTGAGCAGGGTGGGAGCAAAGCCCTGCGGGGACTCAGCGTTCGCCCTCAGTGAGGGGTTCTGGAGGCTCCTCTGAAGGAAGGGCTGCTGGTGTTTGGGTTCCCTTTCTCCGAGCTGAGATGTTCTGATGGGCTGCAGTGGTGTGGTTCACTGCCCAGGCCCAGAACCCCCCTGCCCATAGCAGGGAGAGCTGTGCAGCAGGCGCTGGAGCTCACTGCCAGCAGGAACAGCAGTTAGGGTGTGAATCCAAGCCATGGATGCATTAAGTGCTTTGCCCGCTTGCTTTAGGGTAGCTAGTGCATCCCTGCCTTCAGCTGTGCTGTCTGGAGGGGCTGCAGGTGCATGGCTACCCCGTGCCCTCGCTCCCGGGGCGTGCAGACCTCACGTGGCATCTCTCTGGCCAGCATGGATGGTGCCGTGGCTCCTGGTGGTCACCCCAGCTTCAGAGCCAGGCCAGGAGCAGAGCTGGTTGTCCCCTGCCTCTTTCAGCTCTGGGTCAGCGTGCTCTGGAGCCCACAGAAATGCATGAAAACACCTGAAAATGCATGAAGATTTCCCACTTGAAATGCATGGAAATGGTTTGCTCCCCTCCTGCTCCAAGGTTTGCTGGTACAAGGGTGGTGCAGGGGGCGTGAGTGGGTGATGCCAAACAAGGACCAGGCACTGCGATGAGCTCTGGGTGATGTCCCATGGGAAGTGCTTGTTTGTCCTGCTGGGTACATGGGAGCCAGCGAATACTCTCTGCACCTCAAACCCTCGGGGTGTGTTTGGGGGTACAGGTGTACAACACATCCACACTGAGCACGTTGTATCTTACTACCAAGCAGTATCTTGCAGCACCCCTTCTCGAGCTCAGTTTTCCACCTGGTGGGTCTAACACGGAAACCTAAGGTACAGGAATATTTTTCTGATCCTTAAAATGATGATTTGGGGTACTCTGTGGCCTTTTACTCATTTCCACGGGCCACAGAAAGCTCTTAAAAACAGCTTGTCCAAAATACCACAGTGAAACCATTCCGGTCTTCTGCTCCGAGAGGAGGATGCTGCAGGGAGGAGGAAGGACCAGACTGTGGGAGAGAAGTTCATGGCTACCCCAGCCCCAACCTCTGCCTTGGAGATGCTGAGTCAGGGCAGATGTAATGCCCTGTGTTAACAATTCTGGTTTCGATGCCCAAAGTTGTGGTGCTTCAGACAGTCGAAGCAGTGGTGTGGTTGCAGCAGAAGTGTCCTGGTGCCCTGGATGTCCCTTGTTGTTCTAGATGGGGTATAATTCATACTCATTCCAACTCATGGGCTGGTGACATGGTAGCTTGCACTGTCAAGGGGCTGTGGGTAAACTGGTTGCTGCCCAGAGACCTGGGGTGGTTTGACAAACAAAGCCCAGGATAAACCTTGTTAGAGGAGGTCTTGGTACTTCAGGAATGTGTGGTTTAGAAATGGTTACACCACGAGTAGCCTGTGTGTTTCTGAATGGTCTTCCAGCTTGTGTGGGGAGAGGCAGCATCCTGGCTACTACATGGAGTATTGGTATGGATCCAGTTACAAAAGGGACTCCATAGCATGGCTGGCTGTGGCAGCAGGGCACTGTGCTCACACCCAGGTGGCCCTTCCAGCCCTGGGCTGTGCTGATCTTGCAGATCATAGAATCACTGAGGTTGGAAGAGACCTTCAAGATCATCCAGTCCAACCACCTGCCTACATCACCACTAAACCATATCACCCTGTGCCACAACCAGACACATCTTGAACACCTCCAGGGACTCCACCATCTTCCTGGTGGCTCTTTTGGAGCCAGGCTTTGCCATCTCGTGCTCACTCTGCCTGCTGTGGGGCTCCTCCATGCCTCCTGATGCACTGGTCCTTCAGCACCAGGGGAGCTGGGTCTCTGGGAAGCCAAACTGCTCGTGGTGGGGACCTGTTGAGCGGGCAGTGTGTGGGCAGGCTCTTAGCCCAGCGTTTGGGACTAGGGAAAGCCCTTGCTTTGGCATCAGCTGGGCTTTCCTTTTCCACCAGGTACAGCTGACAAGTGACCAAATGTTGAGTGTCTCAGGCTGGGTGGGTGGAGGTGCAGGATGTGGCTGTGTGGCAAAAGCCTCCTTCCTGCTGGCCCCGAGAAACCCCGGCTGCCGCCAGCCGGCAGAGCCAGCTGGGCTCTGCTCTTAATGTGCTCCTAATAAGCTTAAAGGGGGAGCTATGTCCTTTCAATGTTAAATTGTCCAGCAGCTCCAGGCCAGAATGTTTCCAGGCACACTGGGGTCCATCCAGCCTGATGGATCCGGGGTGCTGCCCCAGGGTATCTGAGCCTTTTGGCTGCACTGGTGCTGCCCCAGTTGCATTAGGTGTAAGGTGAACGAACCGTTAATTTTTTTGCAATTAGCAAGGTTTGTTACTTGCTCACACAGCCGTGGTCACAAAAAGAGGAAAAAAACCTTACGATGTGATTAATTTAGGATTAGCAAAGGAGCAGAGCTCGGTTCAAATTGCAATTAATTACTGAAGCAGCCAGAGGATCAGAGGAGGCTGGCTGCAGCCATTGGGATGTCGATGTCTGTGGATGCCATGTCCTGCGTGAGGAGCAGGGACCCCTCATCCCTGGACACTGCCCCTCGTGTCTTTGGCCGTGCTGCATCTCGCAGCTTTGCTGGGTCCTGCTGGGCTACTCCCATGTTCGCTGCAGTGCAAGGTTAATTCAAGCAGGGCTTTAACGTCTTCCTCCATCTTTGGGGTGAGAGTCGTTAGTGGTCAGCAGAAAGATGGTATCACAGCCCTTGCATTGCCATCCTCCTTTGCCATGTGCAGTAGTACCAGCCTTCAAACAGACACGTAACAAGGTGAGCTTCAGCCTCTGAGACCACCCTGCTTATCACAGCTCCAGGCACCTGTGCAGTTCATCTGTAATACTCGATTAAAGCTCCTGTTTTCAGCTTTATTCTAAAGCTTGATTCATTTTAGCAAACCAAAGGGCTAAAATCATTGACTGCATGCTTGGAAACAATTACAAAACAAAACCTAAAAATAAGGAACATGCACTTAATCATTTCTGAAACTAATCTCTTCCCTGAGCTGTCCTTTAGGATTTCTCAGAGGCTTCTCTTAGCAGCTTTAGCTGGAGGCCAGCTTGGCAGAGGGCTGCCTCGGTCAGGGCAGACCCTGCCTGGGTGACTTTCATGCCAGTTTCCCCGCAGCTGATGCGCACGAATCAATCTTCAAAGCTGCTCCTGGACCATGAATTTCCTTCCCTTCTTCAATTAATTGGGAAAATTTATTGTATTAGGAGCTCTGATGAGCTGGGGTTGTTGGTGAGGAGGTTAATGAGTCACTGGTCGGAGTTGTCCAGGGCTGTGATGGGTAGAAGCGTTTCGATACGCTGATTCCTTGTGCAGAGAGATATCCCAGCGCCGTGTCAAGCTGCTCTCACCACGACTCCTCTCCTCAGCAGCACCACATACGTGATGAACCTTTTCAAGGCTTTGTGATAACACGCAGCTCCAGTTTTGTGTAGATGAAGGGGTTTTTAGGAGTCTTATGGTGCAATATGGTCTGTTTAGCTTTCCAGGGGCAGCACACGTAGTGTGTGTATAGCACAGGGGGCCAGGCTGGCAGCTGAGTGGGTTCCTCCTTCCAACATTGTGGGTTTGGCCCATCCCTGGTGGAAATGGCAAAGCTGGGGGAGTCAGCTGAGGGTTTGGGCACAGCTGGATGGCTTTGGCTTAGCCCTGCATAAGAGGAAAGCGAGCTGATTTTGTTAATGTTGTGCACGTGGTTTCAGACTTTCAGTGCAATGGGCAGGGAACAGGGCTTGGGGATGGGGGAAGAGCAGCTCCCTCCTTCCTCAACAAGGCCTGGAGGGCTGTGATCAAATGAACTGTGCAGGGGGAAGTCTGGAAAGCTCTAGCTGAGAAAAAAAAAAAAGGGGAAAAAAAAAAAAAGAAAGAGATGAGCAGGCTGCCACAGAAAGCAGAGCCTGGTGAGTTGTGCAACAGGACTCGGTGCATAGCGTGGTGAGCCATGCTGAGGGTGGGAGCACCTCATGGGCGATGGGGACCTCTGTAAATGCCCCGGAGCCTGCTGGGGTGCCCCTCTCCATTCCCAGTGTTGGTTGGTAAATGCTGCAGCAAAGACTCCCGTGGGATCCTCCTGGTGTGGGATTTTTCCTCCGGGGTGTTCACAGCAGCCTGGTCACAGAGCTGGGTGGGAGGGCTGCGGGCGCCCTCCTCCCTGGCCACCAAACCTGGTCTCCAGACCCATAGCTTTAGACACAGTGTGGAGCCCAGCTGGCTTAGCTTGTTCCTCTGCCCTTCTCTTTATGGCCCTTGAACTGCTGAGGCAGAGGGCAGGGGGAAATGGTTTAGTTTGTTCTTTAGTTGAGCTCCGGCTGCCTAAGCAGGGCTATCAATACCACTTGGAACTTGCCCTGCCTTCCCCTGGAGGTCTCGCAGGCTGTCCTGCGTCACTGCTCGGCAGCTTCACAGGGAGTGTGCTATTTTTGCTCACTTCCTCCTGAGACTCTTCAATCTGATAATCTCCTAATCTCCAGCTCCTAGCAATTCATCTGCAGTTGTCTTTGCTTCATACCTGGTTTATGTCTTGGGAGTTGTCTTCAAAATAGCTCCTGACCTTGTTAGCTAATGCATATTTAGATACAGTCCTGCGGAGCTACAGGAGGCTTCTCATTCCCCAAATTCTTCTTGTTGCCTGTGTTGGGGGGAGATGCTCCCATTACACATCACTGCTGTTGCATCAGTTTCTTAGTACAGCATCCTCCTGCTTTACACCTGTTTTCATGACCAGATTTTGAGCTCACTCTTACCCCAGGTACACTCTGCTATTAAAACCTTAAAATAGGAGTTGCCTGATCTGAGCTTAGATGGTCTGATGAGCACCACAGGAAGATCTGTAATGTCTGTGAGGGGACACACGTGCTTTTTCCTCGTTGCAGACAAGGAGAATGGATCTTGAAAGGAGCAGCTAACCCTGTTGCCCATGAACTCCTCTTGATAAAACTTGCCCAGTGGGGTGGTTGCAAAGGAAATCTGAAAATACAGGATCGACTTTTAGCTTTCTCTGATGAGGATCAGACACCTAATCCCATCCGTTGGGTAACTGAAATAACAGGGGGAGGGCAGGAGGAGAAAGTGCCTTCAGTAGCTTTCTTCTTGTATTATCTAGCATTGTATTATCCCTCACCTTTTGTGCTCCTTTGTAACACCAGCTTGCAAGAATCCACGGCTGGAAATACACACCAGGGCTCCCGGTGTGCCATTGTTCACAGGAGAATAGGCAGTGCCTGCTGGCATTGTCTAGGCTGTTTTGCTGGTTTCTTTTGCAATCTTGGTGGGTTTTGGGAAGGGACAGAGGCTTTCTGGAGGAGAACCGGCTCTTCTCTGGATTGCACAGTGTAGGTGTCATCTCAGAACTGTACACAGGGAATGAGCATCCACTGTTTCTAGTAACAAAGCTAGAGACCTCTTAATGGATGCCTTGCTCCAGATTGCTGTTTGGGCTTTTTTTTTGGAGTCACTTTTTCATACAAAGGGAGCAGGAGAATTCATGAAGGGATCCATTGTGTCTGGCTCAGGAAGTCCATCTGCTGCTTCCTGAGACCCACAGGAGTGTTGCCAGTTGTGCTTCCAAACTCTTCAAAACCACCGTAGGTCTTAAGATAGCAAATGTCTCTAATAGCAGGGAGCAGATCTTTGGGCATGATACAGAGATTATGGGAAAGAAGCTGGAGAGGCACCAGCAGGAATAGTGATGAGTGAGTGAGAAGTAGCTGCTGATACCAGGCTTGAGCAGGTTGCAAGAGTTTGCTCATTGCTTTGAGAACTTCAATAGTTGGTGAACTCTTTCCAGGAAGAGTTTGGGGATGGAGCTCTAGGATATGGCAATTCACTGGGCTTTAGGAAGGAGTAGATAATGCTCCGTTGTGACCCATTTTTGCACTACTCGATTTAAAAAAAGGTTTAAAGTATTTTATCTGTTGGGTTTCCTAAGATTGCTCTGGTGTGTCCATCCCTTCATCCCTGCTCAGAGCGTGCACTCTGTCAGCCCTGAGTTGGGTGAGTACTGAAGGCTCATTTGGGGAGGTACTGTGATTATTTGGTTACTAACAGGAAAACAACACATCCTGATTCAAGGGAAGTGGAGGAAAAGAGAAAATGTTCTGTCCCGAGACACCAAGCCTACCTTTCCTGTAACGACCCACTTCACTTGATGGAGGTTTGAGCTGCCTTATGTCTAACTAAAATAGACACGGATGCTGCCTCCGTTCCCCAAATTGTGGTGACGGTGAATTGGGATAATGAAAGCAGATGATACATTTCAGTGCGTCACAGAAGTGTGGGCAACTGGGCCTTACAGTAATGTAAAAATAAGTGTGTATGGGGTGAGATTAGCAAATTTGACAGTGCTCAGCTGAGCAGAAGTAGCTGCCAATTGCAATTGCAAGCGGCACATTCCCAGTAAGACCTTCCAGTGTAGCTGCGGGCTTCTGCTATATATGGGGAAAAACCAGCACGTGGCTACTTTGATTGATTTTTTGAACAGGAATCTCAGCAAGCAAATTTAGTACAGACTGAGAGGAATAATATATATAACTCTTTTTTTTTTCTTTCCCAGCTGGGAGACTGGGCACTGCCACAAGAATAGAAAGCACTTGATTGCAGTACTCTGGCAGCTTCTCTTGCCAAATGCCATCCAGTTAGATACTGGCGTGTTGATTTTTTTTTTTTTAAAAAAAGGTTTAAAGTATTTTCAGTGCAAAAAGAGTTGGAAAATACAGTACAGGATGCAAAGATGAATGAGCAGGAGCCTGGTGGGGATTCTGCCTGGGGTTTACTCCTCTTTGGTGGCTCTGCTTGGCTCTCCTCTCCTCCAGATGAGTCATGGACACTGTTACTGCAGCAACGCTGCTGCCAAGGAGGAGGAGGATAAAGCTGTTGCCATGGTGTTGGATGGGCAGGAATTCTGCAGAAGGGAAAACACTTAATAATTAACTTGCAGACAAACGGGGCTTCAGACTTTGCTTGCATGCTCTAGGGAAGGTGTCCCGGGCTCCCAGGCGACCGCCAGCCTGTTCTGGTACAGCCCATTGCCATCGTGGAGAGCAGCTGGTCCGAGCATGGCCGTGGGCCGAGGGAGGTGAAGCCGGGACTGCAGGAAGCTGTGCCCACTCCTGCCAGTTTGTGTTTTGCAAGCGACTGCTTGGAGCAGGGAACTTGCGCGACGAGTTGAGAATTCGGGCTGGCTGATGAGTTAGAACCTAAAATCATCCTGTAATTGCAGGACGTCTGCCTGAGGATTGCTAAATGTTGGGGCTTAAGGCAAAGGCTTGATTTTAATTTCTGTCCCATCTCCTTGGCTACTGTTAAAGAGAGAAAGGATTTTGTGCAATTCTTGGGCTATTTTGTCTCACAGTAGGCTCGCGTTTTCTAGTGGCAGTAAAACGGTTGAGCTTTTATCTTGTTCTTCCTGCCAGTGCAGGCACTGGTGTTAGTTTTCCTTTGCGCTGTGCTGGGAGGAAAGACAAACCTCCCTGCCAAATGCCAGAGATGCTTTGAACACAGTCCTGTCTCTTAAAGCCCATTCCTTTCAGCATTCAGTCTGGTGAGGGTGATGGAGACCAGTAAAACCACCCGGAGAGTCTGTTTAGCACCTCTGTCCCTTGTAGCAGTGAGCACTCAGGTCTCCAATGTGAGATTCACAAAGGAAAAAAGGCTTCTAGGAAAGTCGAGGTGCTAGATGTGCAGTTCCTGCTCAGCAGCACCTAGGAGCAATCTTCCATGGAGCAATCTTCTGTCGTGCTGACTACAGCCAGCTTTGTACAGAGGGGCCTGATTTCTGTAATTACAGATCCCTGCCCGAGAGCCTTGCTGTCTGGTAGTTGGGATGTTCTCTTGCTACACCACAGCAGCCTTTTATTAACTCCTTATCTATGGGATGTGCTAACCACAGCCCATGAACTGTAACCTCCAACCATAATGTAGGTTACACCGGTGCTGAGGGAGGGGTTGTAATGGGCAGGTAGGATGTCTGAGTACGCCGTAACTTGTTTTCGTGCAGTCAATGAATAAACCCTAGGTGGGTGGCTGTATTTGGATTTTAGAAATAGAAAAGCAGACAGAAATAGGTGATTAACTCAGTCTAACAGCAGGAATTAGTAGCTCAGTAAGGGCTTAGAATTAGAATGCTGAAGTGTTCCTTTCACCTTAGAACCTCCAAAACAAGTCTCCTACAACACGCAGGGGCACGGTTGTTCAACAGCTAACCTGGCTTGCATCCATACAACATTTATTTAGATTTACCAGGATAAAGTAAGTTATTGGAGGTGCTTTCAGTCTGTAGAGTGAAACTGAAGGACCAGTGCTCTGTCCCCAGGGCTGACACCCAGGCCAGGGTGCTGTCTTGGGGCACAGCAAGGCTGAAGCCAGAAACAATGACTTTCTCCCAATGATACCAGCTCTGATAGAAGCAGGGAAGGGCTCTGTTCCCCAGCTGGTTTCCTAGTACAGGGAAAGGCTTCAACACCAGTGCTGAGGAAGGAAAGACCTTGCATGGGACAAGCATAGGTGGGGAGGAGAGGCCACCCTTTGTCTGCAGAAGGCTGGAGACAGACGGGGGAGGTGGTACAGGGGAGGACACTCCTGTTCCAGCTGAGTGCAGTCGGCTTAGTCCTCACAAAGCTGCTTAGCAGTTGCATTCTGCCAGAGGACAGTTTTTAAAACAGACAAAGCCTCTTACACCGAAAAGGCTGGGATTTGATGGAGGTGCTGACTATTCTCAATACCCTGTGGGGAAACAGACACAGAAGATGCTGGCACATGCTGGAAAAAGGTGATGACCTCCGAGTGCTGGGGGAGAGGGGCCTTTTCCCTGTCCTGTCCAAGCAGGACAGTGTGACCATTCAGAGCTGGGACTGTCTTCATAGACCTCAGTTTTGGATTAAAACCAGGGTAGTAGTGGAAATGCACTTGGGCTGCTCCTACTGCTGGTTGTGACCTCCAGAGGGTAATACCTAGTAATTCCGGGCAGCCTCCATTTAAATTTGCTTTCCTCTGCAGATTATTTGTGCACTCCAGAGGAAAATGTTTACAAGATAGACTTCACCAGGTTCAAAATCCGGGACATGGAATCTGGCACAGTCTTGTTTGAAATCACCAAACCAGCAGCTTCAGGTGAGTGCACACACAAAATGTTTTAGTGAACAAACACATGCCAGTGTCTGCTTCATTTTGGCTTTTCTCACTCCTTTTACTCAATACATTTCCCCAAAATAGGAGATGCTGTGGACTGCAAGAGGGCTAGAGTCCCAGCTTGCAGCAAAAATACTACTCAGGTATCCCTCTGTACCAACACAGTGAACAGAACTCGCTGCTGCTATATTCTTGTGATTGCCATCTGTGATGGGAAAGGACAGATGGATGTTGTAAACAGAAGCAGAGGAGGAGGAGGAGGAGGTCACCGTGTGTTACTTTCTTGGCTGTTCATCAGCTGGAGTCCCCCCGTACATAGCTTAACTGCTAGTCTAACAGCTTTCACTCAGGAGTCAGGAAAATGGTATTTCCAAAAGGGAGAAATTTTGTGAATTGTGCAAATTGGATAAACTGAGCATTTGCATTTTTTCCCTATTTTTTAGATGTTACATGTAACCACCAAAGCATTACCTGTTGCCAGTGGTAATAAAAACCCAGGGCAACTGTTCTTTTCCCGATCAAGTGCTCTTTTAAATCTTCCCCATCTCCCTGCAGGTGAGAGGAAGTTTTGTGTAGCTTAGAGATGGCGAACCAGCCACACTAAGGTGAAAGGGCTTGCTCAGAGTCATACTGCAGTCCTGACTCAGAGGCAGGAGCAGTAAGTCACTTCAGAAGATAAGAAGTCTATCAACACAAAGGGCCACCTTGCAATATTCTGTCTCTGAGTGAGCAGTGGTGGTTGCCTTAGAGAGGATAGGAAGCCGGTAAGTACATCATCAGGCTTCCTCAGAAGAGTTTCCTGGCTTTTATGACTCCATAATCTATGATTGCAAGTGTTTTCACTGTGTTTCTGTTTCTCAGACAACTGTGACAGAGCTTTACTTTGCGCTTTTCCAGAACGTGAACACAGTGAGAAGAAGGACATTGACCCCAATGCTGGACGTTTCGTGCGCTATCAGTTTACCCCAGCTTTCCTTAGACTTCGGCAAGTGGGAGCCACGTAAGTCATTGCTCCTGTGCTAATTTTTCTAGAACCAGATAGTACCTCTTTGGCCACTAATTGGTTAAAATAATACCCAAGTTTTGATTTGGGCTAAACTAGTAACAGTGTCGCCCTGGCTTACTCATAGCCATGGCATGTAACTAATAGCTATCATTCCCCAAGAGGTCATGCTTCTTGGTAAGAGAAACTTGAATTTAGTGCTGCCTGAAACTTGTCCCCTTTTACCACTTACAAAGCAGGAACAGGAGAGAGACTGTTTTCTGTAGATCTGGCCTTTTTTTTTTTAGTATCCACCAGGAGAATGAAAATATCTTGTATGAAAATCCAATGCAATAAGGAAAGTCTAGTGAGCGACCAGTGAAATGCCTATCTAGAATAGTCAGAGGGATCTTTTCTTCACTGAAGCTGATTTTAAGATTGTAAAGTTGTCTTGCATGTGTGTGTCCCCCCTTTTTTTTTAATAAAAAGAATGAAAATGTAGTATTATCTATGATTTGTAATGCTATGTTGTGTCCCCGTAGCACGCTTTAAGAAAAAGAGGAAGCAATAATTTGATTAGTACCATTGCTTTAGACTTTTGGCTTTTTTTTAGAAAAGCTCTCTTCTACCTTTCAGGAATGCTTGAAAATCTTACTTAAGGAAGAAAGATCATTTCAATCTCATCCTTCTTTTTTCAGGGTGGAATTCACAGTAGGGGACAAACCCATTAATAACTTCCGCATGATCGAGAGGCACTACTTCCGGGATCAATTGCTTAAGAGTTTTGATTTTGAATTTGGTTTCTGCATCCCGAGCAGTAAAAATACTTGTGAGCACATCTATGAATTCCCACAGCTCTCTGAGGATCTCAGTAAGCGCTCTTTAATTCCTGGGTTACCACATAGTGATGTTAATCACGGGTGTTTTGAAGAAGCCCTTTCTTCAAAGCTGTCTGTAGAAAGTGGGTAGGGTAGAATACTTCCAGGTAGTTTTGTATCTGTGTTAGTGCACATCTTGTTTTCCAGCAGTGTGTATCTAGTCACTCACCACAAAGTTGTGTTGGTTTTTTTTCTAATTCATAAAGGGGGAGCTTCAGTGTCAGGGAGAAAAAAAAGATGATGGTGTTGTAAACCAGCTGAAAAAACTAGGGTTAAAGACATCCAATAACTGGGCGACTGAAGTGTTATGTTCGGTTTGATGTGCTGCATTGGCTGCCTTAGACATTTTAGTTTTAGTACGAACATAACTTTTATTTTCTCTCCTCTCTCCCAAGACACAAGAGCATCAGTACTAATATAAGCGTGACCTTATATTCTTTACAGCCCCTAATCATGTATGGCAGCACTAATACTGCAGTCTGTGGAAAACGCAGTGATGCCCTGCTGCTTACTTATTGTCACACCAGAACAAATTTATTTTGAGCTTGCTGTTTTATCACTTTTTTTTTTTTTAAAATAAAAAAGCACCAAACTCTAGTGTGAGATTGTTTTGAGGTTAGGCAGAACACTTTGTATGGCCTTCACATATTTGGATTGTGTTTGAGTTCTTTATAAGATACTGTCAAAGATGGTTTGTGTAGGTTCCTGTTTTGGTTTTTCACTTTGGAGTTTGCATCTGAGCAGTGCTGTTAAACCTAACTGAAACCCAGAGCAGGGCCTTACCTCACTAGGGCTGCTGTGTAACATGGCTTTTTATTTTGCATTCTTTTTTTCCCCTGCAGTTCGAGAGATGATCCTTCATCCATATGAGACACAGTCGGACAGTTTCTACTTTGTAGACAACAAGCTCGTGATGCACAACAAGGCAGATTATTCGTACAGTGGAGGACCTTGAGCCCAGGATGGACAGCCCGCCTGCGCTGGCCTTCCCTTTCCTATCGAAGCCGTCAGGGATACCAACATCTTCCGTTCAGTTGCCTGCACTGTCAACTGGACAAGGATCCAGAAACCAAGGACTCTTTGCCACAGTAGGAGTTTCATGACCAAATTTGCCAGTCTCATCTTTTTTGAGCTTCGAAGCAGACCCAATTCTTCAGAACTTTTAGTGGTTCTACAATGCTAAATGATCTTTGGATACCACTGCCCCCAGTTGTTTAAGTGTCTGCTTTGAGAACGGCCTTGTGGGAACCGAGGGATTTTGCCCTAATTCTGTGGATTTGTGTTCTTGCCCTCAAGTATCTTTTAGGATGCGATTGCTTTCTCAAAGATGTAATCTGAGAAACCACGTGAGTGGATGGATGCAAATGCAGAGTTTTGTTTATTTGTTTCTCTTTGTGAATGCTTCAAAGGCATGGCCAATTTAACCTGTACATCCAGTTGAAAATGTCGAGCATCACATCTTACAAAAGCAAGTTTCATCTTTCGATTGTTCTCTAAATAAGTACCTATCTCATCCTTGAGTTTTGTTCCTTCTATGTAATATTCTGTTCAATCTTGGAAGCACTGAAACTCACCATGAAGACCGGTAGTTCAGTGGCAGCATTGTTTTTCATCGGGTACTGTCCTTTCACATTTCAGATGAAGGCAAAATAATATTGAGGATCTGTGAACCTCCATAAGCATTTTCCATTAATTTCAGTTTTTGCAAACCCATTGCAGAATAATCAGGAAATTTGAAGGATTTTAGCTTTATTTAACATTTTTGACGTAGTAACATTCAGCCTATTGATGCTTTATGTTTTCTGTGTCTATTTTCTTTCATCTCTGCTCAATACTAAGATAAGGGCTTCAGCACTGCTTGTTAGAGCAACACTTTATTTGTCTAGGGCAGTTGGAAAGTGTGGAATTTCCAATTTTCCATTTGTATCTGAATTTGAAGATTGTTAGGACAGTGTTTTCCCTTTGTTAAAAATGTTTCGCATTGGGTATTAACACAGGTGAAACAGTTAAGTTTAAAGCAAAAGTTTAGCAAAAACTTTCTCTTCAGTCTCTTTAAGACCAATTTTGCCCAAGTTTCTCAGCGTGTGCTTCTTAGAAAGGTAGAAGTGCAAAGAAGTAGCAACATCAAGAGAGTAAACTGGTGTATGCAAACCACAGCTGAGGAGGCTGTGTGGGGTAGCCTGTTGTCATGAAACCCTTACTCTGAAGGTCAGTTCACTGATACTTTAAAAAAAATGAAAAGCAGTTGCAGTTTGTAGATATTTCTATAAATACTTGATGTCTCCATGTCTAATTCTGTGAGTTCAAGTGGAACATTATATGTTAGCCTCAGATAGGTGTGATTGTAATAATTTTTATAAAATCCCATTTCTAGTCGTGATTAGCATCTTTCTAGTCACAGCCTAAGTCAAACAGAACTACAAATGGTTCCAAATGTAGCCATCCACCTAAGAACAGGGAGGTTTTCATGCTCTTGTTGGGGTTGTGGTCACTATTAAATGTGTTACCATTTGTATTTGGCTTGGCTCTCTTTACTTCTGAAAGAGGATTCTGTTTTCTAAAGGAGATGCAGTGAGTTTAGGTTACAGCACAGAATTTTTTATTAAGATTGATAGCTAAGAAAGAACATAAAGCTCACTGATTTTACACAGCTAGTATCTTGTAGTAATTATCATGAGACTTGTATTTATCACTATTTTTTGTCTCTAGTGTGTTAAATCATAAAATTAGCGTACAGCTGATTTATCTGTTTGAGAGTTACAAAGAACTTCCTCATTGTACAATGCTTTGAGCTACTGATCATTAAGTTTTACAGCACAATAATTACTAAAGGTGAAAATAGTTTCAAAAAGTCTAGGTGTCTGTCCCCCCATTTGATTTTTTTTTTTTGCATCAGGGCTGTTAAACTATCTGCATATTAAATGACATTTTGCAAATTTAAGTATTTATGAATTTTGTTCCAGCCGGTGAAAATATACTGGAGACAGAAAAGTGTGTCTCTAGTACCCTATGCAGGTTTTTTGGGGGTATCTATCAACTCTGACCTGCTGTTCATAATAATCACTTCTGTGCATAAGATTTTTAAAAGACTTCTAGCAATGGTGCTTGCCCAGAACTGCCAGTCAGACGTTTCAAACAGATGTATGTTTCAAACAGAAATACACATCTTGATATATTTTGTTCAGAGCAGTTGTACTTTGCTGCAGAGTCTTGTCTGTCCTGGGTTACAGTACTGAGTAACCTCTTTGTACAGCATATCTGCGGGTCTGAAATAGTCTGGTTCTGCTCCTTTTTTATGCTTTATACCTTTAAGACTTTGGACCAAAAGTAATTCCATAAAAATATCATCAACAAAAACTTTAGTGCTAGCCATGCCCCTTTAAAAAAGAACCTAGGGAAAGTTACCTCCTTCCCAATAGTGCAGAATGGTGTTGAATGGACTTTGTGACACTGCATTTTCTGGTAGGTTTGAGGTTAAATGTGAGGGGATGAGCTATCTGCTACTGAGCTCCTGAGTTCTGCCAATGGTTTGAATAATTCAGATTCTATGGGTAATAATTTCTGGCTAACAGAAAATTTAGTGTGAATCATATAGGAGATATTTTATTGAGTGAATTTGTTGTCTTCTGTTATTAGGAATACTTTAAAACAGGAACAAGCATTGGACTTTTTCAGTAAAATAAATTTCAACCTATTTTAGCTTTTCAGTTTGCAGAATTTTACTTTTTTTAAAAAGTCCCCACAATTTGCTACAAATAACAAGTTTCTGATTCTTAAACTAAGGCAAGTAACAAAACTTTGTAGGAATTGTAATGAAGGTGCTTTTTCCTGTATCCCATTACAAGGGTTATCACTGTCATCTCTCTGTTTCGCCTGGAAACAGGTTGTTTGCTTTTCTTTAAGGTCACCTACATCCCCTATGTTTACAAACACGTGGGAATCACTGTCCAAGGGAGAGGTGCCATTCCTCCTCTGTCTGTGCAGAAGTATAAAGTGCTGTGTTGACATGAGACATTATATTGTTGCACATAAACAGCACTAGAAGAGTGTTTCTTCAAGATGTTTGCAGTACAATTGCTGTTCTAATGTCACTTCTGTCCTTGCTTTGCATGAAAACTATGTGCAAAATTTGATGCTAAAGACCACACTTTGTATGGCAACTTTCACCTGAAAGGGAGCCAGGGGCTCTCAGGTCAGTTGTAAAATGAAACCCACATTTTTTTCCCTTAAATTGGCAGCTGAATCTTATTCTAAAACAGTTGAAAATCAAATCTTAACAGCATTGTTTGCAGAAGAATGTGTTAGTTTTCCTGGCTAGTCATTATTTTGTATTTTAATGTTAGTCATTATTGGGTTTACTTCGGAGGTTTAGCTACAAAGTCACCAAATATTGGCTCTGGAAAAGTAATTATTTGTATTTTTTCTCTGGACTAATTTTAAAAATTATTTTCATTAGCACCACAGCTCTGTTTTAACAAGCCAGTCTGGGAGTTTGGGATCTGACTTTCTGAAAGTGAAAGAAAACATCAAACAGCTAACCCAGATTATCTGCTAATAATGCCTGGCTGTTTCACATCATAAAACGCGATTATGTGTGTACTTTTCCAAGATTAATTCTCTCTGTAAAAGAAACTAAGTCTCTGTGAGTGCTAATTGTGGCATAATTCTTCTGAGAGATGAGGAAATTATAACTCACCATATTCTTTCACTTTCTCAGCTTTGGATCACTCTAAATTTCAGGTTTTTTAAAGAAAAGCAACAGTACTGCATTTGTGGTTGACTGCCATGCAGCACGGTCTAATAATTCACAGACTTGAGTGGCAGGAAGAGAACAATTTATTTTTAAGATTAACACATCAATTGTAAGTATGGTTTAAATTTTAGAAGCTATTCTCAGATCAGTGACAAAAGCCAAAATTGTTTCTGTGAATGTATCCTTTAAGAGGTGACGTTTATGAAATAACTGAATAATCCACTCTCCCAGACTTATAAGAATTTATTTTATTTTATTTTATGTAGAAAGTCTCTTCAGATTTGAAAGCAATGTGCTGGGGTTTGGTTCTTGCTCATGATCTCTCTCTATGTGTTGTTTTTGAGCGGGTCAGTAAGATGGCTGTTTGCCTCCTCTGTCCTCCATTTGAGTTTCATTTCAAAAACCTGTGCAGAGTGTCAAAGCGGTGGCTGTGCATGAAACGTTGCAAGCTACCAAGTTCCACATTCCTTCATTTGGAGCAAACAGACTATTAAAGTATATTGAGAAACAGTGCTCCATATTGACCCATAAAAACTAAATTCTGATCTTTGTGACAAAAAATAAAGGGAATTCTCATTCATGCAAAGATTATTTTGGGGCTATTTAAGGTAAGGCAATGCTAATAACTCTTGTGCTTAATACGTGTTATAAAAACATTCTGTTAATTAGTCATAACCTGAAAAAATATGGTTGACAGCTCAATTTTAATTAGATCTGATTGGGAATGAAACTATAGAGATTATTGCTATCCCTTACAGGGGGGGAAGAGCAACTAGAGCCGTGTGTGTTGTAGAAAAGCTGGACAGGTTTACAGCATTGATTCTAAGTGGTAAAAGTTCTCTTTGGGAGAAAATGAGAGAGAGGGACAAGGGCAGGAAAAGAGTTAATTTCAGCTAATTGGATCTAAGAACTTTAAGGCCAGGGCACATGTAAATGCTTTTTCACTTGAGTTTGAGAAAGCCGGTAGTTTCTGTTAGCAGCTCTTTTCTATACCCCCAGCACAAGCACTATCTACATTTATACAAATGTGTCAATATTAATCAGATATTAAATCTCATTGACCATTCATATCATTTTCTGAACGTGGAAATGTCTTTGACGAGTGTGATACTCTGGCCTCAAGTCGCAGCTCAGTTGTTTTCTAAATCACAGGACAGCCTGACCAAGCGGGTGGAATTGTGTTTGTGTATCTGTTCACAAGCTGTAGTTAACTGCCTCCCTAGAATCACTGTGTTAACGCCTACTGTGATGTCTGCTTGTACCTTAATGCTACACTGAGAAAACCTGTCTAAATGTGACATTGACTTTTTTGCATAGAATCAGGATTGTCTGTATTAAAAAGTATTTATAAAAAAATATATTTTTTGTGGAAGGAAAGTAGGATTCTAGTTAATATACCATTGGGAAAATGTTAGAAACATTTTTACCAAGTTCATTTATAATTCTCTGTATCCTTTTTTTAGTTACCTGATTTGTTTCCTATAAGAACATCCACTGTGGTCCGTTTAGTGGCAATGCAATGCACTGTCATGCAGAGAATCTGGTTTTCAGAAAACTGGGAGTCTTTTGTTTCCTTTTGGGACAGTAGGAAACCGAGTACGTTGCCAGGAGGAAAAGGAACCTTGGCACTGAATCCACTTCCGTGGCTTTGGCTTCAGTAACTAGTCTGTTTGACTTGTTTGCAGATAGATAAGTAGCAAGAGCAAAGATTGAGACTTCAGGATAAAGAAAATTAGATGCTACAATTTAGTCTTCCTGTAGGAGAAGGAGAGTACTAAAATTAATTTATACAAGGATTAAATAGGGAGTACACTTGCTTAAAATTATTTAATATTGGCAGCTTAATCATACATGTGCATACTAGGGAATATGCTAAACTTTTTCCATTACCTCGGAAAATGGTTAAAAAAACATGTCACTTTCATTAGCAAGTGTTTCTTCTCCTGTAACAAATTGCAAAATGTAAAAAATAAATCTAAATAAATTATTGATCCTAGAAATGGGGGTGATTGTCTATTTTATTTAAATATTTATATTAGCACATGAAAAACATTTACATTTTCAGTTCAGATGCCTCACACTGATATTTGAACTCCAGTTTTGGGCAAATTTATGTAACCAGCTTCACTTTCTGATGATTATAAACTAACAATGCATGTGTAAAAACAGCAGTATTATGCGTAGTTACATAAGTAAAACAATTACATTAAAAGTGTTTAAATGGGATTCACCTTTCTGATTGGTGAAAATATCTTGGGATGTAATTGAAATATTTTTTTTTCAAAGTACATTAACAGAACTTCAGAGTTCCACAGATCACAGTTATGGGCCAGGTTGTGCATTCGGAAAATCTGCCAGGTGCACTATGGAGAATTGATTTTCTGAATTAATGACACCTGCAATTGCTGTCTGTGCCATGTTGGCTAAAACGGAAACATCTGCTCAGATTGAAGTGAGTTGCATTGAGGTAATTCCATCTTGATGGTTTTGATATTTTACTCAAAAATTCCTGGGAATTTCTCTGTGTTTTTCTGTGAAGCAGAACAACGTACCTACTCTCAGAGGAAAATGATGTTTTTCTTGAAAATACCTGTTGTAACTCCTTTTGATGCCTCAGAATGACTGGGGCTGCCTTAGAATCCAGCAAAACAATCACTGTGTACTGGAACTTGCAGAAGAAATGTGTTAATACAAGGCTTTAACTCTTGGATTGTTACTTGGAGCTGCATGAAATACCTGCACTGAGTTCTGCAATAAGGTGGTGGTGACCTGAGCACAGGTTTGTAGGGTGCCTATCAGCCATCTGAAAGCTGCAATGAAGAAATACTCAAAGTTTGACATCAGTTCTCTTACCAGCTCTGCTAAATCAAAGGATAGTTTCTGGTTTTGCCTGTACAGGTTCTCTGTGGTTAGATGCTCTCTCCTGATTAAGCTTACTCTCGGAATTACCCGAACAACTGGAAGCATCAGGTCTATTTTCTTGGAATTCTTGAAAGGACTAGGTGCTGATTTCACTGCATACCTAAACAGAAGAGATACAGCAAAATAAGCACTAATAACTAATAAAACAGGTTAATCAGTCTCTCTGATTTTGATGCTCAAGTATAATTACTTGGATTGGTTGAAATAGTTCTGAGGTTGAAGAGAATCTTAAAAAAAATTATTCAAGAGAAAAATTCCCCAGTGTTAAAATATCTGCCAAAAATATACTGCATTACCACTACTTTTTCATTTCTCTTTCCCTTCGCTAGTGTCAGTCTCATCTATTAATAAATATGCCTAATCATCCTGGAAATGTTCTGTGCCTCTCCTCAGATTCTTATTTCTTATGGCATTTGTCAGCTGCTTAGCTACTGTGGCAAATCTTACATGTTTGCACCACGCTTCTAATCCTTTTTGTCATTGTTCAAGGGCATTCATCTATCTCTGACTGCATTCCCTTAACATTTATTAACTGTAGTAAGAACAATGCTCAGTGATTTACTATTCCAAGTTTCCCAGTGTATACCTTTAAGATATTGAAAGGAAATTTAAGAGATTACAGAAGTCTTATCATTGCATGCTAGCATAAAACAAAGGTACTTATTCTGCCTATTTAAGTCTACAAAAAGGAGTAATTGCTTTACAGAGATATATTTTTTTTCCCTTAATCAGTGCTGTACAATAACTTAAAATAGGAGGTGAAATCGTGCTGGATAATGTATTTTAATTAAAACTACAAAGAGAATTTAGGTAGGTAGAGCATAATTGCAGTTGGATGATCCCCAGCCATTATTTTGAAAACTGACATGAGACCTTAAATAACAAAGGCCTGGTTTATTTAATAATAATTTAATTATTCTAGTAGAGGGCGTAAACCATGTTAACGAGGCTTGCATTTGAAAGTAATTTGTAGCAAGAAATAAAAACAGGGAGGGAAGTTACAAACAGCAATAGAGAAAACACATGACACTTGATGAAAGGAAGTTAACACATGCAGGAGAGAAGAGTTCTGAACACTTTCGGTTTCTTCTGTTCCTACTGAGTGACAGAATGAATCATAAATAATCTTTATAGTTTTGCTATAAAGAGTAAAAAATTATTCCAGATGACTAACTATTGGAATATGCTGGGTTTATCATATTTACGGGAACAGTTATGCACACACTCGTGCTTGCTTAGCATGTGTACCCAGACCCTGTTTCAGCTGTGGAAGGTGCCACAAACACCAGACCTGAAAGCTGGAAATATCTAGAACCTGTTTTAGTTTAAAAAAACCCCACTGAAACCAAAACTCAACCCCACAACGTTTTCTTTCCGAATGAAGCTGTGAAAAGCGTGGCGTGCCACAGTCACACGAATGTTGCTGTGTTCACTGGCACTGGGCTAGTTTTGAAAATCATGTTTTTATTTCCCAAACGCATACCTTACCACCCTTATATATAATTTAAGTGTCTAATTAAACCTGCTGACTGCTTTGATGTCTATAGCTTCATGAGTCAGGAGATCAGAAGGTACAGCATGACCCTAAAATTAAAGCGCGCAGGGACCTGATTACAAGTTCAGAGGAAATAAAACTTTCTGCCCCAGACATGCAGAGTCCCTTTGGCACCCAGATGTCACGTTCCTTTTAAAGATGTTGGTCAGTTTATTCGTCATAATTAAACCTGAAATAACAGTCCAGAGTGCTCCCTGTGCCTGGCACACACACGCTTCCTGCGGCCGTCTGGTGAGGGAGCTGGCAGGAAACACGAATGTCACCACTCAGATAGCTTTAAAGGCTATTATTTCAGCTAACGTTTAAATTTAAGGTAAATTAAAACAAGGAAGAGAAGTTAAAATGAGAAAGCTTTGCAGCCAAGGCAAAAGCTTGCACTAAAAGCATTGTGGTGTCTCCTTAGGTTAAATGGACAGATCTTAAATGGGTGTATCTTAAATAGGTATATCTGAAATCGATACAAAATATATTTCCAAAGGTTTTGAGTGGCTTTTTTGCTTTATTTTCTCTAAAGACAACGAGTTGAAGGCAAGTATAATAAATGCCTTAAGTAATCACTCAGGCCTGGTGCCTCAGACAGGCACAAACACGCTGGACTTATTCATGTGGTTGGCATTAAATTCTTCGGTAGCTGCCTGATGAGCGAGATTTTAAACTCTTTGTTCACCCAGATCGTGTAAATTCCCTTCTCTGGTGTTTTTTTGTTACTGGTTTGTTTCTGCCCGAGAGCTCGGTGCGTGGCCACAGCACCGGTCTTCTGGGCAGCCACCTCCCTGGGCGGCCTCTGAGGAGGAAAGCACAGCCTGTAGGAAACACAGAGCCACACCTGCTTTGCTTTTTAGCTCATTACTCATCCCCGCCCGCTGCCGGCCCTTTCGCCTTTTATTTCAACCCCCGCAAACGCGCTTGGCCCAGCGGCGCTGCGGGTCTGAGGCGCTGTGGTGGCAGCGAACCCCGCTCGCGCCCTTCCCGCCTTTTCCTTCACATCCCAACGGCCGCGGCGGTGGTGACCAATCAGCGGGCGGGGTTGGGGCTGCTCCCCCCCC